>CM068581.1:43153774-43538774 GCA_035048485.1 Pteria penguin
CATTGTGCCTACTGTTTGCCGATAAGTTCCAGTCTACTGTTATATAGATTCGTTCTTATGTTATTTGAGTGAATTTATTAGCCTTCCATTTGACAATAGATACGATTAATACATTTTTGCTTTATTGTAAAGTGAAACCATATTTATCATACAAGCACTTTACTTGTTTGAGTAGTAATAACAGAACATTCATGTCGATGGTTTTGGTTTCAGAAAAATAGTTTAATGTACCGTGTAAAAAGAAGCATGTCGATATCGGTAAATATCAGAGATCGCGATATCTTGTATTTTTCTTTATGTTACTTAATGATTCTTCCTGGCTTTTTTTTTTTTTTTTTTTTGGTCGGTTTATGAATTTTGCATAAAGAATTAATTGGGGTTATTTTCATTTCAGTTCTTATAAAATGACATGATATAATTATTTCAGGCATTCCCCTGAGAAAATGAAAGCCTCTTTTCGCAATATTTTCCATCACAATGGAAACCACGGCATTCGTACGTGACACATCGTTTTTGATATCATAATCTAATTTCCGGTAGACATTTTTACCTGACAACAAACTCTGATCTTTCCTTGATAATATAATCTAAAAGACATATATATAATGCATGTAATATATGTATTGTATACTGGACTGTAAACCATGCCATCTGTGTATATATCCTTCTATATCGGATGTGGTTAAATGCATATCTCACAAACTGAAATATCATGCGAAACCATATTATGAAACATCAGAATAATTACCATTAAAGAAAAAGAGAAAATATCAATACATCGCTTCAATTTAGTTATAAATTATTGTCCTATCAGTGGTTCTGAATATGACTTGTAAAATGTTAAAATCATTGATAGTCAAGAGTCATTACGCAGATAACCGGAGCGTGGTATACGGCAATGATAAGAGCAATTATCACTTTCGTAACTGGATCACTAGGGAAACCTTATATTGCATATCGTAATAAATTATGTTATACAATCATAACCCTGCTATGACACATAAAACTCCAGTTCTCCATCACTACTTTCTATTATTGAAATACTATGGCTTTAGAACTACACTATATTTTGATGTTTTATAAAACATTAAGTGAAAAAATGAAAAACCTTATAATTGGGGAAAATCGGGTATTACGCTCCCTTCCGGAAATTGGATGAAATGTTAGTACTCAGCGAGTAACATTGCAAATGTATTGCAATTGCAAATACATTTGCATAAAAGATGTGAACACTTCTTTCAGTTATAGCTATTTCAGGAATGTTTTCCCTCTGGTGACAAATTCATTTATAATAAATGCGTTACACGTAGTTAATTGTGTTTATAGAGGAAACGAGAAGTCTACAGATATTTAAAAAAAGACATTTAAACATCAGTAAACATGTAGATCACTAATAGTCAACTGTAGTTTTAGTGTTCTTTGAATCAGCAATTGAACACAAAAGAAAAAAATACAACATCGGCAAATAGCTAAAATAAATCAATAAGGAAACTGCATTCTCAGAAATTCACCATAATTTTAGATCGATAACTGTAAGTTAATTACAAAAGCTAGCATGAGGCGATTTTTGTTTGTCTATTTATAAAAAGATGACGTTTTGATGTCCAAAATAATTGGTTTTTGTTTACCCATGCTGATGTCGCTTTACATAATTTTGATACTAGCATATTATTCTATACACGTTACGTGTGAAAATTTAAATGGCCTGTACTCTTGAGAAACCTGTTGATCCTTGTTCTCTATATGGAGGATCATTTATAGATTTTATATGTGTATCTTTTGAATGTGCTGTTTTTGAGGTGAGTGGGAAGGTAAGTACCGCTAAATCGGTTAACCACACCAACTGAGTGACTTCTGTTACTTTAACTGACCATTTAGTATCGTAACTGCAGTATAATCCAATATTTTCTGTGTTATATATTTGTATTACATGCATGTCCCTGGTGATTTGTGTAATACAGCCTGGTAAGAGATCTTTTTTATCTCATACTTTATTATAGTCATTTATTCCTTTACGAAATTACTTGTGTCGCAGAATGTATCTAGATTTTCAATGGAAACCTCGTATAATATAGTACTTTTATAATGTAAAAGAAAGGGGGAAAAGGCATTTGACTTTAAGTCTCACCGAAAGTCGATACGGATATGCAATATGCAGAGATCACAAAACTATTTAATTGTATCGCAGTTAGAGTACTTAGGAAAGTCATCAACACCATTTGGTCTGGTTAACTGGATCACTGACCATCTTACAACTCACCACAAAAGTATTACAAACAAAATCAATATATACTTCTCCTCGTGGAGAACAAAACTCAACCAATAAATCAAGATGAGAGGTCAAAAATAAATATCTGAATTCGAATTTGTTAAAATATCATGTAATAAAATTTTCATATTTAAACCACAAAGGGATATTTATACGAAACATTTCAATTGTATCCGTCTGAAAGCGAGCAAAGGTTCCTTATCTGTAGGAGTACAGACTAACATTCAAAGAGGACGTCGTTCAGAACCTTATTACCTCTAATATGTTTAGACTATGCCCAATGTTCTGCGTCAAGCGAAGAGGGGCCCACTACAAGACTTAAGGTCTTTGTAATGATCTCAGGTTCATAATGTCGATGTCGAATCCGTTTTAAATGAAGTATCAGAAATTTTTATCCTCTTAAGTTTGTTTATCGTACAAATTTGGATGAGATGCCACTGGATACATATTGTCAAAAAGTAAGATTTCCGAATTTCATTGAAAATCTGCAAAATATTCGAAGAGTCTATGAGTTTATGGTATGAGTAAAGGAGTGAAAATTTGAGAGACATTTTGTAGAATTTCTAAATAGAAATCCGAAACGTTGATGTCAGCTGGAGTATTAGGATATCGACATCTTAAAACGGGAAATATACAACGGGAAATTAACAATTCATTTTTATGCTCTGGACCGGAATGAATTGACTCATAAAGCTATCGCTCCGTCTGTCTTTGTGTCTATTTATCTGTCCGTTGCAATAACATTATCTTTAACAAAAATTTAAATATTGGTGATAACATATTGTATTGGGGTATATATTTCAGATTTTTGTTGACACTAAATTTGTTTTTCCTTGACTGTAGGCTTTTATTTACTTTTTGTCCTGTTTGGGGGGGGGTCATTAGTGTTTCACTATCATAAACATTTGACAGTCCACACATTTCAGCATATAGTTTTTGCACATTTACACAGATCAACGTTGAATCTCAACATACTTCACATAAACTGGTTTGTTAAAAAGCTTTATTAGAAAACAAGGTCATTGTAGCTCTGTCGATAGCATAGTCTATTCCAAAGGAGGTGGTTGAAGGTTTTAATGTAGGACGTGACAGTCACTCTAATATAAATATTAGAACATATATACGTGTATGAATCTAGTGCAACATTTGTCTTTTCAGTGTTCAAGGCCTAAAAGCATAAAAAAACTAATTACGACCTTAATCTAAGAGTACTGCATACATACATAAATGAATGTGAACAAACATTGTATAGAAAGTGCCACAGCTACACAACATCAGACTAATTTACACACCTTAAACATTTTACACAGTAGACTCGAAGAATACATTTCGGGTCAGTAACTATTCACTGGAAACTGGGCTTTTCAGATCATTATGATGAGGCATTATTAATCTCAGTAAAACAAGTGATAAAAATACATAAAATAACTAATGTCTTTACTATTAAAGTCTTACCGCGAAAGTACTAGTATACTAAATGATTGTTGACATGTATTGTAAATTTAAGGAAATGTTCAGTTCTATTAAATGAAATTTAAGCAAAATTATTGTCCAAAATGCATTGTACAGGGTTTGTAAATATGTAATGTAAATAAAAATTCCTTTTCAAAAAAAAATAATAAATAAATAAATAAATAAATAAAAAAAAAAAATAAAAGATAAGAAAAATTAAACGTTCAAATATATCGTATCTTTTACATGTTCGGCTGTGATGATTTGAAAATGAATAAAATAGATACTAACTTTGTTGATCCTCATATCACTTTGAATAAAGCTTATTACTATTACTATGACAATATAAGACACGTAACATAATAATACTTTCTATATTTAGCAGACATTCTGCCTTATCATTTGTGTGGGAGTTTACACAACAATTATCTATGCATTTCTATATTCTGGGCCATTGCCTTTAGGATGACAAGATGAAATAAATGGTATGAACTGACTCACGCACCCCACACAACTATCGGATGATGACTCTCTCGCTACAGAGTGACATGAAAATGATGTGTATTGACAGAAAATTGCTATATATCTATTATTACCTGAATATCGAATTCAAATCATTAATAGGTAATATCTTAATTTCCTTTATTGATCTATAAATGCGAAGCTGATCAACTTGATTCACGGTTATAAGGATACATATAGAAATTTCGTTGACACTCATGAAGTGTTCTTGTCGCTGAAGGTATATTTTCTATTGACTGTCTACATATATGTTTATGAACTACCAATATAAAATAAAGGTCATAAAGTTTGAAATCACTCATCTTCTGTCCAAAATACAACAATTCTACATAACACAGCCAATACAAATAGAATTCTCTGAAGCAAATAGACATCAAACCTGTACAAATTACAGTAAATTAAAGTGTCTGTCTCTTTCTTGTTACAAGCGTATAGGAGGTGTTGGGTCGAAAGTCTTAATCTACATGTATTTATCATTTTCACTACTCACAAAATGTACTCAGGTGCCACATTTACTCTGTGCCATGTTACGGATTCTCATACCTCACAGAATCTTACCTTTTGTTTACCTGTCCACTTTGTCTTTTAGGCGTTGCTCATTTACCCTAATAATGTTTCGTATAACATGTTTTTAAATACCTAATTTAAGATGATGTTTTTCTCGCCACAATGCATACCTTCATATAATTTACCCTTTTATTTTTGTTTAATATGGGTGGGGGGGGGGGGGGGGTGTTAGTTTCGTTTAAAATGTTGGGGGTTTTCCCCACAATGCCTTCGTATCATTTACCCATTTAGTTTCGTTTAATATGTTTTTTATCAGAATGCATAACTTCGTATCATTTACATTGAATTTATGGCTATGATTATTTACCTACAACGCATTTCTCTGCATTCACTCGCTCAGAATGATTATAATTCCAGTAGTGTTTGCCAAAGATACCCTAACATGGACTCGATTTCTGAAATATTTTAGATATACCTGTTTGAAACATAATCTTATTGTCTTACCTTTGATCCACCTCCCTGCACAGACCCTACTATACTGGTCCAGTTCCGAGGAGTACATTTTTCTCTCCTCTTCAAATCAAACGAATTGTCATGATTAAGAGATTTCAGTGGCAACGCTATTGTTTTTCTCGACGATACTGTTATTGTACATCCCATGTGTTAACTTCAATGTTCCGGTGGTAAAAATATTTTCCAAATTCTATTTTGGAACAATTCTCTATTCACGTATAATCCTTGAGGTATGGATATTCCATGATATGTTTAATTCCAGATACCAGCCTGCGACTTATTGCGAAAGAACACTGTAAGCTTCGGTGTATTTTAAGTTCAGGAATAAAACTAACCGCGTAATATCGATGCAAGGTGATTCTTTTGTTGCTGTTTGAATTAACCAATCGATGCGAGCCTAGCAGCTAAGCGAACTGTGTGAATTCCTTACTTGGAAGAGAGACCAATAATCGTCTACATAACGCGCAAAGAGGTATGTCCGAGTTCGAGTAACACAAAACATTACAGTATATTACAAAAATCAATCCTTGTGTTCCAAGGCTTTCTTCACCTGGACAGAGCGATGGAGCAGTATATAAACGATCGATTCCTGTAATTGAATTTGATTTCTAGAAATATAATAGAGGCAGCGAAAAGCAAAGCGTCTTTGTCTTTGGATCATTAGGCCGGTGAAATGTATCTACAGTACGGTAGCGTGGATCGGGGAATTCCCACTCTCCACTGTGGGGTATCCCACTCAATTTCCACCATTTACCTGAGTGGCGAGACACCTTATTTTCACTCCCCACTCCCCACAGAGATTCACCACTCATATGGGTAACACCTGAGCACGTACGGCTTCGAGGTATTGCACTGCATAATGAAGTTCGGGTATTTACGGCAATATTAAATCATCCGAAGGCGGTGATAAAGTTTTTATACAGTGGATATAAAAGATTGAGATTACGATGTGCCATTTTTCCGAATATTCTGACGATGATATACGTAGGCTCTAAAATATTACAACTTATTTCTCTCATAATCTACACAAAAAGGTCCATCCACACGTGATGGCTGAACCTTCAGTGAGTACTCTAATTGTAAGGAGTAAATTGAGCGTGAAATTGTAGTGGTCGTACTATTTTATGTTAGCTTTACAGATATGAAAAAAAAAATGATGATGTGCACATTCAGTTTTTCTTTTGTTATTTCAAAATCGCACGATTTTGTTACCCCAAATGAACATTACAGCTTATCTGTAACGTGGATCTGGGTCCGGTGCCATAAACTGAGAATATACTTAAGTCAAAAATTTCATTTTAATTTATTCCATTATTAAACGTTCAAATAAATTTTAATGCAGAATGGTTTAATTCTATTTATCAGTAGAACAAAACTAAATAAAATCCAAATCCCAGTTATTAATTCATTGATGAACAGAAGAATATGATTTTTTGACTCAAGTATATTCTCAGTTTATGGCGCCAGACCCTGGTATATTAGCATGTAAAGATGTGGCCATCTTGACCACTAGTACCTAGTGACCGATTTTTCAATGGTCACGTCGTTAGACAGTTACAAATGGACACAAGACACAGGCAGCACAATTTTACTCTAGTCAACAAGTTTCAGAGCATTAAGGGTGAACTACATACTAATGATAACCTTTTACGATGTTTGAGTTGTTTCATTGTGATCGTTGTTCTGCAAAATTTTCACGCGATATGTGGTTGATTGGTGTTTTACGTCGCTTTCAACAATTTTTCACTTATATCGCGACATGGCAGCAGGAGGTAACCAACCTCTTAAATATAGTGGTGCCAATCCGGAAACTGAACCGACGTTGTCGGGGTCGCAGGCCAAGCGCTTATCTCACCCGATAGGAGCATGTATTTTCAAGTTAATTTATTTATTACGATGCGAAACGGTGATATTAAGAATGCTATCTCAAGCACTGTAATGAACTAGCAAGACTTTCATGAATCTTCTTAACTGTCTTAACGAAATATGTTTCTACATTGCTGATTTTTAGTTAGTATCTATTACAAATGAAGGATAGAAGCGACCTTCCGATAGAAATCGACTATCCGAAATCCCCCTCCCCCTCGCCTTTCCTTTCCCCCTGATGCACACGACAATAGTATTTCGCTCTCTAATTTTTTTCTGACAGAAAAGTATATATGTATTGACGTGAAAACGCGTAATTCAGTTTTCATTTAAAATATTATTTTGCTTTTTGTTTGGTTGTTGGGGGGTAGCGGGCTCTTTTTTTTATATTTTTTTTACATACCGTTGTCAGATTGAATAGAAGTTTGATTTGATATCAAATTAAATATACCGAACTATACTTGAAGATCGGCTTTCTGTTTACGTAAAACAGCAGTCAAGATTACTTTGCGACCCGAGTACGTATGTCTATTGTTCCTAGATTACCCTGGAAGTGAATCTTGATTTAACTAATGACATTGATTCATTACTGGAGGTCATAACAAAATGCATAATCCAATCACGTGATGTTCGAGGATACATAAGATCGTATTCTGAAGCAAAATATTAGATTAAAGAAAAAAAATTAGGGGGGGGGGGGGGTTGTTTCCATAGATGTTTAGGAAAAACGGCACAGTCAAGTTGTTCTGGGGTCACTCTGAAAATGAATCGGTATCTGATTCATGACATTGTGTAATATACCGAACTGGACATAAGAATATACATGGGGTAATCCCGTGAAGTCAGGGGATATATACGATCGTATTCGGACGGAAAAAGAAAGGACTGGGGAAGTGGTCGGGACATTGATATGCCTTTAAGCTTTGTGCTGCTTTCAGGTCACTAAGGTAGTGAAAGGGACTGTCACTCATGACATTGGACATGGGGAAAAATCATTTGATCACGTGCATGAAGTCAGAAAGCAATGTAGACAATGTATAATTTTCGAATTAAAAGCTATTTTTAAAAATCATAACATTTTGCGAATACAAGACTTAAATCGGACCATAAATGATCAGGAACTTGAGTCTTGACAAATATTTTCAATTAACAATATAAATCAGTTAAATAATGAATTTACCATGTGAAACATTACTAGGAATGGATATAAACACACCCCCCCCAAAAAATTTTAAAAAACCCATGAAACCCCCCCCCCCCAAATACAAAGAAAACAAACAAAAACAAACAAATATAACAACGAAAACCATTATAAGAATAGGTAATTTTGTTAAAAGTGAAAAATATTCAGCTACTTAATTACAATATTCCAATATACAAATCTGAGAAAAACCTGATAGTCTTACAAATAACTAGAAACTATGTTTTCCGTGTTACGATAAAAGTTCAGAACATTGTATGAAATTGTAATGAATGTGTACCATGAAATGCGATCAAAAGAGAATGACAGTGATTAAAATAATGTTTCAGTACAGTAACAACTATCAGAGCATGTTTACGTGTATGAATTTATTCCATTGTATGCGCATATAAAGAGCAATTATCTCTTAAGTGATGCCAAAGCTTTGGAAGTCAAAATATTTGAAGAGCAAAAGATTACCAAATTCAATTGTTGAAGTAAACTCTGAACCAAAGTCAAGGTTCTGGACAGCACTTTGCATAAGGGAAATACTGGGTACATTGGAATAAATTCGGCTACGAATCACTGAAGAGACATAACTTGTCGAAATGCGCATATGGTGCACAAAATTAAAAGGTATATATGTTCTATATTCATTACATTCCCCATCACAGTAAATAATACATATAGTTCTTGATAGATGCACTGAAAACTGGACTGTTTATACCCTCAGGAAATGACATAATAACAGATAATAATACGGTTATTGTCAGCATAGGTAATGTAATCCGAAATGTTAGCATGAGACTTGAGTCTGAATTCCTTCTAAATAAAAAAGTATCGACAGGGACTGATAAAGACTTGTCTTAGTAGAATATTACTTACTTTATTTAATATTATAAGTTCCGATTAAAGGTCGGTAACAAGAAATTGTAAACGACGTGTGACCTAATTTTCCAAAATATCTATTTTTAAATCATGGTAAATTCTAATTTAAGAGGAAATTCGGAAGAAGAAAACCACTTGCTACATGACTTATATCGAACTTTCTGATATGAAACATTGTGGTTTGGATGTAAACATGTGGATGACAGAGCAAATGGTGACTAATAAAAAGTTTGATTTTGACATCGTGTTAAACCCACGGGGTAGATCGTACTTCACAAACTTTGAGGTACGATCTACCCGTGGGTTTCACACGATGCGAGTTTGATCAATTCCGTCATTTCTCTTTAAAAGGAATTCAGACTTAAGTCTCATGCTTTGATCTGATATTTCAGACTAGGTTTATGTGCAATTATGTAAAGCAAATGAAAACTTATTCTTCTCTTAGAATGATGTGTTGTGAATATATACGTTTCATTGTAGAAATGACAGGAAGTCTTCCTTTTTTTCATTGATATTTGTTTAACGTCACACCGCGAATATTTCACGTATATTGTGACGGCATCTGCCCGATGCGGGACATACAAATTTTGACCTTTGCAACGGACTCGCCCAAAGCAGTGAGGGATCTTTAACGTGCCATGCATATCACGACACGGGGCCTCGGTTTTTTCTGTCTCGTCCGAAAGATAGGGCACCGGCATGATCAGAGCGGGACTCGAACCCCGGCCTCCCGATCAGGAGTCCAGCGCGATACCACAAGGCCACGCCGGCTTAGAAGTGTTCCTTTCGAAGGTAAATGAAATAATTAAGTAGCAAACAACAGCCAATGTCCACAAATTTTCGGCCACCTGACTTATTATATAACTTTGAGTTGGGCTGATTTAACCAGGATTTCATTCAGAGATCATGCTAATTTTTGTTTCTACTTGATAATGGCCAAGTGTCCTAAACGTTTTGAACTTTGAGTGTTTCTCATTTGATTTTAGTTTTAAGATTTGAATTGTTTTTCATATAAATATAGTGAAAACTTGGCAAGTTTAAAGGGAAATTCTACTTTATGTAAACTGCCAAGGAAACATACGGCAACAATGCCGTAACAAAACAAAATTAGAAAAAGGAGTAATCAATGACTCTTGGAGCACACGAGTTGTGATCATGTAAGATGGAGGAATAAGAGTCCCTTGGCATTAGGCGAACATGGACCTTTTCTTCTTTGAAAATTGAAGTGTTGTAGCTATTTTTTAAACTAAGATATCTGAAAAGATTAGCTTTCTTAGAACACTTACTGATATTTTCGAAGTTTCTCGTGCGTTCAAAGTACTAATGTAAGTGGTATAGTCCCACTTGTGCCTGATGTGGATTTGTTACTGTTATACCATAAATAATTATACTCTGTACCGAGAGAGGCAATTCCAATTGACAGTTTTAATAAATACTGCCGCACATTGATATTCTGTAAAAGATAAACAATTATAGAATTTATCTATTTCCTGTCAATATGCCACTTCCATTATAATTTGCGGTGTCTTTGATATTTTTCATCAAGAGACCTATTCATGTAAAATAATACAAGAAATTGTAATGCAAAAATCATTGTGTTGCCAATGTGTATCTCGGATATTAAACAAAGGACAGTTCAATTGGCGTATCCGGTGCTTAAAGGATTTTTTTTCATAAAGCAAATAATTCTATTTAAAATTACATCCCTAGATTAAATTTTGATTTGTATTGAATGGTTTTTATGGATGATAAGAAATGATTTTCTGAACTTTGTACTTTTTTGCATTGTATTTAACAAAAGGGAAAATCCATAACAATACATCAAACAACTTCGCTGTATTACAATTTTCAGTGCTTCCAATTTATTGTACCAAAAGTGACCTAATGATATTTTTGTTTGGGGGTTCTTTTTTTTTCTTTTTTTTTTTGTTTTGCTCTTTCTTCAATGCCAGTTTGGTCAGTAGTATTTTCTTCAAATACCTACCTTTTGGAAAACCACTTTTCGACTTTGGGCATCACTGAAGAGGCATAAATTGTCCCAATACGTATATGGTGCACTAAATTTGCACATGTAGGTATGTTATGATATCCATTACTCAGTTATATGTTATAATAGCTATTTATATATAAACTTTGCTTAGTAGCGTGAATCATCCTTTAATAGACAGTAGAAATATATACTGTACTGGTATTGTACCAGTCGCCGGCCAAAATTTGCGGGGTTTTTTTCACGAATTTCTGTGTCAAACTTGCAACAAACATAGGTTAACTCTTTCTCCACCAGAATATCTATAAAATAAATCAAAATTAATAGCGTAACAGCTGTTGTTTCGGATCGTTGAAGTATGGCGATGTAAGACGCCATTTTGTCATGTCAACTGTACCAGTCACCGGCTACGTCATGTATTGGTTAAGAGGTGACCCACAGGGAAAATGAACGCACAAATGAAAGTGTGTTAAGTTCAATTGCAGTTTTATTTATTATGTGAACGGCTTAATATAACATACATACAATATAGCGATGAAAAGGGCCACACTAAGTTTACCCTAAACGCTTTTAAAATAAACCAAACACTACCAAGCATTCAGCATTCTTGAAGGTCCAAATGTGTAGGGTTTTTTTTAATCTCCCTTGCACTTTGTTATATAGTGTTGATCTAGGGACATTTTATTCCCTAGATGCTTGGTGATAATTCAGCGATTTAACATCACTAATGGCCTTGTCCACGGCCTCATCTGTATATTTCCTTTTAGATATATCTATAAAATGATATGGGCATAATCTTAATTATCTTTATAATTTTATTTTTACTTGTAAACCCCTTATTGCACCCCGTGAAAAGTACGTCATCCCCAACTTCGAACCCATAATAAGGTCACTATCTAGAAAGAAACCTAAATTTAACATCGTGACGTCACTTCCCCAGCGCGTGAAATGACAGTTTACATAAATGATGTTGGTTTCTTCTTTCTTATACCTTTGTGTTAATGATTTTAAGGTAGATTTCTTTTTTCTGTTTGTCTTTTCGTCTACTGCAGACGATAAGTTGCAAAAAAATTGAAAAATCACGGTCGTTATACGCGAAGTAACGTTATAGCCGGCGACAGGTCTTAGCCGGCGACTGGTACAGTGCCAGTATGAATAATATCTAACCAACAAACTTACATTACGATGAATTATGAATGAAATAACTTTTATGTATATCATATGTCTATTGTGTACATTGGATTAATGAATTTTAAAAATATGTCTTAAATTGATAAATTGGTTTTCCTATAAATATAGCAAAGATATGATATGAAAGGTCATTATCTCAACATTCCAAAATGCCACTGAATACACATAAGAGATCTGCCATAAGAGATCTGCCATAAGAGATCTGCCATAGGAGATCTGCCATAGGAGATCTGCATCCATAAAATGTCATGGTATGAATTATTTTGTATACTTACTTTCAAGCTGATATCATCAGTAATTTTGATTATTGAATATATGAGAGCCTTCCAATTTTCAATGAATAATATCATTTGTAAAAAGTATATATTTCTTTTTTCCCAAACCTCTGAAAATTCTCACCCATGAAAGCTAATTACTTTAACTTGTCATCTATGTCTTTACTACAGACAATACCTGTATGTCTCCGTCACGTAGGATCTTTATAATGCCACTTTCACTGACGTTCAGGGCTATAGGATATAGCTTTCTCTTCACGTTTGGACCTCAGAATACTTAGAACATAAACGGTAAATGTAATTAACATTGATTTATAAGTTTGTAATTTCATTTCCCTTACACAGACAATTACCTACTGCATTGCGCTGCGATGCAGCCACCAGAAACATAGAGCGATCATAACTCTGCTAAGGTGAAAGAAGGCTATTTCACTGCTCGTCCAAAGAATATAAAACTTACAAGTGGCTGGTAATTTTCGAATCCAAGCCTCGTCTACCTGCTCCGAAATCAGTTACAGGACACATATACCGATATATCATATTATACTGAATATCTACATAATTACGTCAAAATGAAAACTAACGCGTCGTAAATTCCCTGAAAATGAAAACTAACGTGTCGTTTAGCGTCTGTTTCATTGCACATAATGACTGGGAACATTTTATATTCTATCATCATTTTCTGAGTTGCGAACTATGCAGTTTGATTCTAATCGTAATGAACTTGGCTTTGACAAGATAGTTCAGTCTAATCCACTAACTGGTCACAAAAACTCATTTATTCAATATTTCAATCCCTCTTGTGTCTGAGAGGGTAACTTAAGCTTTTAACATTTTAGACTTCGTCGTCGATATCGAACCCCTGAAAGTAGAAGAAGACAATGGATCCAGTAAAAATATTGGACTACGAAAATTTTCTCTAATGTCTAAAATGTGTACTATAGTTGATTATTTGTATGTTGATATCGCCTGATAAGTTCTTCAAAAGATAAAGATATATACGGTTTGGTGGTGCTTTGAAATTGTTAGGCTGTGAAGAGACATACATGTAGCATATAAAATTAAAGAAATGAAAAAGTAGTCATAGAAGATGTTTATTTATAGAATAAGGGTCTTATTGTGTGTTTTCATGCTAACGCGCATTATATCTAATAAATTGATCAGCCATTGTAATTCATTCCTGCATGAAAACACAAAATAGGACACATATTCTATATATATGCGTTTTGTGGAAGGGTGAATGTCGCTTTCTGTGCAGAAAAGTGAACAAATATGGGGCGTTATGATGTCACCGATCAATGTAATTCATACAGAAATAAACAACATACGTCTTGAAAGCTTTATTTCAGGCAATTACAGTAGTTGTGCATGTATTGAGATTTACACATAATTTTGAAAGGAAGAATGCAAGGGTAAAATGTGAAGTTTGGAATTACATGCAGTCCTATGTCTTTGTTTGAAAAAAAAACCACATTGTCATTAATATTGTTAAAACTGCACGCGGCCTTAGAGTTTCACCTTTCTAGTTCTATATTTTCTAAATTGTCCTACGAATTAAGATCTATGCAACGGACTCAAAATAGCGAGGGATCTTTAACATGCCATACCTGTTGTGCTTACGGACCCACACAATGTAGCGAGAGATCATTAACATGGCTCTTGGCTTCAATTTTACTTGCAGATATATAGATGACTTGCTTTCAATTAATAATCCTTCATTCGCGGATTACCTTAGCATCATCTATCCAAGTGAACTGGAGGTCAAAGAAACCACAGAAAGTAGTAATTCTACTTCGTATTTAGATATTATGTTGTCTTTCGACATCATTGGTCAATTGAACACCTCACTCTATGACAAACGTGACGATTTCGATTTCGCTATCACAAACTTTCCTTTCATAAGTAGCAATATTTCATCATCGCCCGCATACAGCGTATTCATATCTCAGTTAATACGTTATTCCAGAGCATGTTCAAATTACAATGACTTTGTTCTGAGGGCTAGGCGACTTTCAGTTAAGCTGCTCAACCAGGGTTATATATGTGCTAGACTAGCAACGTCACTGAGGAAGTTCTACGGTCGTTACGCGACTCTTATTACTCCATATGATATCTCGTTATCCAGATTTTTAAATGGTATTCTGGACTGGGACCTATTCCGATCATTTTACACAGATTTGACACCTTTTTACTAGAAGGTTACCTACTTTGACTTCTCCATATATAAATACCTATGATATTTACACGATTTGACTATTTCTACTGGGTATATGTGACGGGTGTTGCTAGCAAGCAGGAGAAGCTCACTCTCCCCGGGCACCTGATCTCACTCCATCACAGGGGTTCACATATGCTCTTCAAGTAGACATATTTTGTTATTTTCCACTTGTTTTTTCATTTTCACTGATTTTGTATGTCCTCTGGTTTCATGATTTTAAGACTTATGGTTTAGATTTATCCATCATCTTTACATGCCATGAATGTTGTGCCAACGGACCTACTCACACCAACGAAGGATCTTTAACGTGCCACGCCTATTGTGCCAACAGACCCACTCACAGTAGCGAAGGATCTTTAACCTGTCATGTCAATTGTGCCAACAGACCCACTCACAGTAGCGAGGGATCTTTAACCTGTCATGTCAATTGTGCCAACGGACCCACTCATAGTAGCGAGGATCTTTAACGTGCAATGCCTATTGTGCCAACAGATCCACTCACAGTAGCCTTGGATCTTTAACCTGTCATGTCAATTGTGCCAACGGACCCACTCATAGTAGCGAGGGATATTTAACGTGCCATATCTATTGTGCCAACGGACCCACTAAACGGACCTCGGTTTATAGGAAAATCGGGATACAGATGGGATTTGAACCTTTGATTTTGCGACCAAGCAGTTTACATATTCAGCTACGCCTGCTGAAAATGTATATATATACGACATCTTAAAAGTCCCCCGAAGGGAAGTGACATAAAACAAAGAACAATAAACTCAGCATTCACAATATTTCTGTCTCCTGACAATTTTTTTTTTTTGGAATTGGCAGCGCAACTTGCGCTACCAATTTCAATAAAATTCACCGGTAGAAGGTAGCGCAAGTTATGTGAAATCCATCATATTTAATAACTGATATATATCGGTTATGAAATATGATGGATTTCACATACCTTGCGCTACCAATTCCAATAAAATTCACTGGAAGAAGGCCAGGAGACTGAAATATTGTGAATGCTCAATTTATTGTTCTTTGTTATGTATATTCGGTTGACAGTGTAATCCGACATCTAAAGTAAAATATTAATTTTACTCTTATTACACTTTAGTAACAAAAATGTAAAAGAATTTTGTTGTGTAGAAGAAATCCTTTACCCATCCAACCTCTCCTATTATTTTATTTAGAACTTTTAGTTAACTATTAAAGTCATAGATTTCCGCAGTGGATATGATTGTCATTAAAATGATACTAGAAAAATTAGATTTATGATGTCATTACGGAGCCAAAGTGGCGTTTAATTCATGTTGTTAAAACATGGCATATAAATGGATCAACTCTCCCATTATATGTGCATAATGAATTAGTGGGGGACGAAGATAGTCCCAAACTCAGACAGCTCAAACTAGGACTATCCGTTGCTGGCATGTGGTAAGACCCCAAAGTTTCCCATTTTGGGTTCAAATCTAATAGGAGAATTGACCCATATTTAGAATTTTTCCACATATTAATATGACAAACAATATTGCTGAAATATGAATAATAAATATATTTCAAAAAGAATTGAACAGTTATTCAATTTATAATGTCTGCTCATTGTATAGTCCTAACCAGTTCAGAATTAAAGTGTATTTGTGTATTTCGCCATTCCGGTTGCAATGATTTCAATTTTTCAACTTTTTTTTATCCAAAATGGCTCATTGTATAGCTAGAAATTTTACGTTCATATAGAGTACTTCCAGTGTTTTCGACGTATATTGCTCATTACGCCCCACTCCACACTCCAGATGCCGTGCTTATTTCTTTAAGTCTATGACATACTTTATATTGTCAAGCCTGTGTTTCATTTTATTTTCAGGAGAATGAAATATTTTCAATCATGTTTGTATCAAGTAACTGTGTTGGACACAAAATACCCAGATTTCTTTACGTTTGTTTGTAATGTTGTCCAATATGAACACATTGAACAAGGGTATTGTCATTTTGAAAATGAAATCGTTATTTGGAAAGCATTTTACAACAACCGACCAAAATTATTCCTCAAGGATGTTAATATATTTATTTGTATTTACCCGTTCACCCAAGACGTCCAGATTCTATCCTAGGTGATACATCCCTATAATACCAAACTCTTGGCAGGTTTGGTGACTCACCACGGCTAATGTACGCTGGCAACCACTATTCTGTTTTTCGTCAATATATATATACTCGGTTGCTTTTGCCTAAAACAACTTTCTATTCGTCCAAAAAGATCATTTTTGACCAGTTATTTTCAACATTATAGATTGATCTTTAAGACCCAGGTGTAAGTGCGGTGTAGACGTCCTCCTGGCTGTATTCAAACGCTTCTATCTGACTATTTAACAGAAATACCTATATATGACGTCACAAGGCGTGAAGGGTACATAATTACGACACGAAAAGTGTGCTCTTGGTATCTATATTTAAATACTTACAGGAACAAAATGCACCACTTTGTGTTAGTTACAAAATTAAAACCGCCGTTTTGGCTGTAAACGTTTGGCATGTGACTGTTTTTCCGTACTTTAGCTAAGAATCTTTTAAAATTTAACCAGGAACTTCGAATTATAGCTCAATTTTTGTAGCTCCGTAAAATACCTCTTCACCTTTTGCTAACTTTATAATGACAATAAAATCGGGTTATTATTCCTTTACTTGACATAAATACAACGGGTTTGTATTACTTTACATGTACTCGATAGCCACTAACGTGGTCGGTAAAAAATAATGCTAATTCAGACTTATATATATAAAGCTAATGATGTCTTTACAATATGAAAATCTAATCTATTTATTTATTTATTTATTTATTATTATTATTATTATTTATTTATTTATTTATTTATTTATTTATTTATTTATTTATTTAATTATTTTTTTTTTCATTTTGGTGACGCGTTACATCAAATATTCATATGTTATTCGTATATATATTTTATGCATTATGTTAATCCCTGTTTTCTATACCGAGAATTATTTATTAAAATGTGTCTTTAGCTATTGTCAAATTAAATGACCGTCCTAAGTCGGTATCGTAATTGCACTACAATCAAATATTTTTGTAATGTGTTATATGTTCTAGTATATTATATATATTCATGTATTTCATAGCTCCATGGTGACTTCTGCCACATAACTGAGCCAGTAACTCCTCTTTTTTCTTTCTTTCATTGTGGAAGGTGGGTCCAAAACCTTGACCACCACGGTAATTGAGTGACGATTGTAATTATACGTCTGAAGTCCATACCGCAACTGAAGTACAATTGAATATATCTGTGATGTGTATTGTGTGTTACACTCCTTTGCTCTGCAGGTCCGTTGCACTTTTGTCATACATATTTTTCGTTACATATTTAACGCTGGCTGTCTGGGATAATAAATGCGACCCAATTTTATAATAACAAAACTTTGCTTTCATGTATCACGCGTTCATATCGCTCGAGCTTGCTTCGATTGCAGTTAATCTTAGAAACATTAAGAACACTGTTCTAGTAATTAAATACGAATACGTAATCTAATAGTAATACTTCACATAGATCCAAGACCGGGTAAAGTTGGATATTACTCCGTATCAGTGGGCAGCATATACTACATAGCAAACATACATTATCTGTGTAATAATAAACCATAAATATTTCATCAGTATAAAGCATCCTAACGTACATTCCAGATGGTTTCTACTACCAGTTATTTTGTTAGTTCAATGTCTCGTGTATACAACTTAATACATATGATTTTCGAGCTTTGAATATCTAATCATATGTGCAAAAGGGAAATACTGACATTGTTGGTTATTTGATGTCTTCACCATTTGAGCGGATCCCTATATGGTTGTGGTAAAACATTACTACTCCATCAATATCGATAGGAAGGAATTTCGTGATTTTGTTTCGTATATTTCCTTGTTACATTTGTGGCGTCTTCCAGGCATGTGCCACATGTATCAATTATGACGTATAACTTGATGCATTACATGGGAATTTCGACATATGAATCAGAGAGGATCTTTTCAATGTCACGTCTTCCTTCTCACATTGTCCTGGATTTTCGGTCTTACCTGAAATGGGTCTCCAGCGGGATTGGACATCGGGATCTTTTAGACAAGAGGCAAATATCTTGCCAATGTGAGCTACGATGGCTCATCAATTTACATCTGTAAAATATAACTGTTTCATCTATTTCTAGAGAAAGTGGATTAGTTAACTTTACTAATGAATGGCAAGCGGATACCATTCATCTCATTACTACGCTTACCGAATGATTTTATGGTTTCAATACTCATTATATATATTTCTGTCCTCGATATAAGGACTGTTCACTTAAAGACCACTCACATCATTACAAGGGGGCAGGCTTGGTGTAGTGGTTAAGCGCTTGGCTTGCGGTGCCGGCGATCCGCGTTCGATTCTTGGGTTGCACAACTATGTTTAAGAGGTTGGTTACCTCCTGCTTCCATGTCGTGATATAACTGGAAAATTGTTGAAAGCGACGTAAAACACCAATCAACCAACCAACCAACACATCATTACAAAGGAATATTATGTATATTTTGTTGTCACAATGGGACCATCAGTACCTGATGATGCAGGCGACATAACTGCGTTCCGGTGGTCGCTAAGTCATCTTCAATAGAGTGTTCTTCGCACTTAATTCAGTCATATGGTATAATTCTCAGGCTATCTAATCTAATCATCGCACATACATATAATAGTACACAGAAAGAAAATTATGTAAAGGAAAAACGCTTGCTCGTTTACGGTACATTTCTGATGTGTATATATCTCAATGTATCATGCAAATGACAATAGTACAATGATCGGTATATGCAAATTAGTATGAATATAATTTACTTTAATTATAAAATAAACGTTAAAAGTTTAACTTTACCTTAACCAATGCTTAATTCCATTAGGCATGGGTGACGATTCCACTAAATTATGCATTCTAAAAGTTAATGGAAAATATTCCGAATCATATATAATGCATGACAAAAGCCTTTAATGAATGTTTATAGCAAACACCAGTGACAGACAGTGCAAACAGTCGTCTCAAAACTATTGGATTATAATGCCTTTGCAGTACTATCTTATGACAGCTAATCGATATGCTAATGGTCACTTAATTGGTGAAGTCATAAAAGAGTAAATAATAAATGGCAACATAATATTCAGTTTTCAAATGCTGTTAGAACTGAACAAAATCTGTTAGATATCATTTGTTAAAAACAATGTGATTCAAAGCGTCTCAGAAAACTGTCAGTATCTACGTCTACAATGTAATTGTTAGTTACAATGTAATCAAAGTACTCATAGTACAGATAGATGTGGTTGATTGATTGATTGATTTTTGTTTTACGTCACACCACGAATATTTCACGTATATGGTGACGGCATCTGCATGATGCGGGGCATACAAATTTTTACCTTTGCAACGGACCCACCCGAAGCAGTGAGGGATCTTTAACGTGCCATGCATACCACGACACGGGGCCTCGGTTTTTACTGTCTCATCCGAAAGACATGACACCGGCATGACCAGAGCGGGACTCGAACCCCGGCCTCCCGATCAGGAGTCCGATGCGATACCACTAGGCCACGCCGGCTCGATAGATGTGGACATTTACCTGTATTGGTCTAAGTTTGAAAATGATAAATGTTTTAAACTGTTAGTGTAACACCATATCATCATATGTATAGTAGAATATCAGGATTTCTTATTGATTTAATTTTTGATCACATTGTCGAAAGAAATGTATCTCAGACACCTAAGTCTAATTGCTATTTGAATTATCGTAGTGTCAATTTCTACTTCTGTGTCGGTACTCAGCTAAAGACAAGATGCATTCTCTGAACTATATCTCGGCGTAGATTTGAAGTTAGAGATACTATCAGGTCAACATCCAAACGACCCGATCGATTTAGACAGGACATATATACATACATATATATATATATATATATATATATATATATATATATATATATATATATATATATATATATATATATATATATATATATATATATATATATATATGTCCCCGTCTAAAAGTATTATTCAAGTCTGCTCTATCAAATTATGACGAAAATTCCTTGTGGGTGGGCCTTGATTGCACTTTAGTCAGTGCAAGGTTAGCCCGTAAACAAACCAAATCAACTGATTGTGTGTTAAATGACCATTATTAGTTTATTCCATGATTGTAATGTATGATATTAATAATGATGATGATGATGATGATGATGGTGATAATAATAATAATAATAATAATAATAATAATAATAATAATAATAATAATAATAATCATAATAGTTGTAATAGTAGTTATAGTAACGGTTGTTGTTGTTGCTATTGCTGCTGCTGCTGCTGTTCTTGTTCTGTGAAATGACTAAATCAAGTCCGATCTTTGACTGTTTTTTTTCAATTACAATAGCTTTATACCTCAGCTTAGATTTTGGGACAGGTCATTATTGATTTTCATATAAAATGATTAGCGTACACCAAGAAGCAGCACTTCTTACCGAATAAAATGGGTTACACATGGAAGTTTGAAAGAAGTTGTTCGTACATGCACAATCAAGTCATGAAAACATTTGACTGGTCTATAAAAAATCAAGATGACTTTCAATTCATAATTAATGTCAATGAATATCTGTTAAATATTCCAGCTCCAATCATCCGTACACAACAGTAAGGAAAGGGATATAATTTTCATGCAATATCAGGATCTCTAATGTATCAGTTGAATTATAGACCAGACATAGCAAACAGTAACACAATCAAACAAGTCGTCTTATGTCAAAGTGCTGCATTAAGTTCTCATTGTTCCCTCACTTTTGTCATGTCCGTGTTCAAATATCGGTCGCAGAATGACAGAGGACATGTCAGTTTACCTGTCGTAAATCGATGCTATATCCTGCGGCTTCCTTTAATACCATACACTAAGCAACACCATAAAGGTAAAACAATACAGCTAAGGTGTTTAACAGAAAGCAAAAGCAGATCGACAGTGTCGAGATGAATATGGACACAATTCTTGTTCAAGCATTAATGTAGGAAATGCATTAACATTATCAGATAAAGAATTATATCACGTCCATGTCCCCACTCTTTGACAATGAACTAAATGTTTACATTTTTTTAAAATTAATAATATTTCACGTTTATCAATTTTGGTCAAATTTTGCAGTAATATTTGATCGATATAAACGGGAACAACTTCTAATTAAGTCATTATTTCAATTTTATCACAGTCATTATAAAAAGACACAACACTTTATGGGCACATGACAGATTTTATTATAACATTCTTGCATGCATACAGTAAGAACAAAAACAGTCTGTGGAATGAATTGAATAAGAAAAAAATTATCTTAAATCACAGATTGGAATGTAAGCATGATGTGTTTTACAAAAAAAAAGAATGATTTAAATAATTAAATTTAGACATGAAAGAAACACTGTCATTTAGGGGCCTATGTAATGATTAGATGCCATTTTTAAGTATTTATCTCTCAGATATGTGTTACTCACATGAAATGATAAAAAAATTGTCGTTGTCCAGAAATATCGCCTTCAAGCGTACATGTAAAAATTAATCGTCGACCATATTTCATCGCAAATTAAGCAAATTGAAATAAATATCACTACATATAAAAAATAATGAAAAGGACATTCTTTCGTGTATTAATTTCATTTTGTGATTTAATAAGTTTAGCTGGAAATTGAAAGAATAAATTCGATTTCGCAATTAGTTGTCATTCAAAATATACAATGGACTGCTGTACTAAATGTCTAAGGTAGACACTTATAATCAAAAAGTGAAGACCAAACTTGACTATCAAGATCACATGGTTATCAATTATTGTATCAATAAAAAGATTTCATCTAAAGGAACACACATGTGAAATATAAAAGCTATAGCTCTTTGACTAAAATGTAATGGCCAAGTATTGATTTATTGAAACGTAGGTCAAACATGAAGATTTAAATCGCAAGGTAGTTAATTACAATGTCAATAAAAAGCTCTCTCCAAAACAAATGGTCATGTCAATTATTAAACCCTGTCTTCTATGGCTCAAATATGATAGCAAATATTAAAGGTTTTTAATGTATGTGAAAACTAGGTCAAACATGGACGTCACAATGTCATCAATTTTGACATCAATGGAAAGGTTTTACTAGGGAGAACATAAATGTGAAAAATGAAATCCCTAACTCGCATGGTTAAAAAGTTAGGAGAAACTATTCATTTTTTAAATGGAGATCACACGTGATGGTCATGGTCACAGTCATATTTATGGTGTCGATGGAAACAAGTAATCCAATTGTAAAATATCTAGCCCCTATCCCACGAATCTCCATTGATACGATGGTAAAGGCAAACAAACAGACAACACAAAAACAATATACCCTCAATTTACCGATTCGGGGGCTTAAAACTTTACTGCTTTCATTAAAATTATGGTATGATAATATAAAACACTGCTATTCCTAAAGTCGTTTCTAAGCAACTCTTCCTCTTTTTTCAAAGATTTTAATGCACAGCCTTACTCTCTCTCTCTCTCTGCCCAATCTCTTCCCCACCGTGCGAAACGAGATGAAACTTTACTTATAGCGTATATATTATCAATAAGAATGCAAGACATAACGGACATATAGTTTTTCTCTAGAGGGGACACATTGCCTTAATTTAATGTTAGTGTCCCTCTTATGTTTATTTTAATGATTTTTAAGAGATAAGTGCTTCTCTACAAACCTACACTGATTCTTATATCTTCCAATCATTGTTTTTTATTGATTGGTTGATTTATTATTTATTCATTTAATGTCATTTTCACTATGATGATGATTCTAGAATAGATATCTATTCATCACACAAAGTGAAATGTCGTTTTTCTTCTACTGTGCTTTTTAAATCAAAAGACAACAAAGTCAGTACTTTATACATAAAACACATTTCTGCAAATAAGGAATGAAATAGAACATTGTTATATATGATCAACTCTTCGGCCATACTGATTATGCTCGGTATGGTCGTAGTTATAACCCCTTCTTTGATCATGATGATTTCGTCGTCCTATCGTCCGATTATATAAGTCATGTGTAGTTACAGGTCTTGAATTAAAGATGTGTCTCCGAAACTGGTTTTGAAAGTCTTGGGATATGATCTGTTGGCGTGCATTAAATCTTTGCTGGAAATTCCTTGCATATGCGTTTGGAACGTGAATATCGTCAATATCATCGTCCGAATAATCCGGGCTGTGACTGTCGTAATCAGGTGGGTCCTCCTCATTGTCGCTATAATCCTCCGCTGGATAGTCTCCGTCTAACGATGAAACACTCTCCTCTGCCGTTACCGTAGCAGATTCTAAATCAGAGCTGGCACTTTGTAGTTTGCCAGCTTCTTTTAAGGCAAGCTCAGAATATGATTTATCACTTGATAGGGTGCCACATATACCCAAATTGGTATTTGCAATGAGATGTTGATAGGTTCCCCAGCGATGAATAATCATTCCTGAATACTGTACTAAGAGAATCAACACAAATACTAAAATGAATAATAGAGAAACCGGTTCATATTCTCCAAGGAGAAAAAATTTACGTAAAGAGTCTTTGTTGATTTGCAACTGAAACACCAGTATGGTGAATAGTAAGTTTATTAAAAAGAACCCAAACACCACATTGTTTCTTAAGGATACCAATTCTTTTGTAATTCTGTTTTTCTCTTCTTCATTATTATCAATTGGAGCAAGATATTTACTTATAACATAGTTCCAGAAAGTAGTTTCCTTGCACCCTATATCGACTAATTCTTTATTGCCCAAGTAATCAGCTGATGCCCATGTGCTATTATCCTCCATAGTCATTGGTGACATTGGTTCCGGGATCGGCAAGCTATTGTCATATTCCTGGACCGGTAAAACTCTAACTGGCAATCGTATAGGTAAATCACGGTTTGTCGTATTTGTTATTGTGTTTCCTTTACAAGTGTCGTCCACTGTTTCAGTATTTAAAGTTCGTTTAATCAATGCACTGATATCTTTACTTAGTTTAGATTTACCGAGAATTTGCACGATCTTTCCTAGTATTCCCTTCTTGGTTGATCTGTCTTCTCTGTTATTTGGTTCTGAGTCGTCAGTTGCTTGCCTGAGTGGCTTGCTTTCTTCTCTTGTGCCCCATGTAACATTATGTATGTTACAAAGGTAGTAAACCGTCATGAAAACAAACGTTGAAGGAACGGTAAGGTAATACAGCACCCCATATATAACATTCATGATTTCTTTTGGATGAAGAAGTCCCGCTGTAACGAACACAAAACCTAGGATCATAGGCAGGACGACGTTTGGACTGTATAGAGGTTCTGACAAAGCGTTGAGCAAAGTTCCAACGGTTACAATCACCATGACAACAGCATAGACTGAGGATAACAACCCGGCTATCATTATTTGAACATCATTGTTTTTCTTTATACATATATAGATGTAGAATATAACGGGTAAGATGGCTAGAAGAAGTCCGTACCAATCACTTATCCGGAACACGGCACTGTAAGATCCCGCTATCATAAGCGTGACGAGAGCGGGGCCGAGTAAACCCGATGCCAATAAGACAAACTGGTAGAACATAAACAGGGAACTGATATTGGCATTGGTGTTGACTGTTGTCATCCACGATGACACCAAGTCGATCATATTAGCTAAAGTGGAAGGTGCCCAACGCCGGCGCTGAACGAAGAAATCCTTCAATGTTTCCGGGGAAAACGTCTGAGCGTCCGCTCCAGCACAGTATTCGATCTTCCATCCTTGTTGAAGTAATAAGGTACACAACCAGCGGTCCTCTCCTAAAATGTGATTACACCAATATATTGAAATGCATCCGTAATTTGACATTTTCACACAATCATATCTATTTGAATCTTAATAATGGCATTTTGAATTTTTATTATATGTTTCAAGATTCAAAACCGTTTCAAATAATGCAAATATATATACATGTAATTTACCTTGTTCAAACTGTATGTAGTGTTTTGCCTCCGATGGCGGTGTTGTATACATATTCATAACATTGTCATCCATCAACGCACCTGCTCTAAATAAACTAAAACACCCAGGGCAACACAAAACACAGCCAAACACATGTTCCGCTGCTTTCTGAAGCCAATGACCAAGTGAATATTCAAATCGCTGATACCAAACCATAGGACCTGAAATTCATGAAGATTCGTACTTTTCACACCAGACAACAATTATTAGAAATGTACACCTATTTAAAAGAAAACAACCCATATTTTGCATGAACTACTTATTCTAATGCACTCTGCTTGAAACACGCATTCTGATTCATTAAAAGGTTCAAAACTTGCGAGGGGATTTATATTCTACTGCAGTTTCTGCTATGACGTCAAATGCCCCTTGGCAACATCGTTGAAGACGTCGTTCAGAGCTAACGTGTGTAAGTTTTTCTCCGCTCAAAACACTAGAATAGGGTCACCATGCTAGTGTTTTACAAAACCTGACAAATTATTTGTGAATCCTCTGTCAGAAATATTCGTTTCGAACTCAATTTGAAACTCAATTTATGATGGGGATTTGCCGGTCATAAAAGACAAGCAAGGTAACCCCCAATTCTTACAGGGAATTTCACCATACCTGAGGCGTATTTGCCAGAGGTCGCCTTTTTTGGGGAAGGGGGGGGGGGGGTTGTTATCTCAGACTTTAGAATTATTATACATTGTAATACCTGCTCCTATTGGATGTATTCTCCCACACACAGCTCCCACTTTCTCATTCTTAGCCATTCTATCTAAAAGTAACTTGAGGGCTTCAGGTTTGAAATCTGTATCTCCGTCCAAGGTTAGTATAAAGGTATTCAATACCTATGACAAAATAATATATTACACATGTTTATAGTGGTAATATACAAAAATAATAATCTATACCAACATTTTACAGTAACACTGTCAAAAAGTTGGTTTTTAACTATTCAAAATAATTTATTATACCTCTATCAATATTCTGGGATTCTGATTGGTTGATTATGGGCCATTAAAATGACTTATGACTCAAAAATACACCACGTGATAACTATTGACCGGAAAATGAAATAATGACCGGGTAATTTAATTATTATTCATGACTGCCAAATATAACATTCGTAGAAATCTATTATAACGGTGATTGCACGCCTCAGATACGGACTATAAAACAATTAATCTGTAACAATGAAATTGATTATAGCTGCTGTGACAACAATACCAGGCGTGATATATAAAATTTCGGTAAAAAAAACCCAATTAATTACACCCTGTAAGGTCAATATGACAAATTGATGATCCTCGACATTGCACTCTCGGTGGTCTGACCTGAGCTCGGCTTTACGACCTCGGTAAGGTCAGACCACCCAGAGTGCAAGGTCTTGAGTCATCATATTGACCTCATAGGGAGTAATTAATTGTATAGTAGTTAATCTCTTTTAAAGACCTATACTATCACGCGTGTTAAAATGATTTAAAATATCCGCATGATAATATAATAAATACTAAGAAAACAAAAGGTAAACAAACCGAAAAATATCTACTAGCATAAGTGAACCCCATAAGAGAGCGAAATGGGGTTACCGTGGAAGGTAGGTATCTCATGCGTGCTAGCATCATCTGTCACTGAATGCTTGTATACTATCTGTATCAAAGTACAAATAAAAATTAATGATGCAGCAAAATATATGTTCCTGTCCCTCTCCAGCTTGGAAATTTTTTCGCAATACAAATGTTTTAATCACATTTTCATTATACATCGGTACCACGTAAACTGGAATATCTTTACGCAGTAGCCGTATTTTTATGCAAGTGTTATAATAATTCAGGAGAAGACGTTCTTTAAGACATACTATTTTAGGAGTTTTTCTCAAAAACTAAATGATAATAAAGATACATTCCGTGAAATTAAATCAGCTACAATGTCTGTACTATGTCGGTACATTCTATTTCTTCTATTAAAAAGATAAATCTATTTGGAATATGCCTTCCGCATAATGATAAAACATAGAACATTTATTTATCAATCTATTTCTTATTTTAAAACAAAAATACATTTTACTAATGCTTTTGTTCTGTTTAAATTTGTTGATACCTTAAGGTACGTTTTATGATCGAAGTTATTCAGCAAAGTAGTGTGTCTCCTTCTCCATCTGTTTCTGCGTCTATGATCATAGAATTCATTCTCGTTCCGTGTTTCTGTGAACTTAAATCCCAGTAGATAATACAAATACATAACCTGAAAACATCGGTGATCAATATCAGTGAATGACAATTTTAGATACGATTCATATATTCCAATACTTTCTATCATAAACCGTGTAAATAACTAACAATAATGTAAAGTGATTACAAAAGCGGTTTGTTTGGGGGGGGGGGGGGTGTTTTGGGTTTTTTTTTTTTTGTTTTTGTTTTTTTTTTTTTGGGGGGGGGGGTTGTCATGCAGTATATCCTTGAATATAAGCATCTTGAGAATGTGTGATCAATATAAAATGACAAGCACAAGGTCAAAGTAACGCATTTGCGATTCAGATTTATCGCTAAGTTCTCTGTAAGTACAGACTTACAAGTTATTAAAGATATTATTTTTACAGTAACTGTCAGCAGTACAGATAAACTATAATGGCATACTCTGAAAATGGTTTGATAGATAAGCTACCAATGCATAAGCAAACTACTATGCAGTTCCTTTAACGATAACCATTTGATTCAATTTGATTTCAAGTTCATCATGAAATTAAATACTATGAATTTCGTTAAACATCTCACCACTGCAACGCAATTTTCATGCCATTTAAAAAAAGGAATGTTTTATCTTGTTCGGACGAGAAAAATTATCTCGTTCAAACGAGAAAGTATTATATATGAATTAACGTGTTTGGTATTTTTAGAATGTAGAAGTATGATTAGAAATTATTTCAATTGATGCATACATTGACACATTTACATATGCATAGCTCCACTTGACACTACAAGCATAATGTACAAATGTGTGTTTATGTTAATAGAAAGGAAACACTAAAATTAAAGTAAAGTTTATCACACCACGTAGAAGAAGAAGAATGCAAGGGGGAAAAAGGAAGGTTCATTATGCCGTCAGAGACATTCTGCCCACCTCTTGTTATTAAAAGTATTATAATAGCTATTAATTATGATTGGAAAATCTCAGAAATGAAATGTAAACTGTATGGTGTAAAGATGATGGATAAATCCAAACCACAAGTCCAAAAATCATAAAACCATAGGACATACAAAATCAGTGAAAATGAAAAACAAATGGAAAATAACAAAATATGTCTACTTGAAGAGCATATGTGAACCCCTGTGATGGAGTGAGATCAGGTGCCCGGGGAGAGTGAGCATCTCCTGCTTGCTAGCAACACCCGTCACATATACCCCGTAGAAAGAGTCAAATCGTGTGAATTCCATATGTATCTATATATGGAGAAGTCGAAGTAGGTAACCTTCTAGTATAGAAGGTGTCAAATCTGTGTAAAGTGATCGGAATCGGTCTCAGTCCAGAATATCATTTAAAAGTCTGGATAACGAGATATCATATGGAGTAATAAGAGTCTCGTAACGACCGTAGAACTTCCTCAGTGACGATGCTAGTCTAGCACATATATAACCCTGGTTGAGCAGGTTAACTGAAAGTCGCCTAGCCCTTAGAACAAAGTCATTGTAATTTGAACATGCTCTGGAATAACGTATTAACTGAGATATGAATACGCCGTATGCAGGCGATGATGGAATGTTGCTACTTATGAAAGGAAAGTTTGTGATAGCGAAATTGAAATCGTCACGTTTGTCATAGAGTGAGGTGTTCAATTGACAATTAATGTCGAAAGACAACATAATATCTAAATACGAAGTAGAATTACTAGTTTCTGTTGTTTCTTTGACCTCCAGTTCACTTGGATAGATGATGCTAAGGTAATCCGCGAATGAAGGATTATTAATTGAAAGTAAGTCATCTATATATCTGTAAGTAAAATTGAAGCCAAGAGCCAATTGTTTTTTTCCTTGCGAAAGCAAAGACTGAATGAACTCAGCTTCGTATGAATAAAGGAATATGTCAGCCAGAAGCGGAGCACAGTTAGTGCCCATTGGAATGCCGACAATTTGTTGAAAAACCTTACCTCCAAACACCACAAAAATGTTATCGATAAGAAAGTTCAACATCTGAATGACAGCTGTTTCAGTGTATTTATTTTTGGAATCAGAATTTTCCCTAACAAAGTAAGTTTTATCGTGGCCTATTACTATATATTTGAATTTGCGGCTTCCGTTTTTACTAGTAAATGCATTTTGAATAATTTCCGCTAATCTGTCTTTTAATTTCTGATGAGGGATCGTTGTGTACAGAGTCGAAAAGTCAAAAGACTTGATGGAGTGAATTTTAGTAAAACTTTTTGATTTTAGATGTTCTAACAACTCTTTTGAATTTTTAAGGATCCACATTTGATTAATTCCACTTCTGGAATATACTGTTTCGCAATATCTATGTAGGCCAGATTTAATTTCTGATAATATTTTTGTGAGTAGCATCGATACAGATTTTGTGGAACACTTCGAGGAACCAGCGATAAAGCGTTGTTTGTACGGAGTTTTGTGCATTTTTGGAATACAGTACAAATATGGAAGTTCTAAATTCAATTTATTTGAGTCAATACCAAACGTATTGAGGCCAGATTTATGATTCTCGAGTACTTCCGAAACCGAAAAGTTCGTGAGAGTATAAGTAGGATTTCCTGGAGTTGAATTTAATCCTAATTCTTTCACTAGGCTGTCAAAGTAATATTTCTTACAAGTAAATGTATAATTATTAGATGCTTTATCTGCTGGTGTAATGATATAATGTTCTTGGAGGAAGGTAAGTTCTCTGACAACATCAGGATCTTTAAAAATAGATTCGAATCTGGTGTTTACAGAACCTTGTAATTTTCTAATTTTTGATCTCAGCAGTACTGCAATAGATTTTATCCATTCCGAAAGAGTGTCGACTTGTACTTCCTCTCTTTTTGCCCATCGTGTGGCATATTCCTCGCAGCAGTTCATAATATTCTCAAAACTTTGGCTCCATGTGAATGATCTGGGTTCTCTGTATTTTGGACCTTTAAGTAAAAGTTCTCTTAATTTAGTGTTTTTAACTATATCGAGATCACCAGTAATGACATGGCCACAAGGAGAATATACGAAATTAGATGAGGAACATGCACACGGTTGAGAATGGCATGCAGAGTTGCTAAGATCAAGACACTGTAGAAACCGTTTGTAATTATAAATTTTGGATGCAACTGATGGCGTGTAGCTATAGGAAATACATGGCGGATCTTTGTTTTTGAAATATGGAGGTATTTTCTCTAAAACAGACTTATGATTTAAAATTTGGCCGAAATTTAAATAATCAATGCCTTTATTTGCAAATTTAATTTTGATGAAAGGGCGATTAGATTTTTCCATAGAAATATCGGACTTGACGGGACGAAAAAGTCTAGCGGTCGATATGTCCATAATAATGCCATCTAGTCTATACTCTGCAGAGCTTATATCAGTAAATATACGGTGTCTGGACGATACGTACAACTCGTGTAATTTTCTGAGTGAAATAGAATAAAGTTTTGTACGAATGTGATGAAGGCCCAAAGGTTTATTTATAAATGGCAAAAGAGCATCAAAGGAAATATTATGTATTTCAGGTTTGTTGTATTTGCGTGTACCATGACTTCGATGCCTCCTCTGGCTTTTGTTGAATAAACCGAGTACGTTAACTGATTGACACGCAGGACTAGTGAGATTACCAATGCTACTAATATTGTCATTGCATCCATAGGGCGAAGCAGTGCCGAGACGTCTTATCCAGTATTCTTCTCTTTTCCGACGAAAAGGAGTGCTCAAATTGGCATTGTTTGTGGGGTGATATATTTTTTCTATAATTCTAATTTTCATTGAGAGAATAGAGTGGTCAGGCTGGTTGAAGTGGCGATAGAGTAATTGGTTTCCACCACAATTTATTTTGGACCTGTGACCTGATACTCTTGTACGGAGTTGTCCCTTTGTCTCTCCAACATATATTAACCCACAGAGTGAACACTCAATACCGTACACAATATTTGAACTCTTACAATTCAAATGGTCAAAACTATGCGTATGAAAGGTATGTTTGGTTAAATTACTCGTAAAAGAATTGTCTGTAATTAAGATGTTGCAAGTTTTGCAATTTTTGGTCCCGCACTTAGATATTTCACAATCATAAGGGGAGAATTGGTAATTTTTAATTACGTCAACTAGTTTAACCTTACAGGGCTTGATGTTTATGAAGCTATCCGCATGTTGATACCAGAGTTCATTATTAGTGCTTACCACAAATGTTTGATTTCTAATGTCATTTAAGATAATATTGGGGACACCTAAGTTAACTGCTATGCACGTGTCCTTGCACATTACAGTTTGAGGCCTTTTTATAGTGGGCGACGCCTCAGCCACTATGGTGTACTTAATCAGGTACTTAACTGATATTCATATTACTCATATTAATGCATTATAATTTTGTTAATGACTTATATCAATGGTGAGGTTATTGAGCCAAGTTAGGTTGATCCCAGTGACGTAAAGCTTAAATATAAAAAGGGAGGAGATGAGGTTCCAAATCAACTGTTACAAACAAACTTTAGATCTGCCATTTAATACGCTGATGAACTGAAATAATCTGCATAATGAATTTCAACCAAAGTCATGTTAAGCACAGGGGCATGGTCAAGTGTAGCTCTTGCTTTTGTAATTATTTAAACGATCAAACTTCTGGGGGTTGGGGGATATTGTCTTTGGGTTTTTTTTTTTTTTTTTGTTTTTTGTTTTCTTTTGTTTTTGTTACACTTGTTCCTTTCGCAATGGGAGATTAGAGAGAAGTTTCTTTTGTTGCGGTGACTTTCAACGTTATTACCCTTATCTTTATCAATTCTTATCGTGATGATGTATGACTTTGACATATATCAAGGTATATACCGCTTATGACTACGGCAGTGCCGCTTCTACTTTTCTGAAATATATATATAGTTGAGTTGTGGAAATCGCATCACTATCTAAGATTTTTACATATTCTATATGGTATTTGTCTACAATCATCGTGTTTTTGCAGAGTTAAACCATTTAGCCAAGCAGGAGATGTATACATCTCCCGGACATCTGGTCTGACCTCTATTTTCAGGAGGTACATGAATACCTACCACTATACACCGTTGTTAGCCCACCAATGACATATCATAAATAATATTAAAAATTTAACTAGGTTGTATAGCATTATTGTTATGTAAAATCCATACACAAACACAAAGTTATTTCATAACACGTGACCATACCTGTGACCACCGTTTTCTATGTCGTATTTTATTTTTGTCCTTTAGATGAAATGTCATTGCAGTACCTCCTGGCATCTTCCAATTGAGTCTACCTCCGTAAGGTGTCACGTTCTTAACAGGTGTTTTATCCCAATGAATGTTGCCTTTAGCTACAGATCTACATACATAATAGAAAAGTGACTGCATCAGTAAGAGCAACTCTTCAACTTTAATCACTCGGATCCATATCTTTTATATTTCGATCCATTAGCAAATTGGGCAATAGAAACAATAAACAATCACAACGGAAATATTATGTCCCTGAGTGTCATTCTTTCACATCCTGTCATACTACTTAATTGTCATAGATATTACATTGCATATTTAGTATTATTAAGTTCGTATTCACATAGCTTTAAGCGATAAAGAAAATGAAATTAATATTTTAATAGAGTGCTGTGATATACGATTGATTCTATAATATTTCTTCAGCGAGTCAATCGGAAGTCAACTCAGCAGTGCATGCACAAACAGTATAACAGTATAAAGGCCGAGTTGAAGAAAATGGTAAAAAATGTAATGGGAATTTAGAGTTGAGAGCACAAGTCAAAGTTTTATATAAATATAAAAAACGCTGACACATAAAGAGTCCTGCTGAAGGCTTTTCCACAAAACTGGGAAAAACATTACCCACTTCTCAAAACGCAATAGACACAAACGACAACAAATAAAAACGTATTCTTCTGCTCTATCAAAGTATTACATATAGATTTACAAAAGTCTTCTTCTGTTATCTCAGTTTTATCGAAATATAAAGTTATCGCATTTTTAAACAGTGCTGTAATCCTTTTATTTTTTTTTCAAATCCCCAAATCCCATAAAAAATCAGAAGATCAAATGAGGTCAGTAGCAGTAGTAATAATGCATATTGTTATAGGTGTCTTTAAAGAATGAAAATATGGTAATACAGATGTGTTAAATGGATGGAAAATGGTAAAACAGCTGTGTTTATAGAATTCAAATATGTTAAAACAGGTATATTAAAAGGATGAAAATACTGTAATAAAGGAAAACATGTATCGTAATGTAAAGATGATGGATAAATCCAAACCGTAAGTCTTAAAATCATGAAACAAGCGGACATACAAAATCAGTGATAATGAAAACCAAGTGGAAAATAACAAAATATATCTACTTGAAGAGCATATGTCAACCCCTATGATGGAGTGAGATCAGGTGCCCGGGAAGAGTGAGCATCTCCTGCTTGCTAGCAACACCCGTCACATATACCCAATAGAAAGAGTCAAATCGTGTAAATTCCATATGTATTTATATAACCTTCCAGTATAGAAGGTGTCAAATCTGTGTAAAATGATCGGAATAGGTCTCAGTCCAGAATATCATTTAAAAGTCTGGATAACGAGATATCATATGAAGTTATAAGAGTTTCATAACGACCGTAGAACTTCCTCAGTGACGTTGCTAGCCTAGCACATGTATAACCCTGGTTGAGCAGCTTAACTGAAAGTCGCCTAGCCCCCAGGACAAAGTCATTGTAATTTGAACATGCTCTGGAATAACGTATTATCTGAGATATGAATACGCCGTATGCTGGCGATGATGGAATGTTGCTACTTATGAAAGGAAAGTTTGTAATAGCGAAATTAAAATCGTCACGTTTGTCATAGAGTGAGGTGTTCAATTGACCATTAATGTCGAAAGACAGCATAATATCTAAATACGAAGTAGAATTACTACTTTCTGTGGTTTCTTTGACCTCCAGTTCACTTGGATAGATGATGCTAAGGTAATCCGCGAATGAAGGATTATTAATTGAAAGCAAGTCATCTATATATCTGTAAGTGAAACTGAAGCCAAGAGCCAATTGGTTTTTTTTCCTTGCGAAAGCAAAGACTGAATGAGATCAGCTTCGTATGAGTAAAGGAATATGTCAGCCAGAAGCGGAGCACAGTTAGTGCCCATTGGAATGCCGACAATTTGTTGAAAAACCTTTCCTCCAAACACCACATAAAGGTTAACGATAAGAAAGTTCAACATCTGGATGACAGCTGTTTTAGTGTATTTATTTTTGGAATCTGAAATTTCCCAAAAAAAGCAAGTTTTATCATGGCCTATAACTATATATTTCAATTTGCGGCTTCCGTTTTTACTAGTAAATGTATTTTGAATAATTTCCTCTAACCTGTCTTTTAATTTTTGATGAGGGATCGTTGTGTAAAGAGTCGAAAACTCAGAAGACTTGATGGAGTGAATTTTAGTAAAACTTTTTGATTTTAGATGTTCTAACAACTCTTTTGAATTTTTAAGGATCTACATTTGATTAATTCCACATCTGGAATATACTGTTTCGCAATACCTATGAAGGCCAGATTTAATTTCTGATAATATTTTTGTGAGTAGCATCGATACAGATTTTGTGGAACACTTCGAGGAACCAGCGATACAGGAATATTAACAAAATGAAAATTGCATAAATAGAAAACACCAAAATTAAGATATATAATAAGTCACCTTTCACTTGAAAATAATTTGCGAACATATGCGAGTATAATTGTATGCAAATGTAAATTCTCGGCAATAATACGAAGTCACCTTCGATTAAGATTTAATTGAATGCATATATATATATATATATATGTGTGTGTGTGTGTGTGTGTGTGTGTGTGTGTGTGTGTGTGTGTGTGTGTGTGTGTGTGTGTGTGTGTGTTTGTGTGTGTGTGTATGTGTGTGTGAGATTGAATAATATTTTCAATACATCTCACTGAAATAGAATTAGATTGAATCACAAAATTTGTCACATTTATTAAAGATTAATCAAACAGTTCGAAGGTACAGTCAAACTTCGATACCTCGAACACCGATATCTCGAATATCCGGGATATCTCGAAGTCGAACGTCGGTCCCGAAAAAAATCCTTCATATTATGATTAAATTCACCCCGGATGTGTCGAACACTGATATGTCGAATACCATGCTTATCTCGAATACATTTTTAAGTCCCGAAGTTCTTATTATATCCCCCACGGCGTTTACCCTAAATGACAGGTCGTTTGCGTGGTGTGATCATTTGACCGTGTCGGTGTACAAAGCCGCAGTAATTACGTAATCGATCGCGTCCGTGCGTACTTTGTTATTTTTACCAAATATTGATAAATGATGATAGCTTATTAAACTCGACACAAAATTAGATAATTAACATTAACTGTAATTAGCTATAGTGCCTTTTCATACCGGCGTTTAAAGAAATTTCATTACACTGTTCATTAATTATTACTATTTCCGATCCGTGTGTATGTCTATGTATTTTTATGCAAAGTAATAGTAATTAAATCAAATTATGACGTGTGTCTTTATTTTGTCTTATATTAGCCCGTCCTCGGTTTTAGGTATAGTATTAGACAGTTATATCCAGTATTGGATTTAAATTACGATGTTACTGAAAAGGAAATATGACGTTTTCAGTTTTGGAGTATATTCTCTATATATTCATGAAATATAAAAGGTATGATGAGATTTAGATTAATTAGTGAGGAACAATACAATATGCACATCTTCATGCATATTTATTAATAAACATATGTATATCTTGTGCATCTACTATTAAAATCACGAATGTCAAATGAAGCAGCGTACATTATTAACACTGCAAGCAACTGCAAGATTTGTGATCCTAAACTCGATATTTGGATATCTCGAACTACAGATATCTCGAAGTATTTTCCATGGTCCCTCCGACTTCGAGATAACGAGGTTTGACTGTATATGTGATAGAAACTCTTATGTTTATCAGAAGGATCGAATAGCTAATACTACAAACTCTTTCCAAAAATTACATCAGAAAAGAGGTGGAATCAAATGGGAAATAATTAGTAAATCTTTATATTCTACATACTTTGCTGCGTTGTCGATACAATTGACAAGTTGTTTCACCCACTTGTTCGGAATCCTTTGCTTGGTAGTTGGATCAGTAATGAAAGCATCATCAAAAATCACATGCACTAGAAAAAAAACATATCTTTAATATCAGTTAGTAATATCTATATAGATTCTATAACACATAAATAGTACACAACATTTCATTACTGAAAATATTTCGGTGTTCTAGACCTCTTTTCAAAATTGTCAACTTATCTAGGTTTTATAACCTTTTTTCTGTGTCACAGCATTTTACATAGATAAGTTATCAATTTATTCAATATAATCTCTTCTTTTCGTAAAATGTTAATTAGATTTTACCTTCAACATTAAAGTAATCAACTTTAACTTTAAATTCTTTTTCTGCCAATTGACACTGACTGTGATAGTAGTCCAACCTACATACGAAGAAGTATTAAAATCAAAACAACTCCTTTTTTCGCATTGAAAGTACACCTGCCATCAAATTCAATGTGGTTTTTTACTTTGTAATCAGGATGAAATTGAAAGAATAAATGCCAACACTTACTACATATGAAAAGAATATTTTTCTCTCAAATTTATGTAACTGTTAAATAAAACATTGCTAGTTACCCACGACAGTTCAACATTTAGTTATATATGTATTGCTTGTTGTTAAAGTAGATTCTATTTATTCACTGAACCTGAACAGGGATTTAAGCAGTTGTGTCATCTCCTCCTTCGTCTCATGCCACATAGTTGCACAGACGTAAACCAATGGTCGATCTCGTTCTTTGCGACGCTCAGATGTTTTATGATGTCTGTGTTTTCTACCAAGATGTATTTCAACATTATCATCGCGTCTTCGAAATAGTAAACTTAATGGCGTAAAGAAGCCGTCAAGCAGAGGCAATACAAATAATCTAAAAAGAAAATAGAATTTCTCAGTAAAAGTAACTAGTTATTATTGTTACTTTCTGTCATAAACGAAAATTATTTGGAAAATGTTGAAAAAATTTTCATTTTTTAGTTTACAATGAAAATTCAGGAAATTGTTGTACGTTACATCATTTTAAGATCGAATAAATGAATAATTGTAAATTCTAAACAACAAATTGGAACACAAATGGACAGTAGATTTGGTAAATTAAGCATTGGCCAAAATGATTTCTAATAAATATAGAACATATATACCTTTTAATTTAGTGCACCATATGTGCAATAAAACGAAATAGGTATATAAATTGAAATTTGTTTCATTATACCACTTCATACACCAAACATGTGATGAAAGTGAAACACACCCTCATCGACAATCAAGATAAAGATGACATACCGATCAGCTTTTGCCATTACTTCAGAGGACGGCCACCAAACATGCCCTGACATCAAAGCAATGGATAAGCAAGAAGTGAGAGATATTGCTAACGTCCATGACAGTTCACTCGTAGGTTTGTCACGTGAGCATGTGAACGATCCCTCTAGGTACATTCCTTCATATTGACAAATTTGATTCAGTAACAGAAAAGATAAAACAGGCACAAGGACTAATGCCAGACTAAACGACATCCTCTGCATTTGGATTCTGCACGCAACGCAAGCGCTATACGCTAAAATTAATGGCAGAATACATAGTAGAAATAGTAGTCCAAAGTTTTGGAAAATGTTTCCAGCATCTTGCTTGCAATACCTATCTAAAATTGGGATTTCGTCATTATTTGTCAAGAAAGTTTGTCTCAGCGTTCTGTTTTGAATTAAACAGGTACGAGTAAATATATTAAATCTTTCTTTCCTCATAACGGTGCTATTTTGTTTTTCGGAATATACAAATAAATTGCATTCTATAAACGAATCATGATTTATAACGATCGTACCTTGAATAGGTAGGTATACGTTATTTTGTGTTGGTGTCGTATCGAGAAATGTTTCATTGATCGAATTAAAAGAAATATTCGAAGTATCACTTTGCATCGAAAATACTGAATAACTGTAATCCGTAAATAGCGTAGTCACGCAAATATTAAAACGATCATTGTCATTGAGCGATGTCACGGCATTAAACCACTCTTGTGATTTAAATCTGAAATCTCTATTGTTTGGTAAATAAATTCCTAGTTTAAAGGAAGATGCCAAAACACCGGCAGTGACGAAAAATACTGCACATTTACTTATGATGATTACAATATTCATCTGTTCACGTGTTCTTTGTATTACTTTTTTCCATTGAAGAAAAGGGATGCAAAACACATCGGATACAATAAAACACTCACTCCATCCTAATGACACTAGTACGAGGCCGAATGCTGTTAAAAGAACATCACGCCATGAAGAAAATGTAAATGGTTTTGCTTCCTTTAAGAAATCATCATAACACAAAATTAACATAAGCACACTTTGAACTCCCATTGCAACAAATGCTAAACTAATTGCAACGATTCGAACAAGCAATTTTCTGTGTAGTGTCCTGGAGACACAAATTTGCTTTATGAAATTTAACAAAGAAGGAACGAATGCGCATCCTGTGATTGCTATCAATCCCCATATACTTCCTAGGGATGGTATAACTTTGAAAAGCAAAATAGTTGTTCCGCAAACGTGGGAATTTTCAATGACGAAGACCTGTAAAAATAAAATATTGTTAAAAATTTGGTATGTGTCTGCGTGTATGTGTGTATGTGTGTATGTGTGTATGCATATATGAGAGGCAAATGAACTATAAATACTTAAACAACCGTTTTAGACTCTCGGAATTCATCACAGTCAATAGAAAGAAAATGTAACATTAGTATACAATCAATGTTTAGGTTAACAATACAAATGAGAGCTGATTGAGTGAAGATAATCTCTAATAATATCATCAGATACCACAGTCGAATGGACATTCTCTATTGACAAGTTACATCTGCCTTTAAAGCATAACAAAATATATCATAACAATAGAAATAAATGATCTTAACATATGAGTAAACTGCAAATTGACTCCACGTTTATAATGTCATGAATTTGAAAACAAATCCCATGACTGAATGTGCATAAAATTTTAAGATCATACAAACGTATCAATTGATCTAAATCATCTTAAGACCTACACATACTTCGTTACTTACATTTAAGAGGTTTCAAATGTCGAACCAAAAATGAAAGTCATTTTATTGCGTCCGAGTGTAAGATACTGAAATTTTGCGCCAATCAAAATATATCATCAATTGCTACTCATCTATCCACATATGGTATGCACATTTCATAATTTTTATCAACTTACCATAAATAGTATATGAACCTTTATTTTTCCTGTCAATCCAAAACAGGTTTTCATGAGAGAGATACACCACTGAAGTCCAAGGGGTATGCCAAAAACCATGAACAATTCTGTCTGTATTTTAGTCTTGATCCCCTCGTCCTAATATAAAAATATGCAGTAATATTAAAGAATTGACATTGTTTTAAACATCCTGACAAAAAATGAATTAAAATCATACTACATCACATGATAAATATCGTAAACTGTGAGATTTCTGTAAGAATTTCATTTACATGTATACTTAATAACAATCTATCCATACAAATGTCATGTGCTTTACACATCAATCTTTTAGGGAACGCAATGGTTATTATTATGTTTATTGCTTTCTACAATTATTTTCAACTGTGGAATGTGTTTTTCACATTAATGAAAGATGTGCTTAAACAGTTATATAAAGTCTAATTTGGTTGAAAGATTAAACGTCACAAACAATCTAATTAACGTATATAGAATAAAATACAAAACAAGTAACATAAGAATAGATTAACTCGGGTTTTATATATTAATAAACAATAAATATATTTTAAATATAACACAAAAACAGGTATTATAAGATTTTTTATTATGACATTCTCATGAAAAAGATCAAATATGCTGATTTACAGAAACTCTGTGACGGGCGAAGCTTGTTAGCAAGAGACACTCGCTTGCTCCGAACAACCAGATTCATCTAATTTAGGATTTGTAATTGTTTTTGCTGAAATCAGCACCACAGAATTTGAGGTGTTTTAACTGGACTGAATCTGGAGCATCCAGTGATTATTTTTCTAATTTCTATTACCTTTTTTATGCTGATTTTTTTTTTAATTCATCAATAGAGTAACTTACTTAAATACCACTAAATACTGAATATACCAACCTTTAGATTGAATTCTGAACACATGGCAAGTATTCCCAGCAGACATCCTGTACCACAGAACAACACTACGCTAAAAAGGAGGATGTACAAAACCAGTCTACTAAGTCGTAAACACATTCTTTCCGAGTATTCACAACCAACTTCCTCTCGTTCTGTGGTCCGGAAAATATCGTATAGTCTGTAAAATCATGCATTATGTAGAACTAAACTGTAATACTTATAAACTTTTCCTTCTTCCTTTATAAATATACAATAGAATGATATTGGGACATCAGAATTTAAAATACATGTAACACGTTTGATAAAGCAAAAATAATAATAATAATAAATGAAAGGGAAAATGTTAGTTGTAGTTTCGACTTGCAGATCCAATATTCTTCCTAATGTACTTACGGGGTTTCGTTTTGATCAACTACGTCCTCATATGGTGGAGGCGTTGAAAAAGAAGAATTTTCTGATGCCGTGTCTCCTGGCTTCTTGTCTGAAATGATCGGCTCGTCCATTATATTTACGTTCGAACGTGGTGTTTCCTGTTTTTCGTACTCTTTGGATTTGCCATTATTCATTGATTTTTGAGACGTGTTACTTCTGATGGACGATTTACGAATTCGCCTTTCTTGAACTTTTCTTTCACGCTCTTTTTCTTCAGCGTCACGTTTATGATGCAACTCTTTCATCTGTATATATATAAGATTAACTGATGCAACACCATGGAGCCACTTGCAACAACACAAACAACGATTGACATGAATGGACCTCTGCTCACCAGAGATGAGTCCAGGTGTCGGAAGGAACAATATTCAAACGTCAGTGTATTCTGTCCCATTGTTGAAAATAACACAGTGCCATACCGGCAATTTTCGTATTTCACTCTTAAAGTATAAATGTGTAGCTGTATGACCCGAATATTTACTATCAAAACATAAATTCAGAAAAATAAGGATTAAGTCTATTTGTCTAAAATCGTAGAATTTTTTATTTTAGAAAATATCAATGTCTGTAGTCTTCGGACATCGCAATAGTAGGAATGAAACAATACTTTGTTATGAATAATTGCAACATTACATACAATGCAGAAAATGATGGGTCAGGACTGTACACGTGAGAACTAATCGGCATAGACGCGGAAATACCTACAATGTGTATACAGAACAACATGGAAAGAATATCATTAAAGCGTGGACAGTCACAAAGAATTCAACGAAAATGTGAGGAAATTAAGAAATTTAAGCTGCATGTTCCGACTGTTTCCAGTAAAAGCGTAAATTCAGAAAATAAGGATTATGTCTTATTTCTATCATCGTAAAAGTTATAAAGCTTCAGAAAATCCCGGGTCTACGTTGAATACACATAGAAAGTAAATACTCATGGACGCATGGTAAGTAAAAAACGAAGAAGTACCGAAGGGTAAACCATATCTCATAGTCCATGGAATGAAAGGACAATATCGTGAAAAGTGTCATATGCAGACAAATGAGAACCCCAATAAAATCGAGGTGAGACCAGGTGCCCGGGAGGAGTAACCGTCCCTTGGTTGCATTCAAACACCCGTCGCAAAAGTCCTGCAACAACTTTTCAAGTCGAAGAGGTAAATACATAAATATACACGCACGAACACACGAAGGAGACAAGAAGACGAAGTCAAATTTTCGCATTCAAGGCAAGAAATGCTTCCTAACTGAAATTTGGAAAATGCACGTGAACAAATGTCTGTATATAAATACATACTATGTCAAATCAAGTATAGTCAAAATGTTAAGATGGTTATTTTGTAAGGTCAGGCCCCAAACTATCGGTTAACATTCTTGAAAGCGGAATCTGAAATTGCACTTGATCCCTATATCGACCATAGAACTTCCTCGGTGACAATTTCAAACGTACCTCAATATATCCTTGTGAAAGTAGCTTTGTGGCAAGAAGCCTCGTTCTTAAGACAAAATTTTCGTTTTTAGAGCATGCCCTGACATAGTCCATAAGTTGTTACCAATGAACCATCGTCACTAATCGATGGGAATATATCGAGGTATGAAGCAGATAATGCGCCCTCTCTTGTATCTTTTATCTCGAGTTCCTTTGGATATATGATGTTGAGGTGATCCTTAAATACAGGGTTGTTAATCGAAAAACGTCATCAATGTAACTGTATGTAAAGTTGAACCGAGATCCTAATTGTTTATTGCCTTTAGGGAACAGAGACTGTATGAATTCCGCTTCGTAAGAGTACAAAAATATGTCAGCCAGAAGATGCGCGCAGTAAGGACCTATAGGAATGCCAACAATCTGTTGGAACACTTTCCCACCAAATATTACAAAAATATTATATATAGAAATTCTAACATTTAGATGATCTCTTTTTCTTTATACTTGCTGCTGGAATCAGAGTGTTCCTTTACAAAATATGTGTCATTGTGGCCTAAAACGTGATATTTATACCTGCGGATTCCTTTTTGTTAAAGAAGGCGTTTTGAATAATTGATGTTATTCTGTTCTTCAGTTTTTGATGAGGAATGGTTGTATAAAGAGTCGAAAAGTGAAAAGATTTGATGCTAGTGAAATTATTGAAAACAGGAATATATAAGTATTCCTTGGAATTCTGAACAAAATAACGTAGAAGGAAAATCAAAACGAAAGTGGGATGGTCAAAGGGATTAAGGGACTTTACAAAAAGGAACGGAAATAAATAAGACACAAGGAGCTTAGACAAAATAGAATTTATATCGGGAGTCATCCACCCTGTTAGAATGCAAATTCAACAACAAATGAGTACATGTATCCTCCTCGTTAGCTTTTGAATCCATGTTTTACCAACATGTACTTTGGAATTTGTCATATTGCAGTACTTTTTAGCCATCGAGAATATATTTCGCCACTATTACTTTGTCTTATAATTACCAATAACAGAAGTGAAGGCAGTGCAGTTTTGGAACCATTTCTTCATAAATATTCATAACTCATACGCATTTGTTTACAGATATAGCGCTATTTCGACTATTTCGTTTGTCTCGATCAGGGAATATGACAAAAAAGAGACGTGGTTTTGCATTTTTGTATTATGTAAAACTCATGCACAAAAAACCCCCCAAATCATTCTTATTAAGATTCAGGACATATACTTACTGAGATTTACTGAGTTCCCCAGGGTGAATTTATAATTTCTTTGGTAATTTTAGTCTTTTTTTCAAAATAAAAATCGATATTTTGGGATATGATCAAAGTGACAGTAGGGGATAAGACGATATATAATAACCGATGTGATAGGTTTCAACAGAATATTTGCGATGGGCTTTGTAATAAGCACGAGACGTTCTCTTCTCCTGCCCACCTAGTCTCACCTCAATTTTAAAACTGGGTTTGAATTTGTCTTGATGTGGAACTGACACGATATCGTCAATGTATTTCAAAACTTTTGGACTGGATTAATCACAATGTACCTCTTGGTGTTTAGGAACATTATTGTGTAAAAACTAATTAAGAAGCATGATTGCAAATAATAAAAAGTCGTATTGTAAATAGTCAGAGTAAAGTGACGACAGTATCATAGTAAAACGGACAATACAAAACGGAGAAAGCGCTATCGCTGCGAACCCGAAATGTGCCGAGGAGAAGAAAGTATCCCTTACCGATTTGCTTCAACAGCCAAGATAGCATTTGCGAACTGAGAAATATTTAATATTCAAGACTCGTCAATATATCAAAGAGAATTCCTGCTTACCTTGCCTTTCAATTCTGAATCTATCAGATCTATTCCGTTAGCTTTTAGAAAAATCTGAAGAACAAACATTAGTAATTTGACAATTTTAACACTTGCAGAACTAAATATTTAATCATATAACCCTCCTCTTTCAAAATCAAATGGCATTATTTCTGATTAGGGATTTCTGTACATGTAATTATTTATCAAAACCCTGAGAAAGAACACAACTGAACACTCCCGCACAGACACATTGTCATGAGATGAAACCCTGGCTACCTTCATACATGTAGAAGGCAAAGGGTTTCACACCACACAGACTATAACTTGTACTTGCGGTTGTCTGCTATTGATATGAAAATTAAAACATGTCCCCATTCACATTAACAGGTAATTCATTGACAAATATATGTGAAGCGCAATAACTGCCAGTAATTTAAAGTTGTGTGTATTACATTCCATGTTATCAATCGGAAGGTGCTCTAATAAACAAATGAAAAAATACCTTGGATTTCCCCAATAAAACTTGCTGGTTTAGTTTAAGTGTAGTAAGTCCTACAATTGTCTTGCATGTTTCTACGTCAGTAGTTATCGGTACTTTAAGCTCGTTCATATAGTTCTTGTACCTATAAAATCAAACACTTATAGGAATATTAAGAATATATCTTTTGAAAATATTAATTTGATAATCATTTGCAATCGAATGAATGACTGATTATTAACTCATTACAACATACATTATATATATATATATATATATATATATATATATATATATATATATATATATATATATATATATATATATATATATATATATATATATATATATATATATACTACACAGAACGTCACCTCTTGATGAATTGTTGGTATCGGAATCTGATCGGGAATCCATCACGTCGTACTCTGGAGACCTCGAGTACTCCATTACTACGTAGCTGAGTACTAGCGTACGAGCTGTCGAACACCCCTTCTCGTAGATCCTTGTTTGGCTTAATACATCTAAATGAAGTAAAATGTCATTGTTGATATGTAAATACATATTTGTAATCAAATTGTTAATGCCATGTTGATTTTATGCAAAACCCTCCATCAACATATCTAAATTCATAAAAAGGCTTATCAAATAAACGTGTTTAAGTCAAATATATAGTGTTATAATATCCAACATTATTAAAGCTGCTCAAGGTAGTAGAAGCGATCTACGGGACGTAATTCTGAAAAGTTATTAAAACGTTTACACGTATGGGCGCTTTTCAAGCATATTTCAGATCTAGACCTATGTCGTTTACGTAACAACCGTTACCAATGATCTTATCTATAACATATACGCGTACGCATGTTTTTCAAGCATGTTTTAGATAAAAATCTAAGATATTTGTAAACATAACAGACGATCATTTCTCCCATATTCGCAGAGTTACCCGCATTATTTGTTTAAATGATCAGCCTTTTATCCACGGGGGAGTGGAAGATAAGTGACAAGTGCTTTACAGGAAATGACGCTGACCCAGTTACTGGCATCTAGCTGATGTCATTGTGTACTGAATGTGACGTAAGACATTTGTGGCATTGTAGAGTTTATGGTGGTTGATTATGTAGGGTGAAGTACAACGTCAGCATTCTCTAATTACGTGTATTCTGTAATTTTTTGTGTTTCAAATGATACTCATTAAAAGTTGTTTGTTTTTGGCGGCTTAGTGACTAAATATAGTGATGGATTGGGCCTTCTGTGAAATGTGCCAAACGTGTTGTTCCGCATGGAAAACCATCTATACGCACAAAAAGCACATGTCCATGTTTGCAAACAAACCTTGTTGGTAATAGTACATATGTAATTACGCGAATTACGCAGACTCATAGTTCATAGTCAAGATCACAAGATAATTCATCTTAATGTAATCAGAAAGTGTTTCATAAATGAAGTAGGCAGATCTATTTCTTGAAAAGGGAAGAGGGGAGGGTTGCAGACTCCCATGACTAATGTTTTGCATCACTGTTCGGTCTGGAAAGGGAGTTGCAGCCATAAAATGAAAAAAATTCCAAACCTTAAGTTGCATCCCACTTTTAAATTTCCCCATGCATACCAAATATGTCTTTGTCTTAGAATTCGTACATGTAAGTAATGAGCAAGGTAATAATTATCTTGACATTAAGGTCAAGGTCACAAGGTAATTGACTTTGGTATCATTTGAAAGGGTTTTATTAGTGGGTTACATCTCTCAGATTTAAAGTGGGTTACACCTCTCAGATTTACGTCTCAGTCTCTTATGTTTAAAAATTGTGAGCAAAGTTAAGTTTAACTAACTCTAGCATATGGTTCATGGTCAAGGTGACAAGGTCAAGGTTATTTGATGAAAGGGCTTTATATGTGAACTGCACATGTCATATATGATGTTTTAAACGTTATGAACAAGTTCGATGTTGCAGACTGACACTTGAATCATAGATTAGGCAAATATAATATACATGGACCCCCGACACTATATATTTCGATCCGGGGGCATACAAAGGAAGTACGATACGTATATTGCTGTATTTTATAGACATTCAATATTTTCAAACATTTTGTGAATAGATAAATGTTTTAGGATATTGTTTATGAAGTAATCATGATACATATCACACACGGACATCTGAGCATAGTGAGAGAAGAAAGGGAGGAGGGGTAATTTAACTTTGAATAACTTAGCAACCCTAGGTTAAATTTTCTTTAAACTGATATAGAAGAAAGCTGTTATATTGAAAAAAAAACATTCCATAGTTTTTGAAAAAAAATTAAACGATATAATTTTTTACAGGATAGAAATAATATTATGAGGGACTCATTAATTGGTAATTTTTACCACATCAATCAGGGAATAAGTTTATTTTACAAGGATTAAGCAAAGAATAAATATGATGATGCCTTTTAATTATTGCACATATCCTTCAAAAGCATTGAGAGTTTTCATATACTAATCTAACCCTTTGTTATCAGTTTCCATGAGCATTTAAAATATCTTGACATCAATTCAAAGCATGCCAAAATGGGTTGAAAATGTCTCATTTTGTGATGTTGTCAAAAGATAACCCATTGATCAGTTCATTTCAAACTGTGTCATAATATGTATCTATATAAAGGCTAACTACTGTAGGATTTTCAGTGAAATTGTTTGATAGGAAAATTTTGGATACCTCGAGGCTACTACCTTAAATCAGCGAATCAATTAATTTCTCGATACTTTTCATCAAAGGATGTATGATAGGTAAAGGAAAAATTTTAGTATCAAAACCGCTTTTCGGAAATCATGACCCACTGAGAATATTTTCATATTACCCCATCAATTCGTAGGGCTTTTTATAAATGAAGCCGCGCCATTCCCTAGAATAAATCTTTCTCTAAACAGACATCTGAGTGATTATTTCATCATTTTAAATAAAAGTGATCAAGATTTTAAATTTTAAATCAGTCAAGTATTTGAGAATACTTTAAAAAAACCCAACATATTAGCATAAGGCTGTGCTCCATCTTGGCTTTGAGTAAAATAAGAATGAATACATTTATCTATAATATTTTATGCTAGATGATATTATAAAACAAATTTATTATACAATCAAATCTGAACTGTAGTTGTGAGTTTGGACATGAAGTCATCATGAACAGTACTGAGAATCTAAATAAATACGTAAAGAAAAGGACAAAAACAAAGATGAAAGTTATTGCAAATACTTAAAATAGACGAAAGGCTATTTAGTACCTGCAGATTGTTTAAAAGATATAATGTGATACAATTTCAAAAGTATTAAAACAATAATTTTTATCAAGAAATAAAATACATTTCAGCAAAGAAAAATATATATACCTGATGAATTGTGGTCTCCCTTGGGTTAACATATCGTTCATACTGTCCAGCGATTTCTATGAACATACAGTAACATTAACATAAAGACTCGAAACTATCATGCATTATAGTTATTGTTTGTTCCAAATAACGTGTGTACTAATTATATAAAAAATCTATAAATTGTGGGGTTGGATATGAAAAAAATCATGCACAGTACCGAGAATATAAAAAAGGTAAATAAAATTAAGAAATTGACATATATGTGTATATATACATGCATATGTAATATTGAATTTGGTCTTCTTAATTATTCATGATGTCATATTTAAACTAACAAGAAGACCAAATATGATATTATTTTTAATTCAAGGATACTTACATGATTGTGCAGACTTCATAAGAATTAATGCAAATTCATTTAAATCTCCACAACAAGAACAATTTCTGAAATCAATTGCGATATGTATTGATTGAAGGGAGCCTCTCTCTCTCTCTCTCTCTCTCTCTCTCTCTCTCTCTCTCTCTCTCCAGTATGCATATACCTTGTATTGTTTGACGACGCTATTGTGGATTTTCCCAGTCTTTTGTGAGATTGCCCGTGAGCTGAAAGAAGTCACAAGAATGAACCAAAACTTGCAGTATGTAATATTTATTAGTTTCCATTGGATATATATTTGTTATGCATAGTATTCAAGGAGCATTATAAATATATCTCCCATATGATGTCATATTTCATATTTGATATTTGTTAACTATTTACTAAAATAGCCTGTGCATCTCGATTTGTAACGTGCTTGGCTCCTGACCGAAAGGTTCCGGGTTCGAGTCATCCCCCTTTCGGATGAGACAGAAAATGTGAGATACGTGTCAAAAATAACATAACTAATAAATCATCCCTCACTGCTTTAGGATGGTCAGTTACATATGTCTTTATATCTCTCAACATACAAGTAAAATATTTCTATAACGCATAATAAGGTACTAACAAAGAAACTGATCTACACAAAGCATGATGTTAACACATAAAAATAGACTTACCTTCCAATCGACCGGGTTTTATCTAAATTTTGGGTAAGAATTGAGTTTGGACTCTTTCGAACACACTCCATTAACGAAAGAGAAACGTTTCCTTTGTTTTTCTGTAGAAATCCGTCCGCATTATATACAACCTAAAGGAAAAAAGTGTTTCTGTATTGCATGTAAATGACGCGATAAGTCAAAACGTATAATCATTATACCCTGCCGGGGTTAATTCCTGTCTACCGGTTACATCGGCCGACAGTGTCAGGTATAACTTCCTGCCTGCCGGTTAAATCCGCAGATAGAGCCAGGTTTAACTTCCAGTCAAATCCGCGGACACTGTCAGGTATAACGTCCTGCATACCGGTCAAATCTGCAGACAGAGCCAGGTATAACTTCCTGTCTACCAGTTACATCGGCCGACTGAGTCAGGTATGACCTCATGTCTACCGGTCACATCCGCCGACAGAGTTAGGTATAACTTCCTGCATACCAATGACAACTGCAGACAGAGCCAAGTATAACTTCCTGTCTACCGCTCATTTCCGCCGATAGTGTCAGGTATAACTTCCTTTCTACCGATTACATCGGCCGACTGAGTCAGGTATGACCCCCTGTCTACCGGTCACATCCGCCGACAGTGTCAGATATACCTTCCTGCCTACTGATCACATACGCAGACAGAGCTAGGTTTAACTCCCTGTCTTCACGTTACATCGACCGACTGAGTTAGATTTGTCTTCCTGTCTACCGGTCTTTTTCATGTATTATTGATATAATTCATTCTGTAAGCATCAGCCCAAATTTATGAAGTTACATAAATACAGTTCTTGAAATTATCCATAGAAAGATGTAATGGATATGAACTTCCTTGTTTACCTTTCCAGCAAAGTGGTTGATTCCAAACAGAACTCTTCCTCTTACAGGAACAAAAGATGATGATTTGTTCAAAACATCATTATATTTTTTCACAAGACTTGCATCGGTTGCCATGGGAACGACCATCTCATCCTCCAAAACAGACAATATACCTGGGGACTGTAAAAAATGTAGAGACTAAATGAAAGTTTAAGTGCCATGCTATTTCCGTAAAACAGAAAATTGATGTAGATTTGTAGTGTTACAATAGTCTTAAACTTTTCCATCCTAATCCAAAATGCGTACCGCCGAACATGACGTCATATGAACGATGATTTATCAGCATACTATACAAAAAGATATACACCATTAAAGAGATTATACACTTACGCTTTTAACTGATTGATTGATTTTTGTTTAACGTCACCCCACGAATACTTCACGTATATGACGGCATCTGCCTGATGCAGGGCATACAAATTTTGACCTTTGCAACGGACCCACCCGAAGCAGTGAGGGATCTTTAACGTGCCATGCATACCACGATACGGGGCCTCGGTTTTTACTATCTTATCCGAAAGACAGGACACCGGCATGACCAGAGCGGGACTCGAACCCCAGCCTGCCGATCAGCAGGCCAGCGCGATACCACTAAGCCACGCCGGCTTCACTTACGCGTTTAATCCTACTTGATCCTACTCAATACACATCGTCACATGCACGGGTGATAAAAAATGAAAGTAAAAAAGATGGATGGGATATAATACCCTTTGAACCCAATTTGGAAACTTTTCGGGAAAATCAAGAAATTGAAAAGTTTGAAGATTTTGTCTTCCCCTATATTACATAAAATTCATTCAGAAATTATATGAATGGTTCTCTAGATAGTTATTTGGCTAAATACAGACAAAATGGAATTTAATCAGCCTTTGCATGAGCCTTACAGAAAGTGAATGCTGTCTGGTTTCCAAGGTCACGGACTACACACGTGGATAGTCTCAAAGAGGATAGTTTCACGTGGATAGTCATCAGTGTCTTGCAAATATCCAACAAATTTCGATAATACCCCATAGTTTTACTTCATTTTAAGTATTATGTTCATGGTATGAAGATTACTTTTCACACCAAAAAAAACTATGATCTGGCTCAGAGGTTGGTATCAAAGCTACAAGAGCCTATATCACGTGACAACTTGTGTTTTAAACATCTTTTCCGCTAACGAAACTGATAGAGCGTTATTTGTCTTACATCAAAGATCAAGCTGAGAACATCAATATTTCCAGAGAAAGAATATTGCACATTCTGTAAACTGACTCCTTCTCTGATCAAATCTTCTTCTTCTGCCTTAAATATCTGCTTCTGGAAATACTGATGAAGGCGTTCGTTTGTGATATTGATGAGAAGTTGCTCGAATCTGTTCTTGTTACCATCAGGAAAGTTTTCAAAACCACTAATATCTAACAAACCGATTGAGCATCTGGGAAAATGAAATGAGTTGGTTATAATAGGATAATAAATATGCTAGTTTATAATTTTCCTCAATGTGTATCATGAGATAGTTTGGTCTTTTGATCATTCAAAATCTACGGCTTAAAGTATATCTAATATTATACAAACCAGTGAAAAAATAAAAAAAATGCATAGATACAAATTATCAATTTCAAAACCCTTCAGTTGATAAAGAAAAAACTGGACTGTTTTACATGTATTCTACTAATGTAATTCATTCATTGCTATTTATTTGGAATTTTCCGTATATTTTTCCTATTAAAATCAAACTTCGATATCTCGAACACTGATATCTCGAATACCCGGGATATCTCGAAGTCGAACGTCGGTCCCGAAAAATATCTTTCATATTATGATTAAATTCACCCCGGTTGTGTCGAACACTGATATGTCGAATACCATGCTTATCTCGAATACATTTTCAAGTTCCGAAGTTCTTATTTACCTGGTTTATCTCGAAGTTGGCTTCTTATTGACAATATTCCCGCGGCGTTTATCCTAAATGACAGGTCGCTCGCGTGGTGTGATCAGTTGACCGTGTCAGTGTACAAAGCCGCAGTAATTACATAATCGATCGCGTCCGTGCGTACCCTGTTATTTATACCAAATATTAATAAATGATGATAGCGTATTAAACTCGACACAAAATTAGATAATTAACATTAATTGTAATTAGTGCTTTTTCATACCTGCGTTTAAAGAAATTTATTTACACTGTTCATTAAATTATTACTATTTCCAATCCATGTGTATGTCTATTTATTTTTATGCAAAGTAATAGTAATTAAATCAAATTATGACGTGTGTCTTTATCTTGTCTTACGTGTTAGCCCGTCCTCGGTTTTAGGTATAGTGTAAGACAGTTATATCCAGTATTGGATTTAAATTACGATGTTACTGAAAAGAAAACATGACGTTTTCAGTTTTGGAGTATATTCTCTATATATTCATAAAATATAAAAGGTATGATGATATTTAGATTAATTATTTAGGAACAATACAATATGCACATCTTCATGCGTATTTATTGATAAATACATGTATATCTAATACATCTACTATAATAATCACAAATGTCAAATGAATCGGCGTACATTAACAACTGCAAGATTTGTGATCCTAAACTCGAAATTTGGATATCTCGAACTACGGATATCTCGAAGTATTTTCCACGGTCCCTCCGACTTCGAGATAACGAGGTTTGACTGTACTTACTGTGATCGTTGTTTCGGTTTCAGATTATCACTGATTTTAGAGACTACTGCCGTAAACAGTACGTTATACAGCTCCTTAATTAGACCATCTCTTTCTTCATCGGCCTGTGCCAACGACTTACTTCTCTGAACTTTCTCTGTCAAATTAAACCAACGAATTGATAATTCTACTTGAACATGCATGATTGAATTTAATGGAGTTGGACATTCATCCTCTTTCTAACTGTAGGCTACTCGTACATTTCGAAAGTTTTAATAAAGTCATAAACATTTTGTAATCTTTGTAACATTTATGAACTTTTACATTAGAACATGTGTCATAATCTGAATGAAATTAGCCGTTCCCAATAACGATTGACATCGTTTGCATCATTGTGTGGATAGGTCTCACCATTTCTTGCAATTATTACAGACGTTGTAAGAGAAGATTTCATTGACTCTGCCACCTCGTCGTCAAAGCCCAGCATCTGTATGGCTAATAGAAATAATGTACATTACAGAATAGGAAAGTGCAAGTGTTACAAGATTTTTTTTAAATGAATTACTTTGCAATTGTTGAAAAAAAAATAAACACACACCCACACCCACACCCATCCACACACACACACACACACACACACACACACACACACACACACATACATACATATATATATATATATATATATATATATATATATATATATATATATATATATATATATATATATATATATATATATATATATACATTGTTAATAATAATAATGATAATAATAATAATATTAACAATAACAATAATAATGATGATGATAATGTTGATGATGATATAAAAAATAATAATAGTATAAATAATAAACTTAACAAATTTAAATGTTAATATGTTTATGTAAAAGGGGCTTCAGAGTACGTTCTTATATGATTTTTCTCCAGGCATAAATTTAAAACCGTGTACTCTACATTAATCGGTTAAATAGCGTTTAGATCAAGGGAACCGAAGTCAAGCAGCTCACCATGAAGTACATGACTCTCGTCTGCCATCATCAAACCTTCCGCTGTGTCGTCCTCGACAAATTCAATATTTCCTAGGTGCAGTATGGCAGCGAGAATTTGTCGAATGTTGTGAATTTCCTGCAAGACAAACTTAAACATATATTTGTAAGTACAATGACTATACCTCAATTTCACACAATCTGACATAAGTTGGAATAATAAAATTGTCAACATAAAGCATAGAAATTTGAATATAACTTCACATTTTTGGAAATAAATACACATTAAAATCAATAAATGAGAAATAGCTTAGTACCTTAAAAAATACATTAAATTTATTTGCCTGCATATGTGTTAAGCAACGCAAGCCACATACGTTGGTTAATTATTTTCTTATATGGCATACAAACATTACACACACACTAAAATTCTCAATACACGGTCGTCCAACAAAGTGAATAGAAACAGACATCCGCATACTCCCATATACTTGTATGCATATTGTGACAACCTATTTGACATGAATTACTCAATGCTTTTACTGCCCATAGGCTGAAAATAACCCGGATACTTGCTTTCCTGATTAAAGAAATTTAGATTCAGATGATGTAAACTTCTAATTAAAATACTCTTTTGTGTGAAATTGTCTGAAGTTGTCTTGTATCTTTCACAGGGGATAACTATGATTTCTCCAAATATGGATTCTGGATTAAGCTGCACAAGGAGATGTGTCAAGTTACCAAGAGTTCTCGTTTGTACCTAGTTTTTTACCTGATTGGTATAACCAAGATTTCTTAACATCAGCTCTCCTTCTTTATATTTTTGTTGGTAATTGGATCTTTCGTCTACATTTCGAAAGAGGTCGACGATCTGGTACGAAGCGGTAGATCTACTGGATGTCATTTGCGATTGTAATATTCTGTAAATGTAAAGAAAACAAATTACTACTAAAACAGAATTGGCAATTTTTCTCGTTTGTCATTTCAACGAATCATTTAGTAATACAAGTGCAAAGATTTTGCAATATATGAAATTATTCAATTTAACAGCATGCACTGTACATTGCAGAATTCTAAACACTTTTCAGTTAAGTTATATCATTTGATTGAATCTTTTTTATTACTTAGACAGTGTGTCACATGACAAAGAAAAGTACTTTATCACGACGACAAAGAGAATTCAAAAAGGAGGACGAAGACATGTACATGACCAGACTGGGTGCAGACCTAGACAACATTATATTACCACAGTTCACACTTTAATTCTTTTTACTTTACATAGAAAGTATGTCACTTGACAATGAATAGTACTTAATATATAATAATAATTATAGAAACTTTTCGTGTGTAATTAAATTGTTATGACCTCTCTTCTTGAGAAACCTGTTGATCCTTGTTCTCTATATGGAGGATTATTTATAAATTTTTAAATGTGTGTCCTTTGATTGTGCTGCTTTTTCGATGAGTGGGAAGGTGGGCGCCCGTAAACCATACCAATTGAATGACGTTTGTTACTTCAATTGACCGTCCTAAGTCGGTATCGTAACTGCAGCACAATCGAATATATTTATAATGTCGTTTTACAGTGTATATTCTACTGTTTTCATTTTTTGTGTGCATGTCCTTGGTGATTTTTTGTCATACATCTTTGTCAGATGTCTTCAGTTTTCTCTTTTATCACGACGGAAAAAAGTCAAAAAGGAGGACGAAGATCTGTAACATAACATGAGACAGACACTAGGTGAAGACCTAAACAACATTATATTACCAGTTTACAACACTGAGTGCAGTTAATCATAAACTCGCAGAAAGCATTACAAAAGAAGGATTGTGAGTACCTTCCAACATCGACTATCAATTACCTGTAGGTACTCGGTGTCTCCAGGAAATAGTACTGGGAAAGTTCGTGTTCGTCCATCCCGGCAAAAAGGGCGTAAAAAATGTGAAAGTTCTTTTCGCCGATTCCATGATTGACTATTCGCGATTTTTCTAGTACAAACGCTTCCAGTTTCCCTACAGTTCATAAATCAAAAGTTAGTATTTACGTACACACATATATATGGGTTACAGTACACAATATATAGCTTACGACATGTATATTGTTGGTTATGGATTTAACTTAATAAGGACTTTACAATGTAGTTAACTTCGAATTCACATTTCTACTCAGAAGTTTCGTATGTTGAATATTTGTTTTAATTAACAAAAAACGATAAGGCGGACATTCTGTCCCAGCAGAAAACCGGAAAACTCAACTTGAGTCTTATATAATTTTAGCCCTTTTTATGTACCTGGGTAATCAAAGCGTAGAGAAAGTGAAATTATGATGAAAAATAAATGTAAATGAAACTATTTAATGATTTTACGCTCATTTTACAACGGAATATATAGGATTCGAAGCGGTCTTGATACGAAACCAACCCCCCCCCTTTTTTTTTCTTTGTTACCATTCTCTACCCAGAGTTCCGTGCGCTAAAGCCACTGCATATAAGCGAGAGTAAGGAGCGATAACTCTGGGTAGAGAATGATAAATATGGTACAAGGAAATAAAATATTTTTGAAAAAAAAGGTGTAACAATGGGTTGGAGGAGAAAGTCAGTTAGAATAAAACAATCTCACCCAGAGGTGACAAGAAGACTTGGTTTTAACAATATTTACTTCAAAATTGCAAAAGTTTTATAACTATACAAAGTTCATGTTGTGGATGACCAAGGAGACTTCTTACACCGTATATTATTCATGATTGCGTGCTAAAAGAGAGTGATGTAGCTATTTACAGTATCGTCTAAACACTTGTTCGAATCATGTCAAGGGGCCCTCCCACTGCTAATAATTCTTATTTGTCTCATCTATGATACTTAAGGAATAAATTTGTTGAATCTCTGTCTAAACCAGGCGCGTAGCCAGCGATGTTTCGAAGTGCAAGCCCGAATAGGCGAGGAGTCTGGGGGCCGCTTTAGGCCCCCAGTGGGTCCAGGGCAAAGCCCTGGTGGGGGGCTCAGGGGGGCGAAGCCCCCCGACGGAAAACGATTTTAGCTAATCAGAACCCATTGAAACTCATTCAAAATGCCTTTCTTTACTGAAAAGATTGAATATTTTACTCAGCTCATTTCTTTTATTGCTTGACATTATTACAATCTTCTGTTTTTAAGAGACAAGAAATTGTCAATGACAGTATCTATATCAATTTCCTCCTCCCGGTGTATGTGAAGAATAGAAAGGGCCGAAAGTCTCTCCTGTCCCATGGTGCTTCTCAAGTATGTCTTAACCCTTCGTAGTGAGCTGAATGAGCGCTCGGCAGATGCAGTAGAAACCGGCATGGTCAGCAAAATGGCCAACATTGTCCAGATACATGGATATAGATCTTTATTGGTGACTGCAATGGTGTCCTGGAGGGAGGACGGTTGCTGTGCATTTGGAAGGCCCCACTTTGTTTTCCACCTCCTTAGTTCGTTATCAAATGCATTCCGTCCATGCTCTGTAAGATAACTTGAGAAAGCCTCAAACAACTGGTCAATCTTTTCCTCGTTGAGGTCCACGAGACGACTTGGGACCAGATGTTGAGCAAGGAAGCGGTTCTGCTCTTCACCACTAAGCAAACGGTCTTTCAGCTCCTGTGTCATGTGGTCTATGAAGGGAAGGTAGAGGACACGTTTCCAGTATTCTTTGGGATTGTTGGCTGGAATATTTGCTCTATGTCTCTGTCTTGCTGCTATTCTTGGCATGGAAGGCTGGATATCAAACTTGTCGGCCAGATCTGATGCTTGTTGGAAAAGGGAATCCCAAACTGCAGGGTCGCCTCTTTCGTTTCCGAACATCGTGATAACGACCTCACTCTCTCTAGCTGCTTCAATAAGGTTGCAGTTGACATTTTGTAGGAAAGTTGACAGGAAGACAGTTCCTTGCAGAATATGCTTGCAGACAACAAGACCAATAATAAACTCCCATCGGAGAATTGCATTGAGATGCTGGCCAGCTTTGTCATCTCCGTTGTCTTGAAGGTATTCAAGTGCATGGACTACTACTGGAAATGCTTGCAGAAATGTATATAAGGAATCCGCTCTGCTAGTCCAACGGGTTTCACACAGTGTTCGCAGCTTAGTCCTTTTGTCCATTTGCTGTTTGGTGTCAGCGTCGGTTTTCAACTCATCAACAAATGCATTCAACCTTTTAGCCGAGTAATCAAATGCAAACGCAACTTCCTGCACGGTGCCCATAACTGTTCTCACAGACTGTTCTTTGCAACTGTGAACAATTGCCAGATTAAGGCAGTGGGCCTTACAATGAACATATATTGCTCCTGGTAATAGCTCTTTTATACGTGCTTGTACACCACGATGACGCCCAGACATATTTCCTGCCCCATCATAGCCCTGTGCTCGCATGTTGTTAATGTTTACGCCATATTTTTGCAGTGATGACAGAATCAGTTCAGCCAAAGCTTCTCCTGTTGTGCCGTCTGTGGCTTCCTCAAATGCTAGAAATTCCTCTCGCAGCTCACTTGTTTTTTTATCTATGAAACGCACACAAATTGTCAATTGTTCTTTTGTTGATTTATCTGTCGTTTCGTCTGCAAGTAAGGCAAAATGCCCACTTGCATTGCAGTCATTAACTATTTTGTCTTGTATCTGCTGTCCAAGAATGGATATAATTTCATTTTGGATGGTTGGTGATGTGTATTTTTCTCTTGATGTAACATTTGCAAGATGCTCTGCTAAAATGGTGTCTTCTTTTGCTACTTCATGAAGAATCGCAATAAAATTGCTTTTTTTATCATCGTGGCTTCTGAGGGGGATGTTCTGTTTACCGCACAACAATATAACCCCAATGATTCGTTTTAGAATATGTCGTTTCTTTTTCTCATTTTCCTCTTCAAGTTTGGACAATTTGAACGTAATAGGCTTATCTTCATGTCGATATACTCTGCAAAAATTATCTGCCATCCCAGCGAAGACATGGTGCTGTGAGCCCTCTTTTAAGTGGCGAGCAACATACGTAGACATATTTGCCCAGTCTTTGACGGGAGTTAAAAACGTTTTTTCTTTAGCTTCATTGTGGCCAAATATGAAACACGGGGCACAATAGGCAGCATCCTCTGATTTGGAGTAGCGTATCCAAGGATATGTCTCGAGCCAACGAAAATTGAACTTTCGTTGCTTTTTCCCAATCAGTCTGTAATAGATGGAAATGGAAAATTTTTACTTGTTTCAATCCACAACGGATTTTGTGAGGTTTTGCAACAAGTAGTGCAATATTGTATGATATTCACCGCTAATCATGTGTGATCATATCTGTAACTCCCCCGCCCCCTTTTTTTTTTTTGCCGATCTGAGTCAAACGCTCATGTGAGTTATTGTGATCAATCGTTGTCCGTCTGCCGTCGTTGTTCTGTCCGTCGTTAACTTTTCACATTTTGGAATTCTTCTACGGAACCGCTGCATATAATTTCACCAAAACTCAAGAAAGTTAGTATGTACTCAATGTCCTCTACCAAGTTTGTGTTTTTATATATTTTTGTCAAATTATTCGAAATTTCTGTATAACTTGAAACTTTAAAATCAAACATATAAGACACACATATAGATAATTTATATATAGATAATATATGTATATAACGCTTGGTATACCTGTGTATACCTATGAGTTGTTAATCGTCGGGTTCGAATTCGTAAACTGTCAAATATGTCAAATATCTTTGTTCTGTGTCTCCAGAATAGTTGTATACCTCACGTTAGGTTCGAATCATTTCTTCGCAAGCTACTAAATCCAAATGGCTAAACCTCTATGCCTAGCTCTGGTTCGAATCCTATCTGCTGTAACTTCCAGACAATTACGTTCGTAAATCTTCCCATTCTTAATCAGCCATCATTTCCGCTTACTTTCCATATTTTACATATTTCTATTCTGTATAACATGTACCAATGATAACTACTAACTAAGATAATGGTTGTACATTGCCACTTGAGTGACTGTTTATTATCCCATGACAGTAGATGTACATATACTAAAGTGAAATTAGAATTATACAAAATTACTTAACTTTATGTAATAGTTAATTAATAGAAGCAATTGATTTATGAAACATATAAGAATAGAAAGGGGGATAACCCCTATGAAAACAATTGGGATTACTATAATGACATTTGTGGGGTTTTGTTTTGTTTTGTTTACAAAAATGAATTTACATGAAACTACATAGAAAGTCATCTGAAAATAGACAAACCATTTCGAAACAAGAATGAACAATCAATAGATCTGAAATCACTCATTTAAACGTGTTTATTTGTAAACATTGGTTCGTGCCATGTTAACATATAACAATGCATGAAAATATACATGTGTGAAAAAATAGATAACTCGTGATATTTAATCAAACTTTGTTTACTTTCGAAATAACTTTGCTTGCATCTCTGAGTGGCTTTCTTCTCGATATCATTAATTTGAAAATGGACTTTCTGGATAAGGATGCTCTTTTATTTTCGATTCATAACGTTTTCAATGAAAAAATAAATTGTAAACATGTGCGCCAAATTGTGTACAAGTTGCCCTATGCGGAATTAGCACCGAAACATAGATTTAAAATGACATTTATATATCTATTGTTGATATTAGGGATATATATCTGTCCCTTTAATACCCCCCCCCCCCCCCATTATTTGACTTAATGACGATATGTCATCATATGATCATTTTAATTTTCTATGATACGTAAGTAAATATTGATTAGTAATCAGACTCACCTGGAGGGGAACGCGTAATTTGCACAATTAGTCCATTTTGTGTTCAGCAGGATAGCTTTCGTACTGTCCACATTTATGTTTACATTGGGGTCTGCTAGATCAGGGTACGGAGGTTCATTTTCCACATAATTGGACTTAGATTCCAATGGTGGTGCCAGTACATTTGAGTCGGTGACATTTTGACCGCAATTTTCATTAGATTTTGAAATATCGGCCACAGAAGATGTCGATTTAAAATTGAAAAAATCACTGATTTTCCTATTCCCCGCCATGTGAACTTACAGACATTGACATTGAGACACATGCCATGGCGTATTGTAAATTGCACTATGAAAAATCGGTTACAAACGCTGAAACAGGTAGCAAATTCATATATCAACCCGTTTTAGATTATATTTCTGACTACATGTACATATTGTATATCATTTGATATCTATTTTGTTAATTTTCATATCTTTACGGGGCCAGTACTGTACAAGGAAATGAATCATATCAAGATTTTGTAGAATTCATTCAATCATGGATTTACATTATGCCATTACTGTAACATAAGCATGCAGTACCTACCCTCCTTCTCTCTCTCTCTCTCTCTCTCTCTCTCTCTCTTTTCAAGTTTTATTTTTGGGAGTGAAATGATGTGCAAGCCCGGGCTTACGGGCTTACATGGCAGCTACGCGCCTGTAAACGAAAAGTTAGTCTCAATATTCATTCCGGACTCCATCTTCGTTTTCTCAAACATACGATTTACGATTTTAGAATTCCATTTACCATCTCAAACATTTGTGTGCAAATCGTGGAAGGAAAAGAAAACAGAGACACTGTATCACATTTACTGAGCTGTGGAAAACTGTTTCTGCACATCGCCGTCATCGGAAATTTGACTTAAAGTTGTATACCCTGTGTTCGCATATTATAGGTAAATTTATTCTAAATTGCTTTGATTACATAAATAGGCCTTTAACATATTAAAAAAGAGCCCTTGTTAATTCTGCGTTCAAATTCGTCTTATTAAGCGATATATGGCTGTTTAAAACGCGATGTTTGTAAACAGAATGTTTACAACCACCTTATCACGTGATCTAATTCGGAAGCCGCCGCATCATGGACACTGATGGAGGGCGAGGTGAATAAACTTGACGACTAACTTTAAAAATCTGCATTCAAGTCTACTAAAGTTAGTATTTACAGAAATCGTTTTCTTCTGGAGTCTCCCTTCGTCGTATTTGTTTTTGATTAAACTGCGCATGCGCGAAGTCAGGTTATGGTTGTATTTATGGAATACCCACTTTATTTACGAAGAATTCTCTTTTTATTTTGATATCTCTGAGGGTTTGAAGCAACAAAAAGTGTTATTAACGCAAAGTTAATAACTTCAGCCATACGAGAAAAATACAGTATTTGTTTTACATGCCCTAATTTTTGAAATTATACCGAATTGTAGGGTATACAACTTTAAATATTGTAATTTTAATCGGATCTGAAGAGAACTGAAATATTTGACTTTTTAATCGAATGCTGGTAAATTCGATACCAAGTGATTTCAGTACCTTTGCCAGTACTACATGTGTGTCATTAGCCGCAAGTAGTGGCCCTAAATGAATGATAGGGCCACAATTCCTTACGTTGCGTAAACTTGCATTTTTGATAAACGGAATGGCCGGCACGATTCTACGCATTTCGGCATCAAATGGAGCAAATATCTGACATATATAAACATGATCGGCAACGTTAACTTACCCCCGATCTGTCGTCTGAAGGCTTTACACACATTTTTTCCTAACCTGTTTTAAATGAGCTGACGAAAAACACATCGTCATGTGTGCATGGTCATTGTTATATTTATGTCATTTCTCTGTTTACATTTTATTTATCGGCTAGTTACCGCATTTCTGGTCATTTTAATTTAGTTTTCTTCTTCATAAATAACTAGCCGATAGAAATGACATAAAAATAACAATGTCCACGTGTTTTTCGTCAGCTCCGCCTCTTTTTGTGAGGTTTCTGTTAACGAGATCTCGCGAGGCCGAATGGCTGACACAGAAACCGGCAAATTTAAAACAGGTTGGGAAAAAATGTGTGTAGAGCCTTCAGACGACAGATCGGGGGTAAATTAACGTTGCCGATCGTTTGCTTTATGTTTATATATGTTAGATATTTGCTCCGTTTGATGCCGAAATGCGTAGAATCGTGCCGGCCATTCCGTTTATCAAAAATGCAAGTTTACGCAACGTAAGGAATTGTGGCCCTATCATTCATTTAGGGCCACTACTTGCGGCTAGTATGCCATGATTTCGTTACCTGTTTTATTTCTCTTCTGAAATGACAAAAAAGAGAGAAAATTTTCACACAGTATAACCAGACTGTGAAACACTGAAAGAGGCTGGATTTCATTGCACCAGAAAACACGTCACGATTACCTAATTTCTGCATGTTAAAGTTGCTAACCTGACTGAAGACTCATGGCACATTTAGAACACAGAACGAAGTTAACTCGCAACCCGACCAAATATGTCACCATATGATCTCAAAATATTTCCCGCGTTTGAGCGGGTCTATCTCTAATATTTTTTATTTGCTCGATTTTATGGGTTATAGGGGTTGCCATGAACTATTGTTAAGATGTAGACGGTAATCAAATTATATTGTATTTAACCTTCAACAATTTGACCCTAGAAGATTATCTTATTTAAGATATTTTTTATTTGACATTAATTTTGGTAAACGCGTTTGTCCTATGATTTTGGAATGCAGTTATATCCTGTATTATTGCACGCATATTCATATCGTATTAGTATTGTGTGAATAACAGACGCACTGATCAGCAATAATGAGACTGAATGAAGAGTTGTACTGTAACTGTGAGCATATATAATACACAGCCAACTGGTAATAGGGTGACACCATTCCTTAATTCTTGGAATTGTATTTAATGAGGAATTGTTGTTTAAAATTTAATTTTTATTGATTTTCATTAAATATTTTTTGATAACATTAATATTTATTAACTCAGAATTGCGTCTAACTTGTGTATATGTTAGCGAAAATCGAATGTATGAAATCGAATTCAGAATGTGTGAAAATATTAACCTTCCCCTTTTCCATAAGTAAAACAATCTCATTGTCGTAATTTGAACCCCTCTTTTCACTAGGTTAAGCCCAAGACGCTCTGAATTTATTGTCTGGCTCAAATAACGTTACCTACGTGATGTAATTTAGAAATAACACGAGGCAGAGAACCGGGATATGGCATCCGTCTCATCGTTATAGTCCCTTACCTCCAATTAATTGACCTTCATGTCCGTAACACAACTCTATCATTTTTCCAAATCTGCTCGAGTTCTCATTTAGCTCTGTTGTTGCATTGCCAAACAATTCTACCACAGGATTGATCTAGAACATAAAGTACAAAAATATTAACAAGACCAATATATTAAAGAACGAATTTCTCACTGCATTAAAATGTGTCTTATACGTACCTACAAAGAGTCGCGGAACGAAGGGTACCTAATTGCAATGAAATAAAATTTGACCACGGTTCCTGAATAGCCACGACTTCGTTATTACATAAAATCATTCTTTTTTTCTAATTTTTGGTCTGGGCCTTGTCATCTTCGTGTCACGTAACTTTTTTATATTAAGTTTTACGTTCAACATGATGGTGAATTCATGTTTTGGCTACGTATTTTAGTATTATCTCAGATACACAGCTAACCCACGCGAATTTTCTGTAAATCTATATACATACATATTTGAATATGAAATATATCAAGTAGACTACTTTGATTAATCCGTCAGGTTCTATTGGCTTAATCAGATGTTGCCAAAAGTTTCTTCAGCGTCTCTCTCTCTCTCTCTCTCTCTCTCCCTCTCGTCCATTCATCATAATTCAATGTGAACGTCGAAATGACAGAGTAGCGAAAGAAACCGTTATGTAACATCTGATTAAGACTATGATAATCTAGAATCACCTCTCGTCCCAGATCGAAAGATATCAGTCTCGGGCGACATACTTCGACATCCCAACGGAGGGTGACATACTTCGACATAATCCCAACCGAGGCTAACGCCTCCGTTGGGATGTCGAAGTATGTCGCCCGAGACTGATATCTTTCGATCTGGGACGAGAGGTGATTCTAGATTCTTTTTCTCGCCAAATAAACCCCCTTTCTACCCCCTTTCAGTGCTTCTTCATTCATGACACTTTACACATGTCCTAGTTTCAATACTGCGCTAAAAATAATTCCAAATAGGAAAGTTATTTTAATAAAAATAATAGTGTGTGACAAGAACATGAAAACAGTCAACATAAATAAACAAATATATAAATATAAAAAGAGTTAATTAAAACTTTTTTTGTATCTCAATATGTATGGTAATAATTATGTAGTAATACACCGTGCTAGATCGTCGTTCTAGATCGATTGATCTAGAACCCCACTTCCGGTGGAATTCTTCAGTCTCGTATGCGAGAAAACAAAATCTGACGGACATAACAAAGTATTTGATATACTTTAAATGCTTTACGAATGTCTATTTTGTCCGCTGTTCAAGATTAATTTCTTAATGACTTTTTTCTTCAAATTTTACTTTTAAAACATTAATCAAGGAAAACACATGTAAACTTAGAATGCGATATTTACATTTTCTAGTTTTTGCATCAAGTCAGGCATCGAACATTCTGATCGTGACAGGAGGTGCTGTAAAACATATTTCGTGCTCTCAGTTTTCCCAGCTCCAGATTCCCCCGAGACCACAATGCATTGCTTCTCTTCCGTGTGGCATAAGTTCCTGTGTGCAGTCTCTGCAATCCAAAACACGTGCGGATCTGCATGGTGTTTGGCGACCAAATCCTTGTATCGTTCATGATGCTGAATATACATAGATATAATGAATACATTAGTTTTATATACAGTTTTACCTATATATTTTAAAGGAAGTAGACCTATGTATATTCTAGGATCTTCTTATAACTGACTAAAAAAATGTGAAAGTTTCTAATTTGTTTTCTGACATGTCAAAATGTACATGTGCTCAATGATTTATGTCAGTTTACGAAAATTGTTTGTGAGAGGGTAAGCCCTCTTGGTTAGATAAGTAAATGTGTTGTTATTTTTGCGCATACGTTTAAATTATATATATATATATATATATATATATATATATGTTCTCGATGTTGTGTAAACGATTTATGAGAAATGAAAATAAACTTGATACCATTCGGTAGTAAGGTTTTGCCAAAGAAAGGTTAAAGATTCCGCCTTAAAAAGCAATTAAAAAAAATTTACATATTTTGTGCAAATTTGTATCGAAAAGGATGTGGGTTCGATTCTAGTACTTCCCATGAATCTGCCATTGTTCAGTGTCCTCTTCAAACAGAACAAGCTATAAACCTATCAATTGGTATACAGATTTTATATTTGTACAAAGTTAAAGAATCGCCTACTATTTGCCTTTTCTAACTTTAAATTTTTGTTATTTAAAGTGAGCACACCTTAAATAATAAAAAATTAAAGTTAGAAAAAGACATATTTAATACATGGACGTCAAAGTTACACGGTTATTTTTGTTGTCTTTTATTATATTGATTTAAGTCAATATTTGTTCAACTTTCCGTGACAAAATAATGAAATTAGGTATTAATAGCAGAGAGGGGAAATAGTATGTATATTTAACAAAATGTTATTTATGAAATAAAAATAGATATGAAGAATGAATTCGTGTATTTGAATAGGGTGTACTTGCTTCTCTATCTTAAAAAGAATGGCCAGATTGGGGCGGGAAGGAATGGGGGATCGATAAGTAGATACTCATTCCTACGCATTGTAATCTACTGTCTGAAATCGCAGTACCTGAATAGAACAAAGAACTCCACTGAAGTACCGTACGTTGGTATAATTGTTTTAGCCATTAATGTGGAATGGAGAGCTCTCTCTTACATATCTGTCGCTCTGTTCAACATACTATACCTTCTGAGTGTAGATATTCTGTCCGGAACATGGATTGACTGCAAGTAGTATATCCCCTACATACGTCTGAAAATTAAAAAGTTCAAAAGATGCAGATTTGATTTCTAGAAATTATCACTCTGTGGATAAGATTACTTTGCATTGAAATGATCTTCATTCTCACCATTTTGTGATGACAGATGAAGGTATTCACTGATGACCACAATTAAGTACAATACAACACGCAGACATCATTGAACATTTTCAACGTGAACAAAAGTTTCTCTTTGTCATTGTATGATCATGACCTTGTCAATAAGGCGTGGGACGTGGTAAAATACGCCATGACATTTTGCAGTACTGATTGACATTTATTAAATTATCATGTCGTTTTATTGATTTCTCCAAAATTTATAGAGCAAAAAATTCGCATTGCCATCTCGCTTACGACCTTCACCTGAAAGATACAGTCTGGAAGAGAAAAATCCTGCTAAAGTTAATAACATTTTCAATACATATATAACTATAATATAAATGTAATATATTGAATAGTATCTGTCCGTGTCATTGATGACATCGTGAAAGTGAAGCTAAAGTGGGTGGAAAGTATTAGTGTCCTTGAAAAAAACTTCATATCCGAGGTCATAAAATCATCCATTCATTGTGAGAGGAAGCATGATCAAAGAATTTGTATGACGCAGTTTCATTGTAAAACAAACAATAGAATTGTAAGGAGGACCATTATTATACAGTATTTATTGTAATCAGAACACTTAGATACGGGCTCCATCCTCAGATAATGATGGCCATTACATATGTATTCTTCTCGGACAGTAAGCAATTCAATACGAGGCTGGCGCGAAAATGCATTCAGATATGTTGGTACATTGAACTTACTGAATCATGAGTCAGAAATGTTTGTAACAGATAATTTTAAAAATGTCAATTGAAGAATAACTTTATACAAAAAGTAAAATATTCCCGATGCAAATCTTTGTTACCCGACTCGGTTACGAATTATGCAGATGAACGTATTGATCATGAGGCCCTTTATATATACAAAATTCAGTGTTTCACAAAAGTTCCGTCCTTAAATTGTTTACAAATCCACGCTTCTTACAGTTTTTAAAGGAAAATATAAGAAATATGTACATATAACAAATGTTCTTAAATTTCTTACTAACATGCATATCCCTGCTTTGTGTATATTTATTACAAGAGGCCTTGTTTGTATGAGTCTTTGTATGTCTTGTATGATATTTAATATACAAAAATGTGCTAAGTATTAGTAAAGCTGTTTTGTCAATATATTTGTCTATTGCTTATATTGAATACAACAACAATACATCGACATTTCTTACTAAAATGCTCATAGGGATAACTTTTCATAAATCAGACATCATAGCAAAGTACCTTAGAATTATCTTGATTATTGTGAAAATCATAATATTAATGAGGGAAAAGACAATGTATTAAGTTATAGCGTATAGACAACTCGTGATACATGTATGTCACACCCGTAATTGGAAAAGTCACATACAGGAACCGGGTCATATCTGTGAAGCAACGTGCTATTTTCGGCGATCAAATGTCTAATAAATACAAATTTCCTGACATGATTTGTTCTTTGGTCAAATATTAGAACTGAATCAAAGTGCTCTACTTTGTACAAATGAATCCAGATTTATTTGCCTTTGAGATGAAGCCATGTAAACGACACACAATGCCAACGTTTTAATTGGTCTGTGAAATACTAGACGAATAGTGTTATGGATGAAGTGGAGGGGGCACTCGGAAAGAAAAACCAACTCTACGCGGTCATTGTGTGGGGCATGCTTAACAAACACAATCCATGCTGTAGATATGTCAATATACAGTTATTTTAATATATATCTCTTTCTTTTTTCAAGTAGTCTAATAAAAACGCCATTATAATTATGTAAATTCAATATATATTCAGTGTATATTCAGTGAGGTATTTGAGTAAAAACTTGTTATGTCTCAGATTATGTTCACGATCAGCAAAAGCATGCGAAGGGAATCACTTATACTGCAGTCAGGCCTCAGAAATATAATACATATAGGACATATCTCATTTACATTATATCGAAATTAAATTTCTGTACTATGATATACTTCTAACGTCACGTATGATGAATAACAAAATTATCGTATACTATCTTTATAAAATTTGCATATTAATAAAATGATGCATCACAGAATCTGTTTTATGCAACACATTTATAATATGATATGTATGGTTTGCTTTTTGTATTCAGTATATTTATGTTCTTTACTTTCATATGTGGACTCAGGTGAATGAAATCTGAAGTCTGTAGGATACGGAAAGTGTTAAGTTTTTGACACTTATTTTTATCGGGAACAGATATATCTGCTTTTAAAAGAAATATATTCATTCAACAAAGAAATTACGCTCATCAAGATAATTTCCATTAGATATAGAACACTGTTGGCTTGAACAATGATATTATTTTGGTCATATTTATTCAGGATAATCATACAATGGACAAACGAAACTAGAATATATTCAATCGACGAAAAACAATGATATTTCTTCGTTGACGGCCCGGATACCGGTAAATCTGTAATGGGAAGGAAACAATCTAACTTTTCTAGACTTTTACTGGATTTCTATAATTATTCAAACGTTACTGTAAGATAGGGTTACGAAGAAATAAAAGGGCGTTACAACGCGTCCAACTGTGCTGAAGATCTTTGGATAACCCAGTCTATAATAATAGAAAATTTGCGGATCTAAAAATTTTTGAAAGGGGGGGGTGTTTGCAGTCTTCCATGACTAATTATTTGCACTATTCGGTCTGGAAAGGAGGGGGTTGTAGCCCCAAAAATTGTCGAAAATTACGTTTTTTTGGTAAAAATTTTCCAACCAAAAGGGGGAGAGGCTGCAACCCCTCCCACCCCTCACCCCACTCTTCTAAATCCGCCAATGAAGAATGTAGAATTGGTTCCGTCTATTCATAATATAATCGTGTGGTTAGTCTCTCTCTCTCTCTCTCTCTCTCTCTCTCTCTCTCTTATCCTGAATCGTTAATGCCTTCTGAGGGCAGTCTGGACTAATTTTATCCCTATTCATCTATCTCTATAATATTACATCTGATTTCTATCTGACAAGTGAACGACCGAAATATGCTAGTTTATTCCTATAATACAATTCTGATTTCATTTTCAGACTGCATTTGAATACATGGTCGTAGGAACCTTTTTAATTGTTTCATAGGTTGTTATCTAATTTACTAAATTGTTTTCATTAAATAATTCTTAACATGCGATTGATTTGCAATCTTATAAGGTCACAGTGTACTGCAGCTGTATGTTTAAATTTGTTCTGTTCTTTCTGAACGTTAATACTACAAGTTATTTTCATCATGCAAAGTGTTCGGACTCTGGAAAACATTTACTCAAGCAAACATAGGTACAATTTCCCGTTCATCTTAGTACCTCTAAGTTGAAATGACAGGCCCTGAACATCGATTATTAGCATTGGGGATTTTTAGGGGGACTGCAAACCCCCCTTTTTGGTCAGAATTTTTTTTTCAAAAAAAGATTATTTTCGACCATTTTCAAGACTGGAATACCCTCTTTCCAGACTGAATAGTGGATTACGGTAGTCATGGCAGACTGCAACCCATCTAACCCCCCCCCTTTTTTTTTTTTTAAATTCTAGATCTGCCTATGGTCAGTGTCTAGCTCTATGCGATTCAAGCAAGACTCCTTGGCACAAAAGTGGCTTAAAACAGTGGTATCATATTGCAAATTTTGTTTTGAGTTTACAAGTTTGCCCCCCCCCCTCCCCCAGTTTTGAATTGCTTCCTACGGGCCTGGAATAAACGAATAAATTTCCTTCTGAATATCTTATTTACACTTTCTGATATCCCTACTGTAAATTAATGTTTAATGTGATACATTATAAATAATACCGCAGAAGGTTTGGCATCTTGGTCTTCAAAGAAATGACACATCAAATTCCTTTTACGAAATAAATGTAAAAGATATTTGAAATCTTTATGTCCTATTCCATGATCAACTTCCTTGTACATTCAAAACGCATGTCTTACAGAAAGGATAGAATAGTCACTATAATGGAGAATTTAACACACCTTCTTCTCTGTACAATTAACGCTATTATTATCCACATTCCTATCTTAAACACTATGAATAAAGTATATACACCTATATTAATTTTACAAAATTCAGTGGCGGATTCAGGAATTTCAGAAAAGCACCATACATCTCCTTCGCCAGTGCTCCAAGATTGTATCTCAAATGCTTATTTTTAACATTTTTCGGACAAGAGCTCTTGGACACTACCATACGATTTCGGACCAGAGTTCTTGGACACTACCGTACGATTTCGGACCAGAGCTCTTGGACACTCGGACAAGAGCTCTTGGACACTATCGTACGATTTAAGGGGAGCTAGATTAACCATTGTGACAGAACTACTCCATAGCCTCATTGTAACAATTCCTCTACAGTTGCGAATATTACTCAAATGGTTAAAGCACTTAAGGCTGCAATACTATGGGGTCCAATACAAGAAATTTAGCATTTTCTTTAATTTGTTTGTTTGCTATGGGCTTTATTGTTTTTGATGAGAGGGGATTGTTGGTCTAGTTTTTCTTTCTTTCTTTTTTTTTCTTCTTTTTTTTTTTTGGGGGGGGGTTAATTACTTGGGTATTTATTGCTTGTTGACTGGAGTTTAAGTTACTTATAAAAAATTTCGATCATAACATAAGTTATCATAACGCGATATGGAAGCAAAATACTTTACTGTCGTAAATTCAATAGAAAAAGTAATTATTACTTTCTTTGTTTTCTGTTTTCCACCACTAGTTCAATTCAAAAAGAAAATATGATACAAGTTATCCAAAGAGACATTTTCCCTCAGATATCTATAAATTCAATGATGAAAAAGAAAGTTGTGATGTTTAGTAGTTGTACATACCTTAAAATACCTCTGTATACTTAATTAAGAATTATTAAATTACTCTTTCATAAAGGTATCAATAAACAAAAATGATCAGATTTATTATTAAGAGGTCACTATACATTCATACATTGTGATTATCTCCTGATACGAAAAACTTGTCAAGTCTGACAAAGAAGAATAGAAAAATAATCAGTCCAAATTTTGATAACAGGGGGTGTCAGGTTGTACCACATACAGTTTTGTACAAGTATGTAAGCTAATCATTATTTTGCATTCAGCACCGCTTTTACAAAATTCGATGATTTGATTTAAAAAATAAGTCATATTTGTTGTTGTTGTTGAAGAAGAAAAATTACAAATATTATCCTAGTGTTTGTTGAAAGGATTAGAAGTGAATTAGAACGAACAGTTATTAAAACACGAATTACTGAAGCATGAGGATGAAAATCTGTTACTTAAGGTATTTGTGTTTTGAGTGCTGTTAGTGTTATTAGAATTGTTGACTGGTGCACATATGGTCGACAGAGTAGGTTCAGGGACTTGGATCGGAGGCAGCACCTGCTCTGGTGGAAATTCCTGCTCACCAGGCCTCGTCGGGCATGATACCATAGAAGTTACAGTTATCAGCGTTGAGTGATTGGCGTGGCTGCTAGTAGCAGACGAGTACCGTATTTTATTTCTGGACAGTGATAGACTAGATCTAGTTTTATTTTACTTTTTTTTTATTGAATAATAGTAAGAAATTACATGTATATCTTTTATTTAATAGTTTCGAAAATTGAGGTCTTTTGTATTTCAAATTCGCTTCATGTAACAAAACATGATGCTATGTAATCGATTAACAACACGCGATTCACTGTTCCATAAACAGAACAGGATTTCGCATTCCAAAGGAAAGTAGTTCGGCCTATTTGCACTCCAAATTTTGTTGATGCAGAAATCAACTCCATGTTTTAACCAATCAGATTCGCCACAAGACCATCGACTCAAAGAAATTTAAATGATATAGAAGTCTTCGAACAAGAAACAAGATGTGCAAAACGTATCACATGTCAAAGAAAATGGATTGGTTAAGGGAAACGGTAAACGCTATGTATTCCTTTAAAATAATCAAGCTATCATAATATCTGCTCATTTGATATGACTTAAGAGTTATTACTTGATTACTTTTCACGATCGCCGTTACCCACCGGACACTAAGTACCTGCCTGTGTTTACAACACGAACTAATAGGTAAGCACATGCTTGGTGATTTTAACATCTTGACATTCTGCTTGCAGAGCGCAGGCACAAACATATATAGTTCTTACGTGATAAATTCGTACCTCCGTTTCCTGTACCCTTCATAACAATCAGTTCAGTTATTAAATAATAGGACTCTCCAGTTTAAAATTCTGATTCGCTACTTCCAAAAAGGGGAGGTTATTGACTGATTGATTATTGTTTTACGTCACTCTACGAGTATTTCACATAAATGGTGACGACATCTGCCTGATACATTGCGTAGAAATTTATACCTATACAACGGCCCCATCAGGACAAATGTGGCTAATAACAATGGTATCATATTGCAAATTTTGTTTTGAGTGTGGCCCCCACTTCTGAATTGCTTCCTACGAGCCTGGCGTCTTATTCACAAAGAAACTTAAGTCTAAGTGTAAAACTTGAGACCTATAATAGCATGTGCCATAACTTTAAGAACTGGTAGAATGTTTTTCTGTGAATAGTGTGCCTGATAATCTCTTCACAGAGAAACTTTTGACCAATTCTTATATTTACAACACATATTATTAAAGGTCTCAATTTTACATTTAGACTTAGGTTTCTTGTGAATAAGACACCTGATCCATCCATCCATCCACCCACCCATCCATCTATCCATCCATCCATCCATACATACATACATCCATACATACATACATACATATATGTATGTATTTTTTTCTTCTTGTCTATCAATGCATATTAGTCACAATAGATAGATATACCAGTGAAAGAAAACAGATTGTTGAAATATATCTGTAATTTTTTAAAAAAAAAAACTTATCTAAAAGATCATTCATTTTAATACAATGTCTGTATGAGATCGATATCTCTTGTCGGGCATTTCTGTAATATGAAATTTTAAATTGTAGAGATATACGCGCACTTATAGTTTGGAAGAAGTTTGGTAATGAATGGTTATTCACTTTAATACAATATTTATATGGCATTTATAACTTTTTAGAGCATTTTCATGATATACAATTTCAAATACGCGCAAGAAATGAGTATAAACCCGGCACGTTTAACCTTAGTGTACTTACATAGAATTGGTTTACTTGATATCTTCTCTGTATGACATCCAAGATAATTTCGTTTGATAAATTTTCCAGAGATGTCAAATCATGAATTCTCTCCGCTTGTACATTCATTTTCCTCGGGAAAATGAATAATCCTGATATACTGCAATTTGCAGTTTGTTGAGTCTATTTTCTCCTCTCTTAAAACCAACACTATTCGTCGTGGGATTTAAATGTTGTCAAATATTTGCTAACTTTAGCTTTGTGTCAATGCACATCTAAAGTAAAAATACACGTGTCGTAAGGTTGAATTCTTCTAAGTTTACTCTGAAAATTTTGAACTTTTTGTGGGTGTTTTCGAGAGAAAAAAATACAGTTTTTATACCCTCAACTGTTTAGCATCACAAATAACATGCAAATAATAAACCAATCAGGGCTGGTAGGAAATCCTGCTACCATAAATACCCAATAATAACTCCTACACAAAACAATTTGAGAGCAAAATTTGGCGGACTTTTAAATTTTTTTGTTTTTAGCTCACCTGAGCTGAAAACTCTTTTCTGATCACTTATAAACGTCGTCCGTCCATCTGTCTGTAAACTTTTAACATTTCCGACTTCTTCAGAATCACATGAAGGACTTTGATGAAACTTGGTATACATGAAGTACTACAGGTCGTCTAACAAGTTTATTCATTTCGTCTAAATCTGCTGACAGGTGGCTAAAAGTAGATCGCAGATAGGTACCCCTATATTTGAAAACTTTCTTCTTCATAACCTCTGCATACATAAAAAAAATTGATCTAGAGGGATGTATATTTCAAATTTGTTCATTTTGTTGAAGTCGGATATATAATTTTTGACATTTTTTCGGACTTTAACATTTTCATGCAAAATAGCATGGTTTTCGTTAAGATTTTCCTTATGGTTGATTTTTGATGAATGCATGTTTCAACCAGAATGTAGTAAAGGAATGTTTTTGAAAGGCTTTTTTCAATTTTTGGATTTTTTCGTGAATTGTTTTGGACTGCAAAAATGTGGATTTTTTTACTCGAAAAGACTTAATGGATTTTGATGAAGTACTATAGGTCCTCTATCCAGTTTATTTATTTCGTCCAAATCTGCTGACAGGTGGTGCCACCATGGCTAAAGTTACGTCTTAGAGGGTACCCCTCTTTCAAAATCTTCTTCTTCAAAACCACTGTCATTTAGAACGATGTATGTTTCAAGTTTGTTAATTTCATTGAAATCGGATAAATAATTTTTGACGTTTTTGACATCTTTTCCGACTTTACATTTTCTAAAAACAGCATGGTTTTCATCGATATTATCCCTATGGTTGACCTTTGATGCACTGAAATGCTTATTTTACCCAGAATATAGTTAAGAAATGTGTTTTTACAGAATTTGGAGAAAATTTTAATTTTTATATTCTTACTCTGGAACATCTCAATGGACTTTGATGAAACTAGGTATTCATGAAGAAATATAAATTTTCTACCATGTTTCTTCATTTCATCTAAATCCGCTGAAAAGTGGCGCCACTGTGTGCTAAAAATAGGTCTCAGTTGGTACCTCTCTATGAAAATCTTTTTCTTCTGAACCACTGTATAGATATTGAAACTAATGGCATCTGAGTGATCTAGAAGAATGTATGTTTTAAATTTGTTCATTTCGTTGATATCGGATAAATAATTTTTGCCGGTTTTAAACATCTTTTTGGACTTTAATATTTTCATGAAAATTAGCATGAATTTTATCAATATTTTCCCTTTGGTTGACTTCTGATGCACTGAAATGCTTATGTTAGCATAGAAAATAGTAAAAGAATGTTATTTTGAAAGAGTTTGGACAAAATTTTAATTTTTGGATTTTTCAACAATTTTTTTTTCATTGAAAAAACGAAGAGGGGGAGGGGGTATTTTTATGTGCAATGCTTTTTTGTCTCACGTTAGCGATATAAGCCCGTTAGGGCATATTCTCTTTAGAAATGGCCAATTGTCTTAGAAACAATTGAAGTCTCCACCCTCAAACCATATATATTTGTTCCTTATGTTAAGAAAAATCCATTGATACACATGCAGAGGACCCAGGGCCCTTTTATAAATTGTTAATAGAGATCCCCCTAATTCCAAACAACAAACTTACACATTTTTCATTTTCTTCATGAATATCTATTCATATCGAAAAATTAAAGAAGTTTATAAATACCTTTCTGCTTTATTCTTTGAGCAGTTAGATGCTCGGGTGAGCGATGTGGCTCATGGGCCTCTTGTTTCCCTCCTTTTTAGCTCGCCGGGACAAATGTCTGGGGAGCTAATATCATACCCCGGCGTCCGCCGTCCGAAAAACTTTAACCTGGGCTTATAACGTTTGAACCATAAGTTGGTTGGTTGGTTGACTGGTGTTTTACGTCACTTTCAACAATATTTCAGTTATATCGCGACATGGAAGAAGGAGGTTACCAACCTCTTAAACATAGTGGCGCAACCCGACAATCGAACCTGGATCGTCGGCACCGCAAACCAAGCGCTTAACCACTACACCACGCCTGCCCCCTTGAACCATAAGAGACAGGACTTAGATATTTCATAAGTAGATTCCTCATGACCAGAGCTTTCATTTAGTGTCATCACTTTTGACGTTGTAGCCTTGACCTTAGATTTTGACTTACTTTTCAAAAACTTTAATCTTGGTTATATCTTTTGAACCGTTACAGATAGAACTTTGATATTTCTCATGTAGACTTCTTATGACCAAAACTTTCATTTGCTTTCATATTTTTTTTTTTATCTCTTGGCCTTGACTTTATAGATTTTGACTTACTTTTCAAAAACTATAACCTGGGCTATATCTTTTGAACCGTTAAAGATAGGACTTTGATAGGTCACATCTATATTTTTGATGACCAGAACATTCAGTTGTTACCCTTATTTTTGACCTCGTCACATTGACCTTGGAATTTGGCCTAAAAACTGTAACTATGGCTATATCTTTTCAACCATTACAGCTAAGGCTTTGATGTTTAATAGGTAGATTCCTTATAGCCAGAACTTCCATTTGGTGCCATCACTTTTTATCTTATGACATTGATCTTAGACCTTCACCTACTTTTCAAAACCTTTAACTTTGGCCATATCTTTTAATGCATTAGAAATGGACCTTTGATGTGTCATATGTAGTTTCCTTATAACAGGAACTTTCATTTGGTGCCATTACTTTGACCTTGGACTTTGATCTATTTTTCACAAACTTCATTCTGGGTTTTTTATCGTGTGAACCGTTAGAGAAAGGGCTTTGATATTTCTTGTTTACATTTCTTATGACCAAAATTTCATTTGCTGTCATCTCTTTTGACCTTGTGACCTTGACTTTGAATTTTGACTTACTTTTCAAAACACATTACAGATATATAAATCTTTGTTTTTAATGTACATGAGATGATTATGACCTCAACCGGCGAGCCATGTTGTCCTTTGACAACTCTTGTTTATGAATTTCTAACAAATGTTGTAGAATACTTCAAACGAAGAATGTTTCTGTCGGCTTGAAATTTGTTTAATAAAGACATTCTGAGAACTGGTTATGCTAATGCAAGAAACTGACTAACGATTCTTTTAAGGAAAGAACAAATCGCCATATCCTTCTCCGACAATAGCTTTCTTTGAATAGCAAAAACACCAATATGCGAATTCCACATGCAATATCGTATTTACCTGTTATCAACGTGCAAGTGTCAATGAACAATGAATAAAATCATCATACCAGTAACACTATCTACATGCGTATATAACGATCAGGTGATAAGCGCATAGATATACAGCGATCAGGTGTTAAAATGCTTGTTTACGTAAGAGTTAAAGGCATGATGTAAGGGGACGACCATTTGATTCTGAGCGAAGGGGTCTGGCACTTTTTGGAAATAAATATTCTGACCCTGAAAATGCTGGTAATAAAAATCTGGCTTTGACTAAAATGAAAATAAATATTCTGGTTACTAGCATGTACATATCAGATCATGCAGATATAAAGCTGTCTTATATGGGCTTTTTACGGATATCATGATGTTTCATAATTATATGCTGTGGTTGCATAATTATTTGCTGTTGTTTTATTATTGTACATGTATGCTATGGTTTCATCTTTATATGCTGCGATCCTATAATTATACGTTGTAAACTTATAATCATATGCCGTGGTCCTATAATTATATGCTGCAGTTTTAGGGACTGGTCAAGATTTATCAAAACATGGGACCGGTGCTGAATGGCAAATTAATCTTTAAAAACCCCAAACCCCTTAACCTCATGTCTGTAAAAAAAATCGGGTCCTATCCTCTCCAACTTGCAAAAATGTTGATGTACCATGCTAGTCACTAGCCCTATGACCATACTCTGAGAGTACACTTAAGTATCACAACTTTTCAATACGTAATATTTAAGGATTGGAAAAGTCGTATGGACGTTATACATTATATTCTTATTGAAAACTGCAACAATTTTACATGCGTATCAAACTATATACTCATAATAAATAAAATTAACCTTTAAAATTTGACTGCTCAATTTATGGTCAAGAGTGTAGGTCTATGACTGTATATAAGGTGATGTTGGTTGTGAATTGTTGTATATATATTTAATACCTTTTTCAAGTTTGCTGCAGTATTGAATAAACTTTTTTGTTAGTGAATCTGTTAAATTTTATTAGCTCACCTGAGCCAAAGGCTCAAGTGAGCTATAGCCATAGCGCGCTGTCAGTCTGTCCGTTGTAAACTTTTCACATTTTCGACTTCTCAAGAACCGCTAAACAGATTTCTATGAAACTTGATAGGAATAAAGTACTCATAGTGCCCTACAAGTGTTGTTGTTTTTGGTCCCAATCCGTCGCGTCGACAGGTGGAGCCACCACAGGCAAAAGTAGGTCATAGAGGGTATCCTCATTTGACAATTTCTTCTTCAGACAGGGTGCATACAAATTTCTGAAGTTTTTGCCACATTTGGGGGGGGGGATTTCAATGCAGAAAATTGTCATGTTTCTCAATTAATTGATAATGATGATTTCTTATGCCTTTTTTTATCATAATGATGATCAGGAATGTTATTTTGAAAGAATTTTGTCAATATCCCAATTGTTGGATTTTCTATGACTTTTTTAAGACTTCCAAATGATTGTGTATAGGGACAATTCTTCACCTTTTTAAATTCTGCTGTTATACCACATGAAAGATTTTAATGAAGCATGGTATACATGAAGTACTATAGGTCCTCTATCAGTTTTGTACATTTCATCCAAATTGGTCACTAGATGGTGCCACCATGGCTAAAAAAGGTCTCACAATGGTACATATACCACTTGGTAATTAAAATATGGAGAGTAGCGGTTCAAATCCAGTTGTGGTCAAAAACAAATTTCATCTCTTTACATATCTAAATTAGTTTTTATATGTTTCACAACACTCAACATATGAAATTAGGCATTTTAAAAGAAACAGATCTGTAAAAATTCTCACTTTTCTATCTCATACAATTTTGAGTCATTTTCGCTTTTTCAGCACTGAGATACATTTAAACTTTGATTTGTTATTTTTCATGACTGTGTATGTATGTTTATTTGAATGTGTGTTTAAAATAAGAATAGTTTTTATGATATTTTGATAAAAAAGTGTTGTTTTTTATTCTGGTCTGAAATAAAATTTGACATATTGTCAACACTTGTGTTGACTTAGTCATAGTAATGCTAAAATAAATAACTTCTTCCTTGCTGCATGACTAATCATCCTGGTACTTAGGTGAGCGATATAGGCCCACTTGTTTTAAAAAGTTCATGCCCCATGCTCATTGATACAACAAAAAAATCATGGTCCCATTACTAGAAAAGTTTTTAAAAAAGTCCTTCTCCCCAAGCCCTTTACACCAGTCCCATGTTTTGTTAAATTTTGACCGGTTCCTTATAATGATATGCTGTGGTTTCATTGTATGATGTGGTCTTATAATTATATTCTGCAGTTTCATAATTATATTATGCTGTTCCATTATTAGGTTGTTCTGTCCGAGGGATTCAGGATATCAGAGTTCGGAACAAAATTTTGAGGTGTTTATAAAACCCACAGGTGCATGCGGATTTTTCGCCGGAGTTCTACATAAATTAGGAAGGCGGATGCGGATTCTCCGCGTCCGGGGAACAGCTAAACCCTCCCTAATCCTTATAATTCAGACACGCATTATTTTTTAAACAAAATTAATGTGACTTGGTGTAAACAAATAAAAACGATCGCTAGCACCACTTCACAGTGCTCGAACCTCACTTGCGGATATGGTAGGGTTGGGATGTTGGAGGTTTCCCCTTTTTGCTTTGGAGATAATGTTCCAAAAATGTTCCCCACCCTGCCGGATCCTCAAGTGGGGTTCGAACACTGTGATGTGTGGCTAGTTATCGTTTTTCAAGTTAACATTGATGGTGGTTCCTGGGTCCACATGGAAGACAAGAGGCGGACGATTTTGTAAAATAATCGAAAAATTTTCATTTCAAAACATATTTGGTATTATAAACACATTTACTGACTCGGATACTGCTTTTGAAGCAAAGCAAAAGATGAGGGAAATAATTCGCACACAGTCCAAACTCTTTTGGCCCGACTATGGAGTTTAAGTAGTGTCTTAGAATAGCGGGAAAATGAATTTACGAAGTCGGAATTCTACGAAAGCGGAGGAGGGTCAAATTTACAGTAAGGAAAAATATCAAGAAGTCGTAATGACGGGATAAAACTTCGTTATTACAAGTTAAGAAAGTTGTGATTACGAATCAAGAATCATAGCTCTGTCAAAAGAAGTTCAAACGAGTTCATAAAGACATTTTTTCTCGTAATAACGACTTTCTTAACTTGTAATTACGATTTTTTATATCGTAATAACCGTTGGCGACACTCTTAACTCGTAATATAAAGATTTAACTCGTAATAACGACTTTCATAAATCGTAATTACAACTTTTTGTCTCGTAATAACGACTTATTATTTCGTAATAACCATAACCACGGCTAAATTTTCTAACTTTAAAAATTTCACATTTTATAAAAACGTTGCGTCCTTTCAAATGTGCGATCTGGTCTTATTTATTGCTCGCTGTTTAAATAATGTGAACTGTACTCCTACTCAGTGAATCGGGAGACGAAAAAAATTCTAGTGAATTGTTTTGTCATCGGACATTGCAACTTGTTGGTGGATCCAGCTTTTCCATCTACTCTTGTAACTTCTCCACGACAAACATCCTTATATCTATTTGTTTACACCAAACCCCATTAATTTTGTTTAAAACAATATCCTGTCTGAATTTTAAGGAATGGAGAGGTTTTCGCTGTCGATGTAAAGAACACTGAGGAAGGGATGGGAATGGTACAGTAGGTTCGGGTCTAGGAGAAACATTTTATCGGAAAATATTATTATACGATGTGATTCAAGGTCTGTAATTGAGACTTGGTCAAATACTACGAAAATTGGTTGCAATTATTCTATGCATCACAATGACATTGACAGGTAAGGAGACACATGGACGACGCAAATTTAAGATAATAGAAGCAGTGTAAAAGAATTAGATCGTTTAACCGTATAAGTAATGAAAAACTAAAGAAATTAAAATAATAATAAAACACGGACGCGGAGAATCCGCATTCGCATCCGTATTTTACATTTTATGTTGAGTCAACTTCAGCTTGCTGCGCTAAGTGAAATCTATATCAGCTGGTTAAATCAGCCCAGCGCAGTCATTTTTGTTTCCACTTGATAAAGGCCTTATGGCCAAATATTTGTGTTACTTGTTACTCATCTAATTCATACTCTTCGGGGGACTTCTAATCACATTTTTTAAATAAAAAATCAATTATAAAATAAAAAAGAAAGATTTATTATTGCATTGACCTATATTGATTTATTAACTTTAAAACTGAAATAAACCCATGTTATTCTTACACAGGCAAAACTTCACTAATGAGTAAAGCAGTTAATCTATGTTCCCTTTAGAGGTCCCCTTTCACACTCAGTTAAGGTAAGGGTTTTTTTAGCGAGTAGGCGAATCTTGAACACGCCCTTCCGGTTTCACCCTTCCTTCTAAAGAAGAGGTGTTAAGTATGCATGGTTTCAAGTATTATCTGTCGATGGGTGACACAATGGAGAAACTGTTCAGTGTTTTGAGCCAACCTGACTTTGGAGTATGAAATCTACGGAAGCGTACTGGTGCCACATTGAAACATTTTTATTTTTCGTTTTTCCAACTTTAATCTTGGAGGTTCCAACTTTAATCTTGGAATTTCCCACTTTAATGTTGGAAATTCCAACTTTAATCTTGGAAATTCTAACTTTTATCTTACTTTAATATTGGACATTCAAACTTTAATCTTACTTTCATCTTGGACATTCCAACTTTAAAATTGATAATGCTTTGCATCAACCCTTGATGTGAAAAATTAAACTTATTGTAAAAGGAATTACATTAAAAAATAAATAGGAAAAAGGAATACAACACCAAGCAAATCTACACCATCCGGCACTATAAACCATATCAATGCCAGAGGTGTCCTATTCATAGTTGATTGAATTATTGTAGCAGTATTATATGCATTTTCATAAAGATTACAATGCAGTTTAAACGAAAAATGGCATATATAGTATTTATGATAATTCATACATAATTCATTGTAAATAAATTAATGAAATTTATCATTTTGTTTCAGTTTGATTGCCTCTACTGGACAGAGATCAGCAGAGCTTATGCGATACCAACAACAATTTGTTTATTATCGCTACTCCTCTGAGATGTGATTATGGGCTAGAAGTATTCCCTACATATACATAGTTCATGTGTAGCTTTGAACCTGAGCCCAGCCCTCGGGAGTGGGAAATAGGTGTGGTCTTGAAATCTTGTTATGCTTTCTTTTCCGTTATAGATGTTTATCATTGTATACTCTAATATGACTTCATTTCTTTTCCTATTAAGAAAATAGAAATCATCCGAGTGAAAAAAAATCCAATACAAACCATCGTTATAATATTATAAGCTCCGCCTACCTGTTTAATGAAGAAAAAACTAGTGATAACCGGCAGTGAATAAGGAATCTGGGGTTGCATGCAACCCCTTTGGTCGAAACATTTTTCCCGACAAAGGTCACTTTTGCTAGGTTAAGGCTTCAACCCCAACCCCACCCTTTCTTGTCTGAAAAGTATCTATGGCCATTTCCGTACACAAATAAGATTTTGTACAAAATGGCGATGCATGGTGTTCCGACTGCATTCATGGCAAGTTACAAATTTCTATATTCGCCTAGTATAGATGCTTCTGTTCTGTGTACTAAAAGTAATGATGGTGGATTCTGCAATACAGCTGAATCCGATTTATCAGAGGATCAGATCTGACTCAGCTGTATGACAAAATCCACCACATGTATAATAAGAATAACAAGGTATGGACAAGACATGAATAACATCACACAAAGCTTTGTTTACATGGCAGCTGCGGTACCGAATGAGATCAGTCACTTGAAGTGAAAATGCGCAAATGTTATCCCCCAAATCGCCAAATTGCGGAAGCATCCGGGGAGCTTCGTCCCTCCCTCTGGTTCCCTACCATGGCTCCGCCCTGGCCTGACTTTGTCCCCCCCCCCTTTCCAACTTTTCCTTTACCGCCAAAACCTGAATCAGCCCCTGGTGTAAGTATAATATATATTGTTAAACATTTCTTGAATATCATCCAGGGGCAGGCTTAGTGTAGTGGTTAAGTGCTTGGCTTGCGGCGCCGACGATCCGTATTCGATTCCCGGGTTGCGCCACTGTCTTTAAGAGGTTGGTAACCTCCTGCTTCCATGTCGCGATATAACTTAAATATTGTTGAAAGCGACGTAAACACCAATCAACAAACCAACCAATGAATATCATCCATGAATGGATATGGATTCTTTCGAGATATACTCTATCACCAATTTTTCCATTCGGGATATTATAGTAGGTATTAAGTTTACTGTAGCGGAAGAATGCGGTTATGCATTTTCTATCGTATATGAACAATGGAATGCACTCAACATTGTGTGAGACTTTTTAGTGTCTTGTCGTTCACATTTTTTGTTTTTGTTCTTTTGGATACTTTTGATGAATAAAAAAGTATATCATTATATTGGAGCTACGACAATATCTACATGTATGTATACTGATGAGCGCTATACTTAATCACTACGTGATGTCAAAAAGTAATGGCAATATTTCTTGGGCCAACAAAATCAGATTTTCAAGTTGAATAGATATTCGGCAATTTTTTTCCGGTAATCGCCAAAAGAGAGCATTAACTATACTTATATGAGTGCAGAATTACCGGAGTACGGTCATAAATGACACGACACTTTCTTCAATCAGGTCATTCGAGTGAAACTTGTCAATAGGTCACAATGACACAAAGAATGAAGCCATCCGTGAGCAGCTCCTCTGTCGATTCAAAAGAGCATGTAGGCGATACATAAAGTCTGTCTGATGTGTGATATGAACAATGATTAAAGAGTAAAAGCCATCAAGGGACGCGCATAGAATCCTAGCATATATGTCTACGTGGCAACCATCCAATGTAAATGGAACTGGATTTCTCCGTAAAATGCCATGCACATAGATTTAGTTCAAAGTATGATTGAGACAGTTAAAAATGAACAAAGGGCAACAAAGTATTCATATTTAGCACTTTTTACTTTTTATTTATCAAATATACGAAGATTCCTTAAGATCACTTTAAAAAAAAACGCAAAATGAAAGGCGTTATAATGCAAAAAGACATAATAACGTTATTATGCGAACTGAAAGACGTAAGAACGCGAAAACGGCACAATAAGGCTTTTCTAACAGTCGTTATATGCCTTTTAACGAGGCCGTGTCTAAAACGTATGCACAGCTACATGTACCTTTTGGTATATTGGCACTTTAGATATACATGTACATGATTGTCACATACAATCAATACCGTATCATACAGATAACCTGTGATATGAGACTAACGACCATGTCATGCAGAGGTCATCTAACAAACGACCAATAACAGTATCATAAAGATAATATATAACAAGCGACCAACAATCGTATCATACAAATAGCATGTCCTCCGCGACCAACAATAGTATCATTTAAATAACCTGTCTTCAGCAATCATCAATCGTATCATGCTCATATTACATTTCGATTTCATGCCAAAAATTGTGCCAAGCAACCGAAATAAAATTACAATGTGTATGCACAACTACGAAAGCCGATTAAACTCACTTAACAAGAAAATAAAATTATATATTATCTCGTTATTACCAAATAATTAACTCGTTATTTGGAGATCTTTTCTCGTTATTTCGAGATCTTTTCTCTTTTCTCGTTATTTCGAGATCTTTTCTCGTTATTTCGAGATAATTAACTCGTTATTTCAAGATAATTATCTCGTTATTTCGAGATCTGTTCTCGTTATTTCGAGATAATTAACTCGTTATTTCGAGATCTTTTCTCCTTATTAAGAGATAATTCCTTTTTCGTAATTTCGAGATAATTAATTCGTTATTTCGAGATCTCGAAATAAAGAGTTCATTATCTCGAAATAACGAGAAAAGATCTCGAAATAACGAGTTAATTATCTCGAAATAACGAGTTAATTATCTCGAAATAACGAGAAAACATCTCACAATAACGGGTTAATTATCTCGAAATAACGAGGAAAGATTTTGAAATAACGAGAAAAGATCTCGATATAACGAGTTAATTATATCGAAATAACGAGAAAAGATCTCGAAATAACGAGATAATTATCTCGAAATAACGAGTTAATTATCTCGCAATAACGAGAAAAGATCTCGAAATGACGGGTTAATTATCTCGAAATAACAAGAATAGACCTTGAAATAACGAGAAAAGATCTCGAAATAACGAGAAAATATATGAAAATCTTTCTTAGTAAGTGAGTCTAATCGGCTTTCGTACACAACAGACTAGAGCAACTACAGCAAAAAGACAAATACTCATCTCTTAGAGCGAGGTGATGAGGAATATCAGTACAAAATGTTTCCGCAAATTCATTCATATATTTGATGATTCTTTCATAAATTTTATAAACTATTCATTCTCCTTTTCAATTTTATTCTCATTTTAATTTTCTATTATGTTCGCTGCTATGAATTATATCTTGTCATTACACCAGCCCATTTTCCATCAAAAAGTGATATTTTGCGCCACATTGCATGGTTATAGAGTAAAATGGATTGGTATATCTGTAATGTTTACAGACACCCGTTTCACAGAAGGGAATTGGGGGGGGGGGGGGGGTTGTCCTTGATGTTGTAGACCAAGGGTGATATAGCGTTTGGGTTGTCCGTTTCTCCGTTTGTCTGTCTGTCATTCCGTCCGCTCCGCCCGCTTTCAATGATAGAAGCATAACATTGTATATGTAAGTGATACGGCTTTCATATTTCACATGACTGTGCATTTCTTGTGGGAAGACCTTTCCGTTTGTATAACAATATTTGACCTTCTGATCTTGACCTTAATTTGACCTTTATTTGGGGAAAAAACCTTATGGTATAACTGTTGAATGCTTAGTGCATTTTTAAATATTACATGTGCGGGAAAACCTTTCTACTAGTACAAAACATTTTTGACCTTGTGACCTTGCCCCTGGAGTTTGAACTACATTTAGGAAAATGTAGTTCATGCTATGTAATGGTACGTGATAGTACTTTAATATTTCACATGTGTATTCTTTGTGACAAGACCTTTCCCTCGGTAACGTAATTTTTTTTTCTTTACCGTTATCTTCCAAATGCATGGTCCTTGTGACAGGACTTTTCCGGTGGAACAATAATATTTTACATTGTGATCTTGACTGTGACCTTTGACCTACATTTCAAAAACTTTAACATTGGTTATAACTTTTTAATCGAAAGAGGTAGCGATTTCATATGCATATTCCTTGTGATAAGACCTTTCCGGTGGAGCAATAATATTTTACATTGTGACCTTTGACCTACATTTAAAAACTTTAACATCGACTATAACTTATGAATTTTAAGAGGTAGGGCTTCCATATTTCACATGTTTATTCCCATGGGATGGGGTGTAATCAAGATATAGGACATTACAGAATTTGCCTTATTTCGACTTTGTTGCTGTCGGGGGCATTCCGGTTTTCTGTTTGTTTGTTTATGTCTTATTCAGAAATGAATTGAAACTTTCATTTGTATTTCGATTCATACCAGATTTTCAGACAGAAATCTCTCTGTATTTTCTACACGTAGTACAAACTCAGTGCAAGCATGTGTCTCTATTCACACGGTATAACAACGATAATTACGATAACTCTAAAGTAGTTCATGCGAGTAACTTTCAATGTAATCTGACATTTTCCTACAAGAAAATACAATATATTAAGTCAATATTTAGTACCGAATCATTGAATTGATACAAAGAAACTTTCACCTGGGTCTGCTGTATAACATGACATTTTCTCTAAGTACATATAAGTCATTCTAGTGTAAAGCTTTTATGTATATTAAATACCTACATTACAGTATACCCACAAATACATCAAAGTTTCATCTTTTCCCCAAAACAAAAAACAAAAAACAAAAAATTCAAAATGTTTAAGAAATAGCAAGAAGTCCTCTAAAGAAGAGCGTGAATAGCAAAAAACACTATATGTCCTCAAATTTTCGGCCACTTGGCCTTTATTAAGTGGAAACCAAAAACAACAGTATTTGTAAGTAAAATTCATGTCTGTTATTTAAATCAGCCCAAGCAGCCGATAATTTGAGGACATTGAGAGTATTTTGTCCAATGATTTTTTCGTTAGTACCCTTTTTTCACATACCACAGTTACTTTTTTTACATTAAACGTAAATTTGCGTATGGTAATGTTTTTTATTTATTTCTATTCAGTCAAATGTTGTTGAAGTCAGTTTAAATTTCTTCAGTTATATTACTCGTATGTATAATATACATAATAGCGGAGTCTTGCAAGAAAAACAGAAGATCCGTACTCTTCTATACACTTTGGTCTCATCTCTCTTTTACATGTGTCTACACCGGATACCCATTCATACATTTATCGGGAAATGTCAGTCATAATGTACGATGTTTCATACGTAATACGTGGATTAGTATGGAGATCGTAGAAATTTCCCTGCGGTACGTTTATCTTTGCCTTTGCTGTTGATACAGCCTTGTCTTGATATTGTGTGACTATGGTATTTCCATGCAGTGCTTGTCCACATTCATCGTGTCTATTTTTGAACTATTTTGTGTGCTCTATTTATTTCAGCATGAGTGACAAATCTGACTAGCCAAACAAGCGATACTTACTCCTTCAGGGCATCTGGTATCACCTCTGACAGGAGACACTAAAGGTTTGTTCCTTCAGGGCACCTGGTAACACCTCTGACAGGAGACACTAAAATCTTACTCCACCAGGGCACCTGTATCCTCTCTGATAGAGGGCACTAAAATCTTACTCCTTCAGGGCATCTGGTATCACCTTTGACAAGAGACACTAAAGTGTTACTTCTTCAGGGCACCTCACATCACCTTTGACAGAAGACGTTAAGTCTTACTCCTTCAGGGCACCTAGTAACACCTCTGACAGGAGACACTAAAGTCTTACTCCTTCAGGGACCTGACATCACTCTCTTTCAGGGTACCTTGTAAATCCTCTTACAGGAGACACTAAAGTCTTACTCCTTCAGGGCACCTGGTAACACTTCTGACAGGAGACACTAAAGATTTCTTCGTTCAGAGCACCTGGCATCACCTCTCACAGGAGACACTAACGTCTTACTCCTTCAGGGCATCTGGTATCACCTCTGACAGAGGGCACTGAAGTCTTACTCCTTCAGGTCATCTGGCATCACCTCTAATAGGAGACACTAAAATCTTACTCCTTCCGGGCATCTGGTATCCTCTCTGACAGTAGGCACTAAAGTCTTACTCCATCAGGGCACCTGTTACACCTCTGACAGGAGACACTTAAATCTTACTCCTTCAGGGCATCTGGTATAGCCTCTGACAAGAGACACTAAAATCTTACTCCTTCAAGGCATCTGGTATCGCCTCTGACAGGGGACACTAAAGTCTTTTTCCTTCAGGGCACCTGGTATCGCCTCTGACACGAAACACAAAAATCTTTCTCTTTCAGGCCACCTGGTATCGCCTGTGACAGGAGACACAAATATCTTACCCCTTCAGGGCAGCTGGTATCACCTCTGACAGAAGACAATAAAATCTTACCCCTTCAGGGCAGCTGGTATTACCTCTCACAGGAAACACTAAAATCGTACCCCTTCAAGGCACCTGGTGTCGCCTCTGACAAGAGACACTAAAATCTTACCCCTTCAGGGCAGCTGGTATTACCTCTGACAGGAGACACTAAAATCTTACTCTTTCAGGGCAGCTGGTATTACCTCTGACAAGAGATGCTAAAGTCTTACTCTTTCAGGGCACCTGGTATCGCCTCTGAACGGAGACACTAAAATCTTACCCCTTCAGGGCAGCTGGTACACCTCTGACTGGAAACACATAAATCTTACACCTTCAGGGCACCTGGTATCATCTCTGACAGGAGACACTAAAATCTTACCCCTTCAGGGCACCTGGTATTACCTCTGACAGGAGACACTAAAATCTTACCCCTTCAGGGCACCTGGTATCACTCTGACAAGAGATACTAAAATCTTACCCCTTCAGGGCAGCTGGTACTACCTCTGACAGGAGACACTAAAGTCTTACTCTTTCAGGGCAGCTGGTATCGCCTCTGACAGGAGACACTAAAATCTTACCCCTTCAGGGCAGCTGGTATTACCTGTGACAGGAGACACTTAAAATCTTAACCCTTCAGGGCACTTGGTATCGCCTCTGACAAGAGACACTAAAATCTTACCCCTTCAGTGCACTGGTATCACCTCTGACAGGAGACACAAAAATCTTACTTTTTCAAGGCACCTAGTATCGCCTCTGACAGGAGACACTAAAATCTTTCCCCTTCAGGGCATCTGGTATTACCTCTGACAGGAGACACTAAAATCTTACCCCTTCAGGGCAGCTGGTATCACCTTTAACAGGAGACACTAAAATCTTACCCCTTCAGAGCACTTGGTATAACCTCTGACAGGAGACACTAAAATCGTACCCCTTCAAGGCACCTGGTGTCGCCTCTGACAAGAGACACTAAAATCTTACCCCTTCAGGGCAGCTGGTATTACCTCTGACAGGAGACACTAAAATCTTACTCTTTCAGGGCAGCTGGTATTACCTCTGACAAGAGATCCTAAAGTCTTACTCTTTCAGGGCACCTGGTATCGCCTCTGAACGGAGACACTAAAATCTTACCCCTTCAGGGCAGCTGGTACACCTCTGAATGGAAACACTTAAATCTTACACCTTCAGGGCACCTGGTATCATCTCTGACAGGAGACACTAAAATCTTACCCCTTCAGGACAGCTGGTATCACCTCTGACAGGAGACACTAAAATCTTACCCCTTCAGGGCACCTGGTATTACCTCTGACAGGAGACACTAAAATCTTACCCCTTCAGGGCACCTGGTATCACTCTGACAAGAGATACTAAAATCTTACCCCTTCAGGGCAGCTGGTACTACCTCTGACAGGAGACACTAAAGTCTTACTCTTTCAGGGCAGCTGGTATCCCCTCTGACAGGAGATACTAAAATCTTACCCCTTCAGGGCAGCTGGTATTACCTCTGACAGGAGACACTAAAATCTTACTCTTTCAGGGCAGCTGGTATTACCTCTGACAAGAGATCCTAAAGTCTTACTCTTTCAGGGCACCTGGTATCGCCTCTGAACGGAGACACTAAAATCTTACCCCTTCAGGGCAGCTGGTACACCTCTGACAGGAAACACTTAAATCTTACCCCTTCAGGGCACCTGGTATCATCTCTGACAGGAGACACTAAAATCTTACCCCTTCAGGACAGCTGGTATCACCTCTGACAGGAGACACTAAAATCTTACCCCTTCAGGGCACCTGGTATTACCTCTGACAGGAGACACTAAAATCTTACCCCTTCAGGGCACCTGGTATCACTCTGACAAGAGATACTAAAATCTTACCCCTTCAGGGCAGCTGGTATTACCTCTGACAGGAGACACTAAAGTCTTACTCTTTCAGGGCAACTGGTATCGCCTCTGACAGGAGACACTAAAATCTTACCCCTTCAGGGCAGCTGGTATTACTTGTGACAGGAGACACTTAAATCTTAACCCTTCAGGGCACTTGGTATTGCCTCTGACAGGAGACACTAAAATCTTACCCCTTCAGGGCAGTTGGTATTACCTCTGACAGGAGACACTAAAATCTTACCCCTTCAGTGCACTGGTATCACCTCTGACAGGAGACACAAAAATCTTACTTTTTCAGGGCACCTAGTATCGCCTCTGACAGGAGACACTAAAATCTTACCCCTTCAGGGCATCTGGTATTACCTCTGACAGGAGACACTAAAAATCTTACCCCTTCAGGGCAGCTGGTATCACCTTTAACAGGAGACACTAAAATCTTACCCCTTCAGGGCACTTGGTATAACCTCTGACAAGAGACACTAAAATCTTACCCCTTCAGGGCAGCTGGTATCGCCTCTGACAAGAAACACTAAAATCCTACCCCTGGAGGGCAGCTGGTATTACCTCTGACAGGAGACACTAAAATCTTACCTCTTCAGGGCAGCTGGTATCACCTTTAACAGGAGACACTAAAATCTTACCCCTTCAGGGCAGCTGGTATTACCTCTGACAGGAGACACTAAAATCTTACGCCTTCAAGGCACCTGGTATCGCCTCTGACAAGAGACGCTAAAATCTTACCCCTTCAGGGCAGCTGATATCACCGCAAGTGTCGTGATGTCTACCTTGATATGTTGTTGTAAGTGTCGTATTCATTATTATTTTTTAATTTCATGTTTCAAAAGTATCCATGACTGATTTGCACTATAAACTATTATTATCATTATTTGAGTTGGGGGAGGGGGGTTTGTTTGTTTGTTTGCTTGCTTTTGGGGGGGGGTCTTTGGTGTGTGTTGGGGGGGGGGCTCTGTTTTTGTTTAGGGGTGTTTAGAGTGTTGGGGTTGTTTTGGGAATTGTTTATAGGTTTTTCACTACAACAATTAACATTATAATTTTCATAAAATATAAGTTTCTCTTAATATCACAAAAACTATCCTATCATCACTTTATGGATCCCAAACAATATTAAGCAGCGGATGTCTCTACCTTCTTCATGGGCTAACAAACATAGTTATCAAACTTCTCGTGCCAGTGGTTTCCTTTCTGTTTTTTAAGTCATATTATTTGAGGCAAATTTGTCCCCAGGAATAATATATATCGTAAATTGAACTAAAGCTCAGGTCAATAGGACGATGTCATCCCGATTGTCCCACATTTATTTAAAGGTATAAATATCGTGTACATACAGGAAATCGCGATACAGTGCACTTATTTAACAAATGCACTTATCTTGCCGTAAGATCAACGGATATTAGCTATAGTATTTTTCTTACTTCTATTACATTATGACATATCTTATTTTTATCAAAGAGAGAAAGTTTTAGTAATTTGCATCGCTTCGTTGAAGAGAATATGAAAACCACTGGGACCGTAGTAGTATTAAAACAGAAAGGGCTCAAAAAGTGGGAAGACTGCGCCACCGCAGCCATTGACCAATAGTGGTCAATTTCCACTCGTGCACTGACCGAGAGAAGTTTTCGGGACTCATCAAAAACCTGAAGGAGAATGAAGTCTGTGTGTGGCAACAAAACCCCGGAGAACGTCCAGGACAGACGCAAAGTTCTCACTGACGTCATGAAACGGGAAAGAGCGCGTGAGGTGCTCGTTATCAGCGAACAAACTGCTCATGAATAAGTCGCTGTATACTGAACCAGAAGTCACGTGGCAATACAAGAGGAGGCACTAAAATCTTACTCCTTCAGGGCACCTGGTAACACTTCTGACAGGAGAAACTAAAATCTTACTCTTTCAGGGCACATGGTAACACTTCTCACAGCAGACACTAACATCTTACTCCTTCATGGCACCTGGTAACACTTCTGACAGGAGACACTAAAATCTTACTTTTTCAGGGAACTTGGTAACACTTTTGACACGAGATGCTTAAAATCTTACTCTTTCACAGAACCTGGTCACACCTCTGACAGGAGACAATAAAATCTTACTCCTCCAGGGCTTCTGGTATCGCCTCTGACAGGAAACACTTTACTTCTTCAAGGCATCTGGAATCACCTCTGACAAGAGACACTAAATTTTTACTCCTTCAGGGCACCTGGCATCACCTCTGGCAGGAGGCACTAAAATCTAACTCCTTCAGGGCACCTGGTAACACCTCTGACAGGAGACACTAAAGTCTTACTCCTTCAGGGCATCTGACATCACTTCTGATAAGAGATACTTAAGTCTTACTCCTACCAGGAATCTGGTATCACTTCTGATAGCAGACACTACAGTCTTACATGTACTCCTTCAGGGCACTTGGCATCACCTCTGACAGGAGACACTAAAGTCTTACTGCTTCAGGGCACCTAACATCACCTCTAACAGCAGACACTAATGTCTTACTTCTTCAGGGCATCCGGCATCACCTCTGATAGGAGACACTAAAGTCTTACTCTTTTCGGGCATCTGGTATCCTCTCTGACAGGAGACACTAAAATCTTACTCCTTCAAGGCACCTGGTAAAACTTCTGACAGGAGACACTAAAATCTTATTCTTTCATGGCACCTGGTAAAACTTCTGACAGAAGACACTAGAATCTTACTCCTTCAGGGCATCTGGTATTGCCTCTGACAGGAGACACTAAACTCTTACTTCTTCGGGGCACCTGGCGTCACCTTTGACTGGAAGCACTAAAGTCTTACTCCTTCAGGGCATCTGGTATCGCCTTTGACAGGAGGCACTAAAATCTTACTCCTTCAGGGCATCTGGTAACGTTTCTGACAAGAGACACTAAAATCTTTCTCTTTTCAGGGCACCTGGTAACACCTCTGACAGGAGACACTAAAATCTTACTCTTTCAGGGCATCTGGTATCGCCTCTGACAGGAGACACAAACTTTTACTTCTTCAAGATATCTGGTATCCTCTCTGACAGGAGACACTAACATCTTACTCCTTCAGGGCACCTGGTAACCCCTCTGACAGGGGACACTAAAGTCTTACTCCTTCAGGGCACCTGGCATCACCTCTGACATGAGGCACTACAATCTTACTCCTTCCAGGAATCTGGCATCGCCTCTGACAGGAGACACTGAAATTTACTTCAAGGCATCTGGTATCACCTCTGACAAGAGACACTAAAATCTTACTCCTTCAGGGCACCTGGTAAAACCTCTGACAGGAGACACTAAAGTCTTACTCCTTCAGGGCAACTGGCATCACCTCTAATAGGAAACACTAAAGTCTTACTCCTAGAAGTCCCCTGGTAACACTTCTGACAGGAAAACTAGAGTTAGGGTTTTATTCCTTCAAAGCACCTGGCATCACCTCTGACAGGAATCTCTAAAGTCTTACTCCTTCAAATCACCAGTTGTATCAGCTGTGATTGGAGGCACTAAAGTCTTCCTTCTTGAAGTCATCTGCACTGAGGTTTTCCTCTTTCAGGGCACCTGGCTTCACCTCTAACAGGGGACACTAAAGTCTTACAATTTCAAGGCTCCAGTTGCAACACCTCTGATTGGAGGCAATAAAGTATTCCTCCTTGAGGGCATCTGGTATCACCTCTGACAAGAGGCGCTACAATCTTACTCCTTCGGAGTACCTGGTTACACCTCTGATAGGAGACACTAAGGTCCTACTCCTTCAGGGCATCCGGCATCACCTCTAATAAGAGACACTAAAGTCTTACTCCTACCAGGAATCTGGTAACACTTCTGACAGGAGACACTAAAGTCTTACTCATTCAAGGCACCTGGCATCACCTCTGACAGCAGACAATAATGTCTTACTTCTTCAGGGCATCTGGCATCACCTGTGATAGGAGACACTCAACTCTTAATCCTTCAGGGCACCTGGTAACAATTCTGACAGGAAACACTAAAATCTTTCTCTTTCATGGCACCTAGTAAAACTTCTGACAGGAGACGTTAAAATCTTACTCCTTCAGGGCATCTGGTATCGCCTCTGACAGGAGACACTAAACTTCAGTTTTTCACGGCATCTGGTATCACCTCTCACAGGAGACACTAAATACTTACTCCTTCTGGGCACCTGGTATCACCTCTGACAGGAGACACTAAAATTTACCTCTTACAGGCATCTGGTATCACCTCTTACAGGAGGCACTAAGATCTTACTCCTTCAGGGCACCTGGTAACACTTCTGACAGGATGAACTAAAATCGCACTCTTCCAGGGCACCTGGTAACACCTCTGACAGCAGACATTAAAATCTTACTCTTTCAGGACACCTGGTTACACTTCTGACAGCAGACACTAAAATCTTACTCCTTCAGGGCACTTGGCATAACCTCTTACAGGAGAAACTAAAGTTTTACTACTTCAGGGCACCTGGCATCACCTCTGACAGCAGACAATAATGTCTTACTTCTTCAGGGCATCTGGCATCACCTCTGATAGGAGACACTAAAATCTTAGTCCTTCCATGTGTCTCGTATCCTCCCTGACAGGAGACACTAAAATCTTACTCTTTCAGGGCACTTGATAACACTTCTGACAGGGACACTAAAATCTTACTCCTTCAGGGCATTTGGTATCTCCTCTGACAGGAGACAGTAAACCTTACTTCTTCAAAGAATCTGGTATCACCTCTCGAAGGAGACACTAAAATCTTACTTCTTCGGGGCACCTCGCATCACCTTTGACAGGAGGCACTAACATCTAACTCCTTCAGTGCATCTGGTTTCGCCTCTGACAGGAAAAACTAAAATCTTACTCCTTCAGGAAATCTGGCATCACCTCTGATAGGAGACATTAAAATCTTACTCCTTCCGGGCATCTGGTAACACTTCTGACAGGAGACAAAAACTCTTTCAGGGCACCTGGTAATACTTCTCACATCAGACACCAAACTCTTACTCCTTCAGGACACCTGGTAACAATTCTGAAAGGAGACACTAAAGTCTTACTCTTTCAGGGCACCTGATAGCACCTCTGACAGGAGACACTAAACTCTTACTCCTTCAGGGCACTTGGTAACACCTCTGACAGGAGACACTAAAATCTTACTCCTTCAGGGCACCTGGCATCACCTCTGACATGAGGCACTACAATCTTACTCCTTCCAGGAATCTGGCATCGCCTCTGACAGGAAACACTAAAATTTACTTCATCAAGGCATCCTTCAGGGCACCTGGCATCACCTCTAATAGGAAACACTAAAGTCGTACTCCTAGAGATCCACCTGGTAACACTTCTGACAGGAAACACTAGAGTTTTACTCCTTGAGGGCACCTGGCATCACCTCTGATAGGAGACATTAAAATCTTACTCCTCCGGCCATGTGGTATCACCTCTGACAGGAGACGCTAAAGTCTTACTCCTTCAAAGCACCAGTTGTATCAGCTCTAATTGGAGGCACTAAACTCTTCCTCCTTGAGGTCATCTGGACTAAAGTTGTGCTCCCGGCTTCACCTCTGACAGGACTAAACTCTTACTCCTTCCCAGCATCTGGTATCCCCTCTGACAGGAGGCAGTAACATCTTACTCCTTCAGGGCATCTGCTATTACCTCTTACAGTAGACACTAAACTTTATTTCTTCAATGCATCTGGTATCACCTCTGAAAGAAGACACTGAAATCTTACTCCTTCAAGGCATCTCGTCTCGCCTCTGACAGGAGTCATTAGAGACTTACTCCTTTAGGACACCTGGCATCACTTCTGATAGGAGACACTAAAGTCTTACTCCTTTAGGGCACCTGGTAACACTTCTGACAGCAGACACTTAAATCTTACTTTTTCAGGGCACCTGGCAACAATTCTGACACGCGAGATACTAAAATTTTACTTTTTCAGTGCACCTGGAAACACCTATGATAGGAAACACTAAACTCTTACCCCTTCAGAGCATCTGGTATCGTCTCTGACAGGAGACACTAAGATTTACTTCTTCAAGTCATCTGGTATCACCTCTCAAAGGAGAAACCACAATTTTACTCCTTCAGGGCATGTAGCATCACCTCTGACAGGAGACACTAAAATCTTACTCATTCAGGAAATCTGGTATCGCCTATCACAGGAGATACTAAAATTTACTTCTTCAGGGCATCTGGTATCCTCTCTTACAAGAGGCACTAAAATGTTACTCCTTCAGGGCATTTGGCATCACACTAAAAACTTACTCTTTCGTGTCACCAGGTAAAAGGTCTGACAGGAGACAGTAAAATCTTACTCCTTCAATGCATCTGGTATCGCCTCTGAAAGGATACACTAAAATTTACTTCTTCAAGGCATCTGGTATCACTGCTCAAAGAAGACACTAAAATCTTACCCCTTCAGGGCTTCTGGCATCACCTCTGATAGGAGACATTAAAATCTTACTCCTTCCGGGCATGTGGTATCCTCTCTTACAGGAGGCACTAAAATCTTACTCATTCAGGGCTTCTGGCATCACCTCTGATAGGAGACATTAAAATCTTACTCCTTCCGGGCATGTGGTATCCTCTCTTACAGGAGGCACTAAAATCTTACTCCTTCAGGGCTTCTGGCATCACCTCTAATAGAAGACATTAAAATCTTACCCCTTCCGGGCATGTGGTATCCTCTCTTACAGGAGACACTAAAATCTTAGTCTTTCAGGGCATCTGGTATCACCTCTGACAGGAGACACTAAAATTTTACTCCTTCAAGGCATCTGGTATCACCTCTGACAGGAGACACTAAAATCTTACTCCTTTAAGGCATCTGGTATCACCTCTGACAGGAGACACTAAAATCTTACTCCTTCAAGACATCTGGTATCGCCTCTTACAGGTGACACTAAAGTCTTACTCCTTCAGGGCATCTAGTAACACTTCTGACAGGAGATACTAACATTTTACTCCTTCAGGGCACCTGGTAACACTTCTGACAGGAGACACTAACAACTTACTCCTTCAGGGCACCTGGTAACATTTCTAACAGGAGACTCTAAAATCTTACTCTTTCAGGGCGTCTGGTAACACTTCTGACAGCAGACACTAAAATCGCACCTGGTAAAACTTCTGACAGGAGACACTAAAATCTTACTCTTTCAGGGCACTTGGTAACGCCTCTGACAGGAGACACTAAAATCTTACTCCTTCATGGCACCTGGCATTACCTCTGACGGGAGACACCAAATGCTTACTCCTTCAGGGCATCTGGCACCACCTCTGATATGGGACACTACAGTTTTACACTTTCCGGGCACCTGGTAACACTTCTGACAGGAGATACTAACATCTTACTCCTTTAGGGCACCTGATAACACTTCTGACAGGAGACACTAAAATCTTACTCCTTCAGGGCACCTGGTAACACTTCTGACAGGAGGCACTAACATCTTACTCCTTCAGGACATCTGGTATCGCCTCTCACTGGAGATACTAAAATTTACTTCTTCAAGGCATCTGGAATCCTCTCTCACAGGAGACACTAAAGTCTTACTCCTTCAGGGCGCCTGGTAATACTTCTGACAGGAGACACTATAATCTTACTCTTTCAGAGCACCAGGTAACCCTTGTGACAGCAGACACTAAAGGCTTACTCCTTCAGGGCACCAGGTAGCACCTCTGGCAGGAGACACTAAAATCTTACTCCTTCAGGGCATCTGATATCGCCTCTGACAGGAGATAGCAAATCTTACTTATTCAGGGCATCTGGTATCGCCTCTGACAGGAGACACTAAAATTTTACTCTTCATGGCACCTGGCATCACCTCTAACAGGAGACACTAAAATCGTACTCCTTCGGGGCATCTGGTATCGCCTCTGTCAGGAGAGACTAAACTCCTACTCCTTCAGGGCATCTGGCATCACCTCTGATATGAGACACTAAAATCTTACTCCTTCCAGGAATCTGGTATCCTTTCTGATAAGAGACTCTAAAATCCTACTTCTTCAAGGCATCTGGTATTACGTTTCGAAAGAGGCACTTTAGTCGTATCCCTTCAGGGCAGATGGCATCACCTCTCATTGGAGGCACTAAAGTCTTACTACTTCAGGGCACTTGGTCTTACCACTGACAGGAGAAACTAAGGTCTTCCTTCATGGCGCCTGCCATTACCTCTGACGAGAGACACTAAATTCTTACTCCTTCCGGGCATCTGGCATTATCTTTGACAGGAGATACTAAAGTCTTACTCCTTCCGGGTATCTGGTATCCTCTCTGACAAGAGGCAGTAAAATCTTACTCCTTCATGGCACCTGGTAACACTTCTGACAGGACTCACTAAAATATTACTCTTTCGGGGCATTTGCTATTACGTCTTACAGGAGACACTAAAATTTATTTCTCCAAGGCATCTGGTATCACCTCTGACAAGAGACACTAAAATCCTACTCCTTCAAAGCATCTGGTATCGCCTCTGACAGGTGACACTAAAGTCTTACTTCTTCAGGGATCTTGGCATCACCTCTGATGAAGACACTAAAGTCTTACTCCTTCCGGGCACCTGGTGACACTTTTGACAGGAGACACTAACATCTTACTCCTTCAGGGCACCTGGTAACACTTCTGATAGGAGACACTAAAATCTTACTTTTTCAGGGCACCTGGTAACAATTCTGACTGAAGAAACTAAACTCTTACTCCTCCAAGACTTCTGGTACACCTCTGACAGGAGACACTAAAGTCTTACTCCTTCAGGGCAGCTGGTATCGCCTCCGACAGGAGACACTAAAATCTTACCCCTTCAGGGCAGCTGGTGTCACCTCTTACAGGAGACACTTAAGTCTTACTCCTTCAGGGCAGCTGGTATCGCCTCTGACAGGAGACACTTAAGTCTTACTCCTTCAGGGCAGCTGGTATCGCCTCTGACAGGAGACACTTAAGTCTTACTCCTTCAGGGCAGCTGGTATCGCCTCTGACAGGAGACACTAAATCTTATCCCTTCAGGGCAGCTGGTATCGCCTCTGACAGGAGACACTAAAGTCTTACTCCTTCAGGGCAGTTGGTTTCACCACAAATGTCGTGATGTCTACCGTGATATGTTGTTGTAAGTGTCGTATTATTATTTTTTTTTAATCTCGTATTTCAAAAGTATCCATGACTGATTTGCACTATGACCTATTATTATCATTATTTGTTAAGGGGTGTTTGGCGTGTTGGGGTTGTTTTGTGACTTGTTTATAGGTTTTTCACTACAACAATTAACATTATAATTTTCATAAAATATAAACGTCTCTCTTACTATCACCAAAATCCATCATGAATTCATGGATCGCAAACAATATTACGCAACGGATGTCTCTACCTTCTCATGGGCTAACAAACATAGTTATCAAACTTCTCGTGCCAATGATTTCCATTCATTTTTTTCCTACATTAAGTCATATTATTTGAGGCAAATTTGTCCCCAGGAATAACATATATCGTAAATTGAACTAAAGCTCAGGTCAATAGGACGATGTCATCCCGATTGTCCCACATTTATTTAAAGGTATAAATATCGTGTACATACAGGAAATCGCGATACAGTGCACTTATTTATCAAATGCACTTATCTTGCCGTAAGATCAACGGATATTAGCTATAGTATTTTTCTTACTTCTATTACATTATGACATATCTTATTTTTATCAAAGAGAGAAAGTTTTAGTAATTTGCATCGCTTCGTTGAAGAGAATATGAAAACCACTGGGACCGTAGTAGTATTAAAACAGAAAGGGCTCAAAAAGTGGGAAGACTGCGCCACCGCAGCCATTGACCAATAGTGGTCAAATTCCACTCGTGCACTGTCGAGAAAAATTTTCGGCACTCATCCAAAAACCTAAAGGAGAATGAAGTCTGTGTGTGGCAACAAAACCCCGGAGAAAGTCCAAGACAGACGCAAAGTTCTCATTGACGTCATGAAACTGGAAAGAGCGCGTGAGATGCTCGTTATCGGTGAACAAACTGCTCGTGAATAAGTCGCTGTACTGAACCGGAAGTCACAAGGCAATACAAAACTGTGTAATTAATACTTGGAGTCACAGAACGATACACGTTTCCGTGCATGTTACTTTCCACCAGCAGGGGGCAGGCGTGGTGTAGTGGTTAAGCGCTTGGCTTGCAGCGCCGACGATCCGGGTTCGATTCCTGGATTGCGCCACTATGTTTAAGAGGTTGGTAACCTCCTGCTTCCATGTCGCGATATAACTGAAATATTGTTGAAAGCGACGTAAAACACCAATTAACCAACCAACGTTCCACCAGCAAGGTCCAAAATAAATACATGTAACTTCTGTACATATTTATACTTTTTCAACGAAATTAAAAATGTAAAGACTCATGCGCAGGTTTTATATTGAGTTTTGGTAATTTAAATGCCAGGACATAACAGCGATATTTTGTGCAACCTTAATCTTGCCAATTACTTGGGTTACCTGATCACTTTTCATTGAATGCGTACAACATAGAACTAGAACGGGTATTCAAGTGACCCCACGTGTCGCCTGTGGGGCTTTTTGTACTACTGCGACACAGTGCAAAGCAGCTATTTATAGCAAAGACGTCACGGTCAAGGTCACAAGGTCATCAACCTTGGTTTCATTTGAAATGGCTCCATTTTTTCTGTTGACATCACAAGTATTGACTAATTATAAACAAAACGCTTTAAAGAAATACCTTCATAATAAGTAAAGCATCAACTGGTATGGAAAAGATAAGACTGTAATCTGTTAATGTTATAAAAGTTTCACTACTGGACAATCCTAAAAGTAGGTCAATCTTCGAAGTCAAGGTTATATGTCAAGGTCAAGTCCATGTCCTAAGAAATATACATATGAAACATCAAAGCCCTATAACATTCAAAAATTATGGCCAAAGTTAAATTTTTTCAAAGTAGATCAAACTCCTGGGTCAAGGTCACAAGGTAAAAAAAATGTATTAACAAAAAGGTATTGTCACAAGAAATATACATCTGAAATATCAAAGCCCTATCACCTGCAACTCACAAATTATCGCCAAGGTTAAAGTTTTTAAATAAAGGTCAAACTCTAAGGTCGGAGTCTTAAGATCAAAATTTTGGTGCCAACAGAAAGGTCTTTGTTTGTTAACCCTTTCAGTTTTTGTCAACTTACCATATTAAATAAAAAAGACATAGCCAATATAGTGAAAGTGTAACTAATGGACAGACAGACGCCGGACAAACGAAGTTGTTTAAAAATCTTTGCATAGATGCTAATATACGCATTTTGAACGGAAATCACAGTTCGGACAGAGCCATTGGAGAATTTATTTTCAAATGAAAGAATGGATGCAGTGTTGTCGATTATGTAATTACGAATGCATCGAATATTGCGAATATCGATACATTTGATATCTCAGAAACAGTTTAATCTCACTGTGCATAGTTTTTCTTCCGGTATATACTATAATTACGATTATATTATACTATATGATAGAATTATATGTGATGACATGGAAGTAGACCGGATTAGAAACTCCAATGTATCAGATATTAAATGTTTTACGGATAACTTTCAGTCATTTGTAAATGGGGAGGAAATCATAGATGCTGCTGTAAATAATTTTACTGAACGTTTGTACAATATTGTTTTTGAAAACTGTAGTAAGAAAGTGACACAAGTGCACAGCAATCTGTAATGTATTATGATAAAGTGTTGAATCTGAACGGTCATTCTACAAAACTCACTGTGTGCATAAGAGAGATAACTCCCAGACTAACTTGAACAGAGTACATACAGCCAAAGTTGATTATAGTTAGGCAAAACGAAAAGTAAAGAATGAATATAGAATCAAGCAGGAAAGGGAGTTGCAAAACTTGGCAAAGACTAATCGTAAAGCGTTCTGGAGAAAAATCAGAAATGTAAAAAGGGCAAAGTATGTGAAAATGCTGTATTTATTGATGGCTTCGTTAAGTATTTTAAAAAATGTTTTTGCAAATGATTTTAATTCTGATCTTGATGAAATAGAAAAGCATTAATGTAATTAATTAGATTATGAAATTTTTGAAAACGAGGTTTAACAAGCCATTAATAGTCTGCAGCGGGGTAAGGCAGCCGGTTTAGATGGTTTACATGTTATGAACTTCTTATTCAACAATTTATTGTATTTTTAATCATCATTTTGAAAGACAAACTTATCCTACTTCATAAACAACTGAAGGTTTGCAAGTTTTATTGAACAGATTGTATATTCATTCAACAAATGCAGTATACATGTTAACACAAGGAAGGGCAAAATATGTATTTAAAAAAGGAGACAAAACATTATCCAAGCTTCTGTTATAACAACAAACAAATAGAGACCATTGGCCATTTCACCTATCTTGGTGTTACACACTGTTACAATAGTCAAATGAAAGTTGCCGGTATATCTGTTAAACATTCTACATGTATTTAGGGCCCGCTTCATACGCGGGTGCCCTATCGTAATCACTCTGTCCGTCCATCCATTGGTCTGTCCATCAGCAAAACTTTCACATTGGCCATATCTAATACACTGTCACGGATATAGCTTTCATATTTGGCATGTGTGTTCCTTATGGCAAGTCCTTTCCGTTGGCACCAAAATTTTGACCACATGACCTTGACAGTGTCCTTTGACCTGCATTTGATAAACTCTGACCATAACTATTGAACCGTAAGAAGTAGGGCTTTCATATTTGGCATCTCTGTTCCTTATGACAAGACCTTCCTTCTGGTACCAAAAGTTTGGATCAAGTTACCTTGACAGTGACCTTTGACCTATGTCTGAAAAACTTTAACATTGACCATGACTATTGATTCGTAAGATGTAAGAAGGTCATTGTGACAGGCATCCTGCGAGGCTCTTCTAATCTTGTCAGTTTTCTAGTTTTGTCTTTAAAATGTGTTTTCGAAACTGAATTTTAAGATATCGTCATAAATGTCATTGTTTAATTAATTAGTAACACCTTAACACGTATTTGTCAGAAATACGGGACACGAGTGATGTTGAATTAAATTTTGCAAAGAAATATTGCAAGTAAGACCAAGCAACCCCAATCTTGCTGTTTTGGGTGGAGTTGAACAATATCCATTTCATGTTCTTTGTAAAATGCGATCAATTTTAAAAGTACTTGTTTGATATTGTTCCAAATGAATCTTCACTTAATTATAAAATGTACCACAGAGAAAAAAATAATGTTGAAAATGAGAATCTCACAGATTGCTGATCATATAAAATTAAGAAATTGCTTAGTGAATTAGCTTTCGCAGAATTATGGATGTCTGAAAATATTGAAATTAACAAGTTTTGTATTGTTAAGCAGAGACTGATGGATTCCTTTTGTACGAAAGTGGAGAAGTGAAATGTGTAGTATGTCAAGACTAGATTTCTATGTAAAAGTAACAGAGAACTTTGATTTTGAACCTTATCTCGATTTCATAGATAAAGCAAAGAACCGAATTTGTTGACTAGACTTCGAATTTCTCATTATCTCATTATATATAGAAACAGGGTGACATAAGAAAATAGAAAATGAAGATAAAATATGTAAGTTTTGTATTAATAGACAAACAGCAAATGAATATCACTTTATTGTGACTTACCCAACATATAAACAATTTCGTTACCATTATTTACCCAAATCTGTTCATTCATGGCCTAATACACAGAAATAATTGTGATTCAACTATTTTCAATCAAACAAAGAAAGCATTGTATTGACATTTCTAATTACATTTTTTTTTCTACAATGAAACCAAGAGATGATTTATTTACATGATCATTCATGTTAATGATATATACTGTTGCTGGTCTCCTGTAATTACCTTTCTCGTGCATGTCTGTACATAGTATGTAATGCTATAACACGTATGTGCTATATATATATATATATATATATATATATATATATATATATATATATATATATATATATATATATATATATATATATAATTTAATCAAGGTAATTCATGAAAACTAGGTGTACAACATTATAGAAATTAAGATGTATGATACATTTCTGAAACAGACATCTATGACATTTCAATTTTATTTTATCATGTAGATTATAAGAGACTTTAATCAAGAAATAATAAAAGAACATGAAATATAAAAGCAAGTACCAATATGCTTTTACACTTCAATATTCAAGAGTTGTTTGATAGTGGACAACTTATATAAGAGATAACGAAATATTTTTGTTTTTGGTTATAAATCGCAGTCAAGTTTGAAAGTTCATCACTTCACTCAAGATGTAGCACAAATTAAGGTCGCGTTTATAAGTTCATCACTTCACCCTATATCTATACCGATTACAGTCATGTTTAAATAAAAATTTATCATTTCACCTTAGATGTAGAAGATCAGAGGAGGATGCATCTGCGTAGTGTGTAACGGAAATGTCTCCATTGTACGGCTGGTGTTTCAGCCTTTGGAGTTTGGTCCTCACATTTCTATACTTTCATCGTTTGGGTCGAGGAACTCATCATGTAGTCAGTAGTATAAGATACCGATTTCGTTGACTACTTAAGATGTCCGATTATGACGAAGTAAGTGACGGGTAAGCGTATTGGACTTTTGTCACCAACGTGGTATGCCAGCCCTCCAGGTTGTTGTGGTACTTGGTCCAATTGGTGGGACCAACGGTAGTAGTATGACGATGGCATTGATGTCTAGATCTTGCTGGTAGGGGATTTAGAGTCGAGAGGATTTGAATTTTATCCACTGGGTGTGGTGGAAGAGAGCCACTGATCTGGATCCCTAGGGTAGATTACTCGGGTTGCGTTATGGGGCGGCAGTCTCGAAGTCAAGGAAGATTGTGTGTGATCGAAGTGCTATGCTGTTGTTGTTGATGCTTGTCGATCTCAATGGCTGAAACAGTCTGGTGTAGATCTGTTGGCTTTTCCCGGGAAGAAATGCGAATACCACTGGGAGCATATCGCCGGCGACTTCTGCCTGGAGTGAGTACATCTGGGCGAAGAGGTCAAAGGTCCCATCAACAAAGATAGCATACGCCTCAGATACATACTGGGGTTTCTTGTGTGGAGAATATCAGAACTTTCTGGTCTGCTGCGTCGTCAACAAGTAGGAAAGGGCCTGTAATGTAGTGGTAGTTGTCCATTCTGCAAGGAGTGTTAGATTTCGTAAGTTAGTGGGAAGGTTTGGTAGGAGTTTGGCCTGTTGTCTGTACCGGATGTGGCAGGTTTGCTGGGCTGTATCTTGGATAATGATGTCCTATTCTAGAGGTCGTAGTTTGGAAATCTCCTCGTTGTTCAGCTGAGGAACTGGTTTGGTCTCATCTCTACATCTTTTCTTGATCATATTCATGGTGTCAAAGACATGGTTCTGTATTATATCTAGTTGATGGTTGTGGTGCAGGTTGGGGTCTGTTTGTATCATGTTGAGTGTGGTGACTCTGGCAGAACAGGAAAGAACTCTGCATATCGCGATCTTGGCGTCTACACTTTACTTGGAATTGGTACTTTTCAGAAACCAAATTAGGTTTACCGCGCTCATTGTGTACGTATCAAATCTTAACAGCAAGTTTGCCATTTTGCAAATAAACAATGGAACAGCGATATTTATATTGTTTTATTATAATAGCATCTATGCTTATTGAAAATATCAAAGTGAATATTCTTTATTATTATAAAGATAAAGATATAATCTTCGTATAACTTGTCATAATATTCTTTTGCACCTAACTTTAAAATCAATCTTATTAAAACGCGACTTGTATTTCGCTCCTCTACGATACTCTCCATGTACATAGAGAGTAGCGTAGAGGAACGAAGTACAAGTCGCGTTTCAATAATATTGACTTTAAAACATATCTAAGATAAAGCATGAACTATTAAAGAAACGATTGAGAGAATGACGAAAAGATCGAATGATGAAAAGATGGAAGGATGAAAAGAAAGAAAGAAGAATTGAGAGATAATGATGAATGATGGTAAAATTCATGATTATAGGAAATTTTTAAAAATGATAATCTATGGAAATTAATAAATAACAATAAACACTCGATGTCCACAGATTTGTGTGTCGTGTTATTTATTTCATACTTCCCTTCGGGAGACTTCTTTTCATTTCATAAAGATTAATATGATTGATGTGTGTGTGTGTGTGTGTGTGTGTGTGTGTGTGTGTGTGTGTGTGTTTTGCCTTTTTTATGAATGTCTTGATCAAGTGATAAAATTGTAAGGTAAATGGAATTAAACTGAACTTTAACTAATTTCAACTTTTTATTTGACCAAATCTTTAACAAAAACTGTAGCTCTTATATTTACCCGGTACATTGCGATGTTTATTTAGTCATATATGACATTCGGTATATTAATGAGGATTGTATAGTTTAGACATATATAATAGACTTTGTCCTTTCCATGGTATGGATGGTATGGTGTAATGCACTGGTATATATAACTTCGTTTCTAAAATATTTAATGCTAAAGCATACTTATGACAAGGAATTTGTAAATCAAAGCTCTCTCACAAAAGGGTCTAGCTCTGGATTCGCTAATCTTCTCCCTGCATGTGTTTCTCTACATAAGACCTAATGATGGTACAATCGCTGAATACTTTCAGTTTGATTATTATGCATAATGCAAAAAGATGAAATATTATAGTAACGTAGCTAAAACAATGCCCTGTTCGAGCAAAGACATTCTCTGATTATGACTATGTAACAGAAAACACCAATACATTAACACAAAATATTATTATACTGCGTTGATAATACAACCTTATTATGAAAATACATGTATTCCCTGGAGAGGGACATACAACGCACATAGGGTAGTTTTGCTGAGGATACATACAGGATATTTGTTATAATTAAAGTGTAAAATACTTATTTAATTAAAATACAATGTACATGTACACCATACATGTTTATTATGCAGTGAATGTAATACCCATTTAACAAACATACTTCTCATGTCTTGGTAAAATGCTACATATTATAAGCAATAATTTAGTTCTTACTATATTAATAATATGACATTTGTTTTATATTTTCTGAATAAAAATCTTTGAAATAATTATTATGGTCAATAAATACGTTAATAATTTGTCACTATAACTGATAGACAATGCATCAATACCCATATAGATAATACACACAGTATATCGAGATTCAAGCTCCTTTGGTGGTATTGTTTCAAAGGCTCCACTTTAAAGAATTATTTTCATTTCTCTATTCACACACACACACACACACACACACACACACACACACACACACACACACTTTATAGTAAGATTAAGGAACAGAAATAATATATGCCTTACTCTTGTGACGCAAATAAAAGACATACACACATACAGAGAACGGGGAAACGTCAATTGTCTATCATTCGGTAACTTCCAGATAGTGAGGTTGTCATTTCGATCGTTGCTCCAGACTTAACTTTCCCAACATCGACGCCGTTCGTGTTTTGGGGATCAGATACTTTGGAATTTGTGTTTCTTTTTTGATAATATACGTATAGAACAATCGCAAAAATAATACTAGAAACGACAGGAACAGTCACACCTATGGTGATTTTTGTGGTGCTTGATGGTGGACCGTGTACAGAATATTGATTGACATTTTCCTTTGCCGCTGTCGACTTCGTGTAGGATATCGTCACTTGAGAGGATCTTGGGTAAGCGGGGGAGGATGTGGTAATTTTAGAAGCTCTTGAGATCGATGTAGTGGAATATTTTATGCTCTGTGACAATGAAGTAAGAAGGGAGGGTAAGATGATAGGTGAACTGGTTTTATAGTTTGACATAGTATATGCATTACTAGATGTTACAGGTGTCGTTCGTCTTGTAGCTGTACTAACAACAATAGTAGGAGAAACGGATGACATGAATCGGGTTGCGGACAATGACGTAGACGATAAATTAGATGACAGCATAGATGTTACTTCGTTTGCTGTCGTGATCATTTCGTGAGTCGAAGAGTTTGGTTGCTCAGTTTCTTGAGAAGTAGATGCCATTGCCTGGGTAATAGACGAGGATGTAGACGGTGACTTTGTAGACAAAGTAGACATTGTCATGTCTGTAGTCTCAATTTCTTCTGTAGGCACTGACGACGTTGAAATATCTTAATTGAAAATATGTTTGCACAATGTGTTAGCAGAAAATTTCAATTTTTTATTTATATATTGTATAACATATATGCATATACCTGTATATAATAACCTTATTCATGTATGATATAAGACTAGTAAAGATATTTTATCTGTCGTTCTTACATGAAAATAAATATTGTTACGCATCAATGATTTTTATCACAGTTTTATCTCTTTCGTCTTCTTATTGTCATTTTTAATAATTACACACATTTATACTTAGATATTATGCAATATTTCTTACCTTTATTTGAATTGAAACCTTTAATATTATCTAGACCAACAATGTCCTTTGAAGTGAATTTTGTCGATTTGTATATTATCTACAATATCAACAATATGACATGTGATAATTATTCCCATAATTTGAATACTTTAATAATGCACGATATATCAATACTGATTTACACGAAATCAAGTTAATGATAAATCTGAAAGGAAACAACCAATACACATTCAATTTGATTCGTAAATCTTTTCTTACATAACCTGCAGTGTTATACAAGTCATTCTTATCCGGACCTACGTAGTTCAATCGGTAAGGTGCTTGGCTCGTGGCCGAAAATTCCGGATTCGAGTCTCGTGGCCTGTCTTTCAGATGAGACAGTATAAAACGAGGCCCCGTGTCACGGTCTGAGGCCCCTTGCAACGGTATAAACCGAGGTCCGGAGTCGCAGTATAAACCGGGCACGATGTAAACCGAGGTTCCGGGTCACGGTATAAACAGAGTCCCCGTGTCATTGTATAAACCGGGGCTCTGCGTCACGATATAAACCGAGCCCTCCCCCGGTCACAGTATAAACTGAGGCCCTTCATCTCTCCATACACCGGGCCTCGTGTCGCTTTATAATCCGAGGCCCCCGGGCGCACTTATAAACCGGGGCCCGGGGTCAGGGTATAAACCGAGGTACTGCCTCGCAGTATAAACTGCGCCCGATGCTGCGGTATAAACCGAGCGGCCCCGTCACAGTATAGACCGAGGCTCCATGTTGCTGTATGAACCGAGACCCCGTGTCGCTGTATAAATCGAAGATCCGAGTCTCTGTATAAACCGAGGCCCGAGTCACGGTAGGCATGACACAAACAAGATCCCTCACTACTTTGTATGAGTCTATTACAAAGGTTTAAATTACTGTGTAATTTATCAGGCAGATGACGTCGCTATGCAAGTGAAATAATCGTGGAGTAACGTAAAACAATAATCAAACAAACAGTCTTATACAATCTGTAGTATATTCGAATGTCGGATAGTAGTAGTAGTAGTAGTAGTAGTGGAAGTAGTAATAGTAGTGGTGCAATGCATCAGGCAGATACCGTCGCCATGTAATGCATTACATCTATAATATATTTAGATATAGAGTAATTGTAGAAGCAGTAGTGTCGTTGTTGTAGTCTTATGGCTACATATTCATATCATACCTTAATTTTACCGGGAAAATTTATGTTAATGTTTTCCTTTATCCACGTTTTGATTGTGGTATTCGGTGCTGTCCATATGATTTCTTGTTTGTGCTCTTCGTTTTCTATGAGAACGCTCAGACTTGAAGACGTATGCATAAGTAAGTAGTCGAACTGAAAACAAAGGTCTCTTCCGTCGATTTCAAGACTCGTTAGAAAGGCGCTTGAATTTTTACCAGCAGTCCATGAATCCGCATTTGAATGTATATAATCTTTAAAAAAAACACATAAAATCTTCCATATCGTATGTAGAAAAAAAATTCAATATGAAGAAAAGTGGACAATACCTGATGAGCGGCCTTACCTGCCGGAAGTCATAGTGTGAACAAATGATACTGCCAATGTATTCAGTTCGTGTTACAAACAATGCACGGTCTGCTTATGTCCTCTATATTCCAGAACATGTATCTGTCAGATACAAACCTCATTGTGCTTGTTAAAACTGGAGAACCACTTCATGTGTGACTGCACATTGTACTTTCTTGTAAGTTATGTCATGTTTCCAAGTACGACAACATGCGCGGATCCAGAATATTCGGATTCCAAGGGGGGGGGGGGGGGGGGGGGTCCAGACCCCCCCCCCCCTGCCCTCTGTAACCGCGCATGACAAATGCTGTAGAAATCAATCGGTATTTAATTCTTTTCAATAATCTCGTACAATAAATGTGCGAATATTTTATCGCCAAATAAATATCTGACGAAAGATAACTCTTAATTGTTTCAATACATTGACATAGAAGAATTACATATATTTCTTAAGGACGTGTAGAGAAAAATAGCTTGTCCTATAGAGTTAACAGTACTTGATAAAGAATATTATAACTCCATTCTGTTTTTAATCTCATTTTTCCAGTAGTTCGTCTATAGTCTTCGTTTGTATTCCACGCCAACAGTAAACGCATTCATGTCAAGGAAGTTCATGTAATCATCGATAGCTTTCTAATTATAAGTAAATGAACTTACGATTACCGGCTGTTGTCATATCGCCTGATGTTACATTTGGATATGTAATATTGGTTATGGACCACGACAACGAAAACCAATGACTTGAGCTTGATTTGTTGAAGGAACATGAGTCCTTGTCGAATGCGCAAACTAATTCTGGAATTAATTTTGCTTGATTCATTGCGCATGCGTCATGCGTAATGGTTACGGGTGGAATTGTGTGTGTTGTCGGAGTGGGTGTTGTAGATGGTTTTGTTGTATAGTCAATGCCTGCAATAGATAATTACAGATAACGATCAATATGAATATATAAAACATAATTTGTGAATTTGTCTTTAATAGAGTAGATAGGCTAGTGGCTTTCATGTCTTTTCATGTCACGAACTTTCCCGAGGTAAATGGGGACTGTCTGTGTACCTCCCGAAACAAGTACGGAAGTTGTCAGTTACCTGCTGAAGCAAGTGAGAAGAGTTGTCAGTTACCTGCTGGCGCAAGTGGGAAGGATTGTCAGTTACCTGCTGAAGCAAGTGGTAAGGTTTGTAAGTTACCTGCCGAAACAAATATGAAGGACTTTCAGCTTTCTGCTGACATAAGTGGGAAGTGTTGTCAGTTACCTGCTGAGGCAGGTGGAAAGGGTTGACAGTTACCTGCTGAGACAAGTGGGAAGGGTTGTCAGTTACCTGTTGAGTCAAGTTGGAAGTGCCGAGACACTTGGGAAGTCTTGTCTGTGTGCTTAACGAGGCAAGTATGAAGGGTTGTCGGGAGGAAAGTGGGTAAGGCTGCTAGTTTACATGTCAAAAGTCGGAGTTTTCCTGATACATGCGTATTGCGGTTTCATCCATCACTTTACACTGGTTTCCACCATATATATGGCATAATCCTAGTGTGACGTTAAGGACAGACAAACCAATTCAAAATTACGCTGTCTTCTGGACGAAGAGGTGGATGTTGAACGTGCGATCAGTGCATTTAGCATTCATTAAAGCTATATACTCTATGTTCACCAGTACAGTGCATATTAAGGGTTAATATAATCTAAATTGTTTTGATTGTATATATAAGCCTAAAACATATTTTAAAAAGGCCCTTGCATATGTTGCGATCAAATTTGTCGTATAAAGTGAGATATGTCTCTTTAAAACGCGATGTTTGTAAACAGAATTTTTATAAACAACTTAGGCATATTGAATGAGAAGGGATATTCCAGTTATCACGTGATCTAATTCTGAAGCTGGATCATGGAGGGCGAGGCAAATAAACTTGACGAGTAACTTAAAAAATTATGCATTCAAATCTGTTTAACTTAGTATTTATTAAAATTGTTTACTTTTGGAGTCCCTTTATCGAATTTGTTTTGATTAAACTGCGCATTCGCGAAGTCATGTCATGGTTGTATCTATGGGACACCCGCGTTATCTACCAGGGACGTATATCCCTGTATCTACGAAATATTTTTATTATGGTATCTCCTAAAGTTTGAAGCAACACAAACTGTTATTAACGCAAAGTTAATAACTTCAACCATACAACAAAAATAGTTTTTGTTTCACATGCTCCAATTTTGAAATTATACCGAAAATTGAGTATACAACTTTAAAATGCACGGTATGTACAATGAATTTTAAAAGTTGATATGATAAAGGGGATACGTACATCGACCAGCCGTGACATTGACATCGTCTATGGCAACCACTGAATGGAAATCCCCGCTGTATATACCCTCAATGATGATCTACAATGACGAATAAAAATGTTCTCATTAGTCTGTATCTTGTCCTCTTTTGTTAATCCGTTCAGTAATTTTACTAGAGTAATGAGTAACTTTGTAAATTCTTAATAACAAACCGTTAACTGCTCTGATGGTGGTATTGAAAAGTAGATAATTTTCCAGTCGTTTCCTTTGTAACCTGATATCTCGTCCATAAGATGTAATGTATCGTCTGCGAATTTCTTGTATACGGATATGGAGCCGCTCTGCGATGTTGGCATTATATAGGACATGGCGAAGCAGGCGGAGGTATTGCCTGTTGCCATACCAGGGAGAATGAGCCGTGCACTGTCTCCATTTAGACTTTCCTTTTCAGCTTTCAATAAGAGATAGTGACCTGAAAAAGAGGGTCGGTCTTCTGCATTTTTGGTTGTTGTTGTTGTTGTTGGGATTTTTCCGGTATAATATTATCGATTCATTTGAGGTTTTTCAATAGTTTTCACACATACAAAATTAATGGTTCAATGATCATGCACGTATAATAGAGATCTAGATCCTTGAAATCCTAGGATTCTAAAAGGTAGATTACACAATAGCTGATTGGTGTATTCGATCACATGATTGTAGTAATGGTGCACGAGTGTTCACGACGGAGCATTTGTCTCATTCTTAAACATACAGGTTCTCTCCAAAAGAAAGAGGGGCAGGCTTGGTGTAGTGGTTAAGCGCTTGGCTTCCGGGTTCGATTCCCGGGTTGCGCCACTATATCTAAGAGGTTGGTAACCTCCTGCTTCCATGTCGCGATGTAACTGAAAAATTGTTGAAAGCGACGTAAAACTCCAAATCAACCAACAACCAACCAAATTAAAGACATTTAATGAAGGAAAGAATCCATTTTACTGGATGTTATCCCTTAACCAATGGTTATTTCTTTTTACTTGCCAAAGATAACCAGAGTTCTTACACTCAAATAGTTATTGTCATAATGGACATTTAAAATCGGATCCTCTTGGGTTTAGCAAAACCTAATTCCGTGGTAAAGTGTTATATTCCATGACGTAGATAAGGGCCTACCTCGTAAACTCGACTGCTGGGCGTCGATATAGGTCTTGTTGCCATATGACAGTGATCCCGCAAGAGAGACCCACCGTACTGAGGAATAATATGGCGAACTCTGCTTCATCCCACACACATTGGATTCAAAATCACAGGAAAATGGAAATGTGTCGGTTTCGGCTGCTGCCGGTGTCGTAGGTACAAATGACGTAGAGGTTGATACATCTGGGACATAAAACTTTATATCAGTGATAATGTGATTGGTAGTAGTAGACTATTTTTACCAATAACTTTAGTAAACGTCCAATGTTTTCCATTCTTTGTAATTGATGGTATTTAGGGAAATCCTGGCACTTAAAAATGTATAGTTTAAAAATTGATTTACACATATTTTTCTGCCTTTAGAACTAGAGCAAAATATACATACATTTTTAAAGTAATATTGTTTTATACTTATATTCAGTACTTACAAATTATTTGAAAGGAATAAATGTGTAAAGAAATTACTATACATCAATAAACACTTACCAGAAAGCTTAATGTCATCGATGCCAATATCCCCACCAATATGTGACCTAGACGTGGCCGAGAAGATCAACTGTAAGCAATAAGGTGTCGTCTAGCATGTTTGTTTTAAACGATGTTTATGAACAAATCGACATTCATCAGACTAGATATTAATAAAGATTTCCCTCAAACATTATGTTTGCACCATCATGATATTAGATATGTTTAATTCGTTGATCGACATATTGTCTCAAATCTTCCCTTTACTTAAAATAAGAATATTGATATTTACGTAAAACAAATGCGTAGATAATTTCTCCTGTAAGATACATGTATATAGAAGTACCTACCATATAACTCCCACTGGGAATTGTTAGGCTTCCTTTTCTCCACTCTCCACCTTGTCTCCTCCTTCTAGTCCAGATAACATGTGGAACACCATCATCAGTTACCACGCTTAAAGAACCTATACCGTTCCCATTCATGTGGTACCAGAACTCCATGAAGTGTTCTGAAGAAAACAAATATAGATTTTTGTATATCGCTTAGATTATTTTGATATCCTACTTTGTATCAGAGAGTTGGATGTTTCTACCCATACCAAGTTAGCATGTTACCTGATGAGTTGGTTAATATACTAAGGTGTTATGCGGCTTTGACAATACTAGATGTAAAGAATGTATAATTTGGTTAACGGACAATTTTTAAGTGTAATCGTTTGACCAATCGGCATAATACTTATTACGTTACTGTCTATGGCATATTTATTATAGTTACCTGTAAGGGTTGTTATACAATGTCTATGTCGACTTCATGTTAATTACTTATAAAGGTGTTGTTATATATGCCTACAACTACTAAAATGCTAGTCACATTTAATTGGTGTAACGTAACTATCTACATCGACCTGATAGCGATGGTATGGAAGTGTCTATAATGGCTTGTTCTTTATTACATGTAAGGGATGTAATGTAATTAATATTACATACCTCAAAAGGATGTTATGTAAGTGTTTATATCGGCTTGATCTTTATTACCTGTACCGGGTGTAATGTAAGTGTCTTCAATAAATCAACATTAGTTACCTGTAGAAGAAGTGATATTCGTCCCTAATGTTGCTACCCAGTTACTGTGTCTCGCTTCCCGGCTATTGATGTATAAATATCGCCCCGTAGCATTACCTAATGATAATGTATAAATAAATACATGACTATCGTTTTAAATATGAATTGTGAATAATGTGCATATTGCATTATACAAAACACAAACCTAGTATCATTAAATTCTAACGAAGGAGGGAGTGATACGGTAAGTTCCCTTACATTTCGAAAAACCATGAAAAGCATGTAATAAAGTAATAAAGCAAGCATGTTATGAAGTCATAACAACACATTATGAAGTACAATAGTAAGTCATTTTAAAGACAAAACAGTAAGTTATGAAGCCAAAATGTTAAGTGAAGGTCTTATGCAAGGGCGGATTCAGGTTTTCGAGTTAGGGGGCGAAGTCAAGCGAGGGGTTTGGGGACTTCAGTTGACGCTTTTTGGGATGTTATTAATGTCTTGTCCATACTTTGTCTAGTAAACGTTATGATGGTGGGTTTTGCCAGAGACCTGTATTATAGGTCTCTGGATTTTGCAATATACATTTAGCTGAATCAAATTTGTTACAAGGTCAGCTGTGACTCACTGTATGACAAAATCCACGACATGTAAAACAAGAATAACAAAATATGACATCACAAAAAGCTTCGTTCATACGACAGCTGCGGTGCCGACTGAAAACGGTCAATTGAAATCTCAAGACTCCACGTCTGACTTCGCTCCCTAACTCCAAAACCTGAATCCGCCCCTGCATAAGACCTTAAGTTAACATTTGACTTCATTACTTACTGTTTTGTCTTAATGAGTTACTATTGTACTTCATAATGTGTTATTTAATGTTATGACTTCATAACATGCTTTAATACTTTATAACATACTTTTCTGACTTCATAATGTAATGTTTTGACTTCATAACATAATGTCATATGAAATATTACAATTCATAGGATGAAATTGAAATATTCATAATGAATATTTCAATTTCATCCTTATAAATTGTAATATTTCATATGACAATAATATTACTTGACGTAATGTTTTTGTGAAATGACCATTTATTGTTAATAATGTCTTTTTCTAACTTTAAATTTTTCTTATTTAAAGTGTCATGTGCTCACTTTAAATAACAAAAAATTTAAAGTTAGAAAAAGACAATAATGTAATCTTAAGACCGCTATGGCGTTTCATATGGGTGTGTATGTAGGATATCTCAATTAAATACAGTTGAAATTATGTGTTAATGTTGTATATTCTGAGAGATTCCTCGGTGGGGTAGTAGTCTAAAGCCTTGATCTGGACCACTTTGTCTCTCATCCCTATCAGTTCTCAGTACGACTGTTGTTCGGACAAAGGGTTCGCAGTTTATAGTCCTTTTTTGCTCCGAAATACCAGCGTCTTCCATAAGTAAACTGTATACTACTGATCATTACTATGCAGGTGACAATCATGCTATTTAAGCCGCATTAAATATCAAATAAAACATCTGTGAAAGAGTTCGTTTCGTTAGAGTAACCTTGCAATGAATGAATGAATACACAATATCACACGTTGAGCTATAAGTTACCTATCGTGTGATCATTATCTGGTCCAGACGCTCGGTCTGGGGTGGGTCCGCTGATCATATGCCAATCAAAATTACTGGAAGGTAAACGTTGCCAGCCGCACCAATCAACTTCAAAGTCGCAAGTAACATTCTCCGCCCCTGTACGAAAATTTTATCAGAATAATTTAATGCAGAAGCCATTAAATGATAACCTAAATGATAAAAAGTTGATAAAGAGTAAATCAAAATTTCGTCCATTTCAAGTTCATTATACCTGAAGCTGGGGCCTGTGCACGATAATTTTATCAGAAAAATCCAGTGCAGAAGACATTGAATAATAACATAAATAATAAAGAAATTGATAACTTGTAAATTAGAATGTCATCCATTTCGTTATATCTAAAGCAGGGGTAGATATGGAGAAAAGTTATACCGTGTATGTATGTATGTATGTATGTATGTATTACGATACTGTACAATAAAAAGTGGTAAGGAACTCCTTTCTGAAAACTCCCGACATATATGGACTCCTGGATCTACTACTGTATCAGATACTCTAGTTCACTATGCCATAGTGTATTTTTTATTTTTCGAAAGACATGAAATATATTAATGAAGCTGATACATCACTATCTATGGACAACATGTATCATAAAAGTAACCCAATGATATTTCATCACGGACATAGTTTCAGAACATTTGAAATCGTTTTAAGCACATACAAATGTACAGATAATCTATACGATCTTTTCTAAACTGATGCCACTTAATACAGGTATAGAAGCCGGCGTGGCCTTGTGGTATTGCGCTGGACTCCTGATCGGGAGGCCGTGGTTCGAGTCCTGCTCTGGTCATGCCGGTGTTCTGTCCGAGGCCCCGTGTCGTGGTATGCATGGCACGTTAAAGATCCATCACTGCTTCGGGTGGGTCCGTTGCAAAGGTCAAAATCTGTATGCCCCGCATCAGGCAGATGCCTTTAACATATACGTGAAATATTCGTGGTGTGACGTTAAACAAAAATCAATCAATCAATCAATCAATAATACAGGTATATTATTCAACTATAACAGTGAAATGGACTCCTATTCACATCATGTATACATTTTGTATTGAGGTCAAGGTCATTTCAAATGTTAATTTAGATCAATAGGTTTAAATAGCATTACTGAAAACCTTATTAAACAAAGAAATTTATAAATGCATACTATTGGCTCGTTAAAGATGTCTAAAATCTTTAATAGTGGTGACGAAAAATTTATTGTAGGTCTTTGGTATGTTTCAAAACATTTTCTTAAATGAAGTTTTTGCCCCTGTGCTTCCAATTTCGACATTCTAATTATGAGAATTACAGTTATCCCGGTGATTTTTTTTTTATCAGAAACAATGTCCAGATCCAGAAAAAGCTAGTTTTTAATTTGCTTAAATAAGATAATGACATGCATGAGTTAACACATTGTCAAAAGCCAGAAATCGAACTCAATTTCTTAGCTATTAATCTAAAGCAATTCTTATAATACATATTATCAAATTGTACTTCTAAAATTCATATCATTGATATTAATGTTCTCAAACTGATAACTAAACAAAGCGCCTTATCTATTCATGATAAGATGAAAAGCTGATTAAATAATGACAATCCCTGATCGATAAGGTCTCATTCTAGTAGTTCATAGATGGGAAATAACATACGATTCGTGCATAATCATGCCAACCCATTCACACGTGTCAGCCAATAATATAAAATTAGTTCGATTTTATAGAATTTTATCATTAACACTAAAAGGAGGAAGCAAGGAAAGTCTATCCTCTAAATTTGACGAAAGTTTTGTTTTTACCACCGATTCATTAATCTGATTTTTTAAACTAGTGATATGTTTTCATGACTTTGCGCAACCCCACTCCACCCGAGTCATATTAGCTTTGAACTTTCGATAATAAAGATAAATTTTACAATACTTGGATAGGTATACATTTAAAGGAGTGAAATTAATTTTAATAACGGTTACATATAGTAATAAAGGCGGCGTAGCCTAGTGGATGAGGTGCTCGACTCTTGACCTAGAGGTCCCGTGTTCGATACCGCTCTGGGCATTCCGGTGTTCTGTCCTTCGGATAAGACAATATAAATCGAGGTCCCATGTCACTGTAGGCGTGGCATGTAAAAGATCCCTACTGCTTCGGGTGGGTCCGTTGGAAAGGTAGAAATTTCTATGCAATGCATCAGGCATATCCAGTCACCATATACGTGAAACAACCGTGGAATGACGTAAAACAATAATCAATCAATCAATTAAAGCATATTGTGATATCAATTTTCTGAGGACTTCTTGAAAAATAATAACATTCGCCTTGCATTATATTGTGGGAAAATTCAACAGTTTAAAAATTCATAGAAAATAATGGAACAGCATAGTATGACATATGGATGAGAAACAATTACCCCTCCTCATTCTCTCACCATTTTGTTATACTTATAAAATCAGACTTGGGATTCATAACTATAATAACTCAGTGTGTTATTTAATCTTACTCTGAAGCGACCACATGAATAAATGATTTCATATTTAACTCCTTCATAACAAATCAGACCTAATCAGACTTAAACTGAACTTACTAACAACGAGATGAACTTGTAAGATAAGTGATACCACTAAGAATGTACAATACTGCAAAGATACTTGTCATTTAATTCATTATTTATATGCTATCGATTTCATAGACATACTATTAATTTCAACACGTATATTTATTTTATATATATATATATATATTTCTTTATCTTATATTATTAAGGGGGCTGTAATGTATTTTATTTCTACTTATTCATTTATTGACCAATTGGTTTATCATTTTGTAACAGGAGTAAATACTTACAGCAGTCTGTTCATGAATAATTCGGGACATACATGTAAAATTAAGATTTTAACAAATAATGTTCATTGTTTAAGAATCAAATTAATTCAAATTAATCAAAATGATAATAAATGGCGTTGTTATATGACACGAGATGAATACTTATCGGTGCGTCTGATCTTAACACCATTATATGTTTACGTATATGTGTCCATTTGAGATAGTTAGTTTTATAGACGGTTCGCGGACTTGTATTTTATTGCCAATATACGTTTGTTTCAATTGTTTGAATTTTTTTTTTTTTTTTTTTTGGAAATATATTCAACAAAAAGTCAGGTCTGTTATGATCAGTTTTCGGATTTTGAGATGACATGCGAGTATGCTACTTTGATGTGATGGATTTTTTTAGCAATCAAATATCATGCTTTTATTATAATGTGCCTAGTTAAATCATATGATGGAATATATATATAATCATTGTGATAAGACAGATATATTATATGCGTGTACTTGAATATTTTACATAATCACATCTAATGATTTTCCCTCGTTTCCTCCACAACTTTCTGAGATAAAGCTTATTGATATATTTGAATATTTTTTTCGATTAGAAAACTGAAAACAGGGGAAAAATTACAGAAAAAGGGAATGCCAGTTAATAGTTATATATAATAAATGTGACATTTACACAAATAATTTACATAACGATTTACCTGATATAAGAATTTCTCTCCATGACAGAATAAAGATCCATAATGCCGAAATCAAATTAATCTGAATCATGATGATAAAGTCTGGGAGAGTAGTAGAAGGTGGTCTTGGTGGGATATCAGTGCTCCCTGCTACGTAACACAGTTGGCTATCAGGTCGCCTGCTGATATGGTGAGATATGAAGTTGCTTGTTGGACTATTGACAGAGGGTACAAATCATGTATATAACATCACATCTTGTAAGACATGGGCAATCAAGGACATGTAGAAGTCCTTGTGGTGATACTTTCATCTTATATGTTAACCTTGAAACTAATATGAACTTCTGATTCATATGTACCAAGGTCTACATAACTTAGGTGAAACCAAAGGGTAAAGAAACAATAACATTTTAATACATATATATTTTTTTAAAATGAGAACAATGAGGAGAAAAATCATATCACGCTGCTGTGTGAGTTTTTTTTTTCCTTTTTCCCTTTTCATTTAGAAACGAAATTCTTCTCTACATGCATTTGGTATTTTGAGAATTTGTGTGCAACCCCCACCCCCACCCCAAAATACAAAGTATTTTACATTTTACATTACGAGTATTTGTATTAATAAAGAATTAAATAATTTTTTTTAAATTCACATTTATTGGCATTCAATATGTTACGTCTTTTAAAAAACAATACTTTGAGATTTTCGTTATACAGAAATCTACTCCAGTATTGTTAAGACCTTTAATATAGATGGGAACTTACTATACATGAAGGAGCTTTATCTGTTATATTTGAAAATGCATATCTATTTAATGACACCACTTTCACGGTCATTGTAAAGGTAGGTAGCACATATCAAAAGCATATATGTCAGTTACATGTAACTGTCAGAAATCTGAAAGCTCATTGCCGGGTATTTGAAATATTGGTGACGTACTCTTCGTGTTCGTTTATTTGTCTTATTTTCTGTATAAGACTATAGATTGCCCACGGATGATTGACATTTTCATGCTGTATAAGGGTCTTTGTTTGCAGGAAAGCCTCCGACTGTTCTAGATCACGCATCTTTAAAACAGACGTACACTTAAGGGGTAACTTTTTCCACATAACGAAATTTATCAATTATATTTTACTCTTTTGCTTAAGTATGTATTTCATTAATTCTTTCGAAAGTTCGGCGAAGTATTTTCAAGAAGTCTGTCCATTCCTTACTTCGGTGTGTTTTACAACCAGTTACAGATTTTAGAGGACCAAAGGCATCGAGAATTCCATCTCATTCATCGCTAAAATGTTGAAAAACTTCTCAAACAGATATAATTATGTCCCCCATACCATCGTAGACACCATTAATTTTGTAAAGATCCCCAACAGCACTACCCTGACCTTTCGTTTAGCTACCATTCAGTTTCTCCGTAGCAGAGAAAAGTAGGGGATCCATCATTGACCCGCCTAAGCCTCATTATTGGACACAGAATAGTAATATTAGTTTTCACTGTCCGTTTATATCTATGTTAGCTATCTCAGAAGCATGATTTTTTTTTCAAACTTTGAGTAAACTGTAACAGGAATTTGCTGATCTTCTTTCGGCAATACCCAGAGACATACATACACAAAAAGTATATATGTCTCTGGCAATACCACCTCAAATTCAATATAATCGTTATATTCTTAATTTGTATTTATGTAGATACTTCAATTATTTTGTAAAAATAAATCACGGACATACTCTATATCTATTGTATTTGTCATGGATGAACTGTCATGATAAATGCAGAAATGTAGGGTATTATTACAGTGCTAAACACAGAGGACAAATACAATAATCACCGTTGTATATTGATGATGTTTATATGTCACTATAATCTAATCGCAAGGAAGATGACCTCGACATAATTACGTATGTATATTTGTTGATGTGAAAACATGTACTTTACTCTTCAATTTAAAATAAACGCCAAACGTTCTATAAAGGCAGTAGATATGCTATACAATGTACATACAATGATGCTGAATATGGTACTGTAGACACGATATTTCTATCTACTCTAAATTATATAGAGCAACAATAAGGCAGTAAGACCATCTTGGCTACAGTCACCTAAAGCTTGATGTTGTTCTGCTTATCGTGGACAATAGAGAAATAGATCAGTCGCCATACAAGCAGATGCAACAAGAGCGAAAGGGCTGGAATGGAGATTTCACTGTGAAAGAGAAATTGAGAATATGCATATAATCAAGAATGTTTTAGGAAAGGTAAAAAAAAATTAAGTAAACTAAAATTTACACAGATGCCAAAGGGAATTCTGGAAAAAGGACATCCAAGGAAAAGATTGGGGAAAATGCAAGAGAAAAATGAGGTTCAAATTTGTAAACTGGAGTGAAAATGCACAAAACTGAGGTACATATGTTTCAAGCCCGACTCTTCAGCATGTGCGATTAAAGATATTGCGTATGAAATGGTATAACTATACAGTTACGTTATGATACTCATTCCTATCACTGTCAGTTGTGTATCAATGTCAAAGATAACACAAACGACACCCTCACGTCAAGATCCATGCCAACGAGCAAGATTTGTACAAGTTGTTAACTTGTTTCTTAATTGTTGTAAAATTAATAAAGTTTAAATTTTTTAAAAAGATAACGTGAAAAATACCGGTATATTCATTCTTCTTAAAAAGCGTAGTCATGATGAAACATAAAAAATATTAGTCAATAATGAAAACTAATACATATTTCTCATATATCTCATATGACTTTAAAACATGGATTTACTAACAAGTTAAGGAGGTTGCGATAAAATTAACATTATTCGATGCTTAGACTAATTAAGATCAAGAAAGTCGATTTTCGATATCGTCAATAATGTTATGTATTGATCAGTATATATGTCACCGTAATCTTATGAATTGAATGGTGACTTTGACATACACATACAAGGCATTGATAACTTAATGTGTTTTGAGTAAGTACAGTTTGGACAGTTTAAAGCACTCAACACGAAAGTTTCTATTGAGCCAGTAGTAGATTTACAGTTTTGTACCAAATTCAGTAAGTCAGTAACAATGTTTCTATACTGTATTCTAACTCTGTAGAGTAGCAAAAGCAGTGTAAATGTAAAATACGAAAATAAGTGTTGTGATGTGACTGTGACACTCAAAATAATGTACCGTGATGGACATTCATGGACCCCTGAAATTCAATGGACAGATTAAGTGTCCGAAAATGTCCAGAAAGAGTAAGCGTCTCCTGTATGGCCAGACACACCAGCTATGCTTATCCCGAAAATAGACAAAAGATTTTAATGTAGTCCAACATTACATGGAAGTTGTGGCATCCACAGAACCTAATGAGATGACGGCATAGTATCGATAAAACCTAAAGAACAATTATCATATTCAAATATGGAAACTGGTATCACTGTTACGTATAGATCATTATGTATGTCACTGTACAGGGTTCAAGTGGAAGGTGATCCCAACATGCATATACAAAAATTTGTTGATTAGAATACAGTCTGGGCGATAAACAAACGTTTATAAACACTAAAAGTCTCTGTTGAGACGATAGCTTTAATGTTCTTTATTTAAAGCATTTTACAATAAAACCACAAACGTTGATGTTGTATTGTTGACATGAAAAGTTTTAAACCACTGTATCGTATTTAACATTATAATCACACATATTACCTTTTACAGCGTTAGAGCTCGTATAAGTTCTAAGCGGAGTTATTCTAAGGCAAAAATATAAATAACGCGAATTCTGATTGGTTAATAACAGTAAATGTAAGGACACACCCAGCACGCAAAACTCTTATATCTCTGTACTAAAGAATTCTTCTTATAAAATGCAGTTGGTGTCAAGAAAGATAACTCTACTGTCCGCGCCACTCACTCATCCGGATTTTCAGTTATTCATCTTCAGAACAATTTCAAAAAAGCAAAACCATTCGATAGATCTTGTTTAGTCGTAACTTTTGGTGTATGCTATATGTTTGTATAAAGAAGCGTTTATACTTTATACAAAAAAATCAATTTTAGATAGGGATATTTCCATGTTAAATTTTGACGTGACGTCGCCAAGTTTCCCATAAACTCAATGTTAAACATTGGCGACGTCACGTGAAAATTAACATAGAAAACGCCCTATCTAAAATGAGTTTTTCCTTATAAAATACGAATCCTTCGTAGAAACATATAACATACAACAAAAGTTACGACTAAACAAGATCTGTCGATTGATATTAATTTTATAAAACTATTTTAAAGATAAATAAGTGAAAATCCAGATTTTTCGGTTTACAGAGTGAGTGGCGCGGACAGTAATTTAGTCATGAATAATGTTCCAGGGTTGCCAGGAATATTGCAAATACAGATTTTCTCTGTCTTTTCAGCGGAAAGGTTTCAATTTCTTTGCTTCATTCAAGAGATTATGTATCCAATATATTTTATTTCAAATATGAAGAGAAAATGTCAGCCATAAAAAAATATTGAGTAATGTTTGTTTTTGCCTATACCTGGCAATGAAAAAGGTTTGAATCAGTCAATCAAGGAAGTTGAAAAAAACTTCAGATTTTCATTTGGTAACCACATCAGACCAACGTCACTATGAGTGGTTCAGTTTTGAAGCAAATCTATCCCAAAACTGAATAAGTAGGATATGGCCTTAAGGAATGAGAATATTTTGAATGTGTATTCATGAAAATATGGCGAATCTCAAAACACACTCTGATAGCAGCATATGTAGTTATATACTGAAAAAAAATTCAGTTTGAATTCAATATGAAGGACATAATATAAGGCAGTTCCAACATAGACTCTGGTTGGGACGATGAGTTAATTTAATCCTGGTAAATATATCTTTCAAATGAGGAGACTTTAAGTCATAGTCTGTGTATTTATTTGTAGCATATGAAACAAGCTTTGTAAGTAATTCAGATTTTTATACAGAAATCTTATAATAAATTAAATTAATTGTTAACTTAACTTAACCACTGATTAACGTTTCAAACAACTAGCCCCTGGTCTATCCCTTGATGTTTATGGGTTCATAACTGTGATGTCAATGATGTGTTGTTGTTGTTGTTGTTGTTGTTGTTGTTGTTGTTGTTGTTGTTGTTACTGTCGCATTGAAATAACGTATGTTACCCTCGTATTTATTTTCTCTAGGGTAGCAATAACGAGAACAAGAAACAATAATAGAAAGAAATTGATCAAGCCCACATTCAAGCCACTGACAAAAAGAACACCACCAAACCTTCCGAATATGCACTTAAAACACACAAATCTAGTTCAGCAGTCAAAACAAGTAACGTTCCAATGCCGATATCTAACTTACTTATTGATCTTGGAAATCATCCTAATCTAATCGTGACATGTGAAAGGTGACCTCGACTTTTAAACACAAAACTTTGATTAATTAATGTGTACAGTCTTAACAGTTTTAAAAGTAAACATAAGCGGTGAATGTTGTGATGACTGATTTACAGAACATGTCCTTACTAAATGCCACTATTAACACTAGGGTATCAAGGATATACTAAAACAACGTATCTTTCCTTAATATGTGCCATATAAAAGGTGATAATCAAAAGAGCTTCATACTTACAAATCATACCTAGCCAAAACTTCTAGGAAAAGGGAAAAGACTTACTTCAAAACAAAGACAATGAAAAATGTCCTCTTTATCCTGAACGGAAATATCTGAGCAGAGCAGAAGAAGGTCTATCATTTCATTCAATATTCTGGGAACATTTTTCTCAGATCTTGGATCCAGAAAGCCATTTCAATTGCTCTGCTCATCTACCTGGGTAGACAGGAGACACTTACTTCTCCCCGGCACTAAGTCTCTCCCCTGACAGAAGACACTTCCTTCTCCCGGGCACCAGGTCACTCTGACATTAGACGCTTCATTCTCTTGTCTTCATGTCACATTTGCTTTTCAGGGGCTCGTGAATGCCCACCGTTGTACATTGTTGTTGGTGCCACAGTGTTATCATCCTCGATTCCACATGGCATTTGCGCTATTAAGCCCGTAGCGCTAATACCATTGGCAACCGACGAAGCAATGGTATTGTTTCAGTTGTTTTTCGTAATTTACATTTTACTTAAAAGTAACTTAGGATAAATTTTAAGGGTGTTCTATGCATCTTTATCTGCTAGACACTTATAATACATTTTCCTCAAGACGGCCCTAAATAGACATGCATCTCTTATAGGAGCATTTGGAGCATAAAATAAAATTCCGTAGTATCCGAATTCTATCAATATGTCATAATTCACATAAATTTCAATCTTGTGTCGAAAATTAAGAATATAATACCACGTCCCTCTAAACACATTTCTACCTTTAGTTTGGGGTTGTTTCATGTTCGAGTACCTCCCATGACCTACTTTGCCGCACTGAAGATACACCCATGGGAGATCCAGATGGAAAACACTTGTAGATGACATCCTGAATTTCATCAATTTTTTTTTTTATTTTTATTTTGAAAAAAGTAGATTAGTAATAGCTAGTTATAACATAAAATAGTGCATTCTTACCTCTTTCATTTTATATCTAAGTGTTTTGCAGCCTACTTCTTACAATAAAATTTCTTTTATAAATATAAATATTTTAAAATATCATTTATTACACACAAGTTCAAACACAAAACCTTTTGAAATCGCATCAAAATTTCCCCACATCAAAGTACACTCTGGGACCTTTGCCACTTCGCTCTGTATCCATCGCTTGGCTGATGAATCCAACCCCACCCCACCCTCCACCACCTTCACCACCACAAAAATCATAATGAAAAAAATAAAGAGCAAACGGTCATTAGAACTCTTACATTACTCGCAGAATAAAACAACGCTATAAAGAGTTATGATCGACGAGAATAAAATGTTCCAAGGCCTTGCGCCTGCGTAAGTAATCAAAGCAGTAAATAGAAACATGGACGGACCGACAGGTGGCGAAAATAACGTGAAACCAGCGTCGCTTTACTTCTACTGTCACACTGACATCTGAATTGAAATTATGATTATTAGATCAAAATTCAGTGGGCTTATTAATCATTGTTTTTATTTTCGTCTATAATAAATGTCGATGAATTTGTTTTAAATAGTCTTGCAACGCAAAATAGATAAAGCTGATCATAATTAGTTCTATTTCAGTAACCTTTAAATATGCCGTCAGAGGGCGACGATAGCAGTATGTTCTACTTGTATAATAAATTGAATTGGCAAAAACTTAATCTTTCTAAAAACACTTCCACTGGCATTCCAAAGCGACATGGCCTCTAATAATGAATGAACCACCAAGATAAATAAAGGAAAGTGTAATGAAATTGACGGGTAATATCTGACTGCTAAAGGTGATACAATTCAGTGTTTGCTGTTGTGTTCAAATATTAATGTCGGCAGTATACATTTATTTTAGTATATGTGTCAATTATTATCTAATCGTGTGGAAGGTGACCTAAATCTATAATACTAGTCGAACACTCTGATGTTTGTTTTCATCATGAACAAAAAGGTTAAGGGAATAAATATAAGTAAGAGATATCAAAGCTTAAATGGTCAGACAAGTTCAATTTAGATCAGAGATAAGGAAGAATAAATATAGAATCAACGTTTTTTATCCATTCCCCCATCCGCATCCAAGGAACTTGCACCCGTGTTAAAATGATGACTGCATCAGCTACCACAAAATATCTGTATGACGTCAGAGTAGGATCCATGTCGCAAGCATTTACTCACAATAACCATGTCATGCAGTTACACTTGTAAGCAAGAGTTTCTTTATTTCACAAAAATACAGTTGTATGTCTGAAATTTATCTCCTTTGCAGAGAGGAGCTCGATCGTAAAAGAACTTTGACTTTTCTGTTATTATACCCTTGTTCTGATGTCCGTTCCAAGTGCCATACAGCGTTGTTCCACCTCCATCGCATTCATAACATGTCATACTTTTCTTCGTCTGCATATTTAGGTATTCATGACGGGTGTGTCCAGCCTGATAGGAGACGCCCTTGTTTTATAAAGTATTGTTCAACTTGTATCTCACGCAGTTATATATTTTTGGATTGTAAGTATGTTCTTTGCATTCATAGTGTGTGTGACTGACCAAACAGGCGACATTCACTCCTTCAGGGTACCTTCTATCACCTCTGACAGGAGATACTTCTCCGGAGAGAACTGTTTCACCTCTGACAGGAGACACTCACTCCTCCCGAGCACCTTGTCTCACCTCTGACAGGAGACATTCATTCCTCTTGGACACTTTGTCTGACATCTGACAGAAAACGTTCATTCCTCCCGAGCACCTTGTCTCCCCTCTGACAGGAGACGTTCACTCCTCCCGGGCACCTTGTCTCACCTTTGAATGAAGACGTTCATTCCTCCCGGGCACCTTGCCTGACCTCTGACAGAAGACGTTCACTCCTTCCGAACACCTTGTCTCAGCTCTGGCAGGAGACGTTCACTCCTCCCGGGCACCTTGTCTCACCTCTGACTGGAAATTTTCATTCCTCCCGAGCACCTTGTCTTACCTCTGACAGGAGACGTTCATTACTCCCGGACATCTTGTCTGACATCTGACAGAAGACGTTCGTTATTCCCGGGCACCTTGTCTCACCTCTAACAGGGGATGTTCATTCCTCCTGAACATCTTATGTGACATCTGACAGAAGACGTTCATTCCTCCAGGGCACCTTGTTTCACCTCTGACAGAAGAGGTTCATTCCTCCTGGACATCTTGTCTGACCTCTGACAGAAGACGTTCATTCCTCCCGAGCACCTTGTCGCACCCCTGACAGGAGACGTTCATTCCTCCTGGACATCTTGTCTGACATCTGACAGAAGACGTTCATTCCTCCCGGGCACATTCTCTCACCTCTGACAGGCGACGTTCATTCCTCCCGGGACACTTTGTTTGACATTTGACAGAAGACGTTCACTCCTCCCGGGCCCTTGTCTGACCTCTGACAGATGTTCATTCCTCCTGGAAATCTTGTCTGACCTCTGACAGAAGGCGTTCACTCCTCCCGGACACCTTGTCTCACCTCTGACAGGAGACGTTCACTCCTCCCGGACACCTTGTCTTACATCTGACAGAAGACGTTCACTCCTCCCGGGCACCTTGTCTCACCTTTGACAGGAGACGTTCATTCCTCCTGCACATCTTGTCTGACCTCTGACAGAAGACATTCACTCCTCCCGGACACCTTTTCTCACATCTGACAGGAGACGTTCATTCCTCCCGGACACCTTGTCTTACAGCTGACAGAAGACGTACACTCCTCCCGGGCACCTTGTCTCACCTCTGACAGAAGACGTTCATTCCTCCCGGGCACCTTGTCTTACCTCTGACAGGAGACGTTCATTACTCCCGGACATCTTGTCTGACATCTGACAGAAGACGTTCGTTATTCCCGGGCACCTTGTCTCACCTCTAACAGGGGATGTTCATTCCTCCTGAACATCTTATGTGACATCTGACAGAAGACGTTCATTCCTCCAGGGCACCTTGTTTCACCTCTGACAGAAGAGGTTCATTCCTCCTGGACATCTTGTCTGACCTCTGACAGAAGACGTTCATTCCTCCCGAGCACCTTGTCGCACCTCTGACAGGAGACGTTCATTCCTCCTGGACATCTTGTCTGACATCTGACAGAAGACGTTCATTCCTCCCGGGCACATTCTCTCACCTATGACAGGAGACGTTCATTCCTCCCGGGACACTTTGTTTGACATTTGACAGAAGACGTTCACTCCTCCCGGGCCCTTGTCTGACCTCTGACAGATGTTCATTCCTCCTGGAAATCTTGTCTGACCTCTGACAGAAGGCGTTCACTCCTCCCGGACACCTTGTCTCACCTCTGACAGGAGACGTTCACTCCTCCCGGACACCTTGTCTTACATCTGACAGAAGACGTTCACTCCTCCCGGGCACCTTGTCTCACCTTTGACAGGAGACGTTCATTCCTCCTGCACATCTTGTCTGACCTCTGACAGAAGACATTCACTCCTCCCGGACACCTTTTCTCACATCTGACAGGAGACGTTCATTCCTCCCGGACACCTTGTCTTACAGCTGACAGAAGACGTACACTCCTCCCGGGCACCTTGTCTCACCTCTGACAGAAGACGTTCATTCCTCCCGGGCACCTTGTCTCACCTTTCACAGGAGACGTTCATTCCTCCCGGACACCTTGTCTGACATCTGACAGAAGACGTTCATTCCTCCTGAACATCTTGTGTGACATCTGACAGAAGACGTTCACTCCTCCCGGGCACCTTGTCTCACCTCTGACAGGAGACCTTCATTCCTCCCGGACACCTTGTCTGACCTCTGACAGGAAACCTTCATTCCTCCTGAACATCTTGTGTGACATCTGACAGAAGACGTTCACTCCTCCCCAGCACCTTGTCTGACCGCTGACAGGAGACGTTCATTCCTCCTGAACATCTTGTGTGACATCTGACAGAAGATGTTCATTCCTCCCGGGCACCTTGTCTCACCTCTGACAGAAGACGTTCATTCCTCCTAGACACCTTGTCTGACCTCTAACAGAAGACGTTCGTTATTCCCGGGCACCTTGTCTCACCTCTAACAGGGGATGTTCATTCCTCCTGAACATCTTATGTGACATCTGACAGAAGACGTTCATTCCTCCAGGGCACCTTGTCTCACCTCTGACAGAAGACGTTCATTCCTCCTGGACATCTTGTCTGACCTCTGACAGAAGACGTTCATTCCTCCCGAGCACCTTGTCGCACCTCTGACAGGAGACGTTCATTCCTCCTGGACATCTTGTCTGACATCTGACAGAAGACGTTCATTCCTCCCGGGCACATTCTCTCACCTCTGACAGGAGACGTTCATTCCTCCCGGGACACTTTGTTTGACATTTGACAGAAGACGTTCACTCCTCCCGGGCCCTTGTCTGACCTCTGACAGGAGATGTTCATTCCTCCTGGACATCTTGTCTGACCTCTGACAGAAGGCGTTCACTCCTCCCGGACACCTTGTCTCACCTCTGACAGGAGACGTTCACTCCTCCCGGACACCTTGTCTTATATCTGACAGAAGACGTTCACTCCTCCCGGGCACCTTGTCTCACCTCTGACAGGAGACTTTCATTCCTCCTGGACATCTTCTCTGACCTCTGACAGAAGACGTTCACTCCTCCCGGGCACCTTGTCTCACCTCTGACAGGAGACGTTCATTCCTCCTGGACATCTTGTCTCACATCTGAGAGAAGACGTTCATTCCTCCCGGACACCTTGTCTTATATCTGACAGAAGACGTTCACTGCTCCCGAACACCTTGTCTCACCTCTGACAGGAGACGTTCATTCCTCCCGGACACCTCGTCTGACATCTGATAGAAGACGTTCACTGCTGCTGGACATCTTGTCTGACCTCTGACAGAAGACATTCATTCCTCCCGGACACCTTGTCTCACCTCTGACAGGAGACGTTCATTCCTCCCGGACACCTTGTCTTACAGCTGACAGAAGACGTACACTCCTCCCGGGCACCTTGTCTCACCTCTGACAGGAGACGTTCATTCCTCCTGGACATCTTGTCTGACCTCTGACAGAAGACATTCACTCCTCCCGGACACCTTTTCTCACATCTGACAGGAGACGTTCATTCCTCCCGGACACCTTGTCTTACAGCTGACAGAAGACGTACACTCCTCCCGGGCACCTTGTCTCACCTCTGACAGAAGACGTTCATTCCTCCCGGGCACCTTGTCTCACCTTTGACAGGAGACGTTCATTCCTCCCGGACACCTTGTCTGACATCTGACAGAAGACGTTCATTCCTCCTGAACATCTTGTGTGACATCTGACAGAAGACGTTCACTCCTCCCGGGCACCTTGTCTCACCTCTGACAGGAGACCTTCATTCCTCCCGGACACCTTGTCTGACCTCTGACAGGAAACCTTCATTCCTCCTGAACATCTTGTGTGACATCTGACAGAAGACGTTCACTCCTCCCCAGCACCTTGTCTGACCGCTGACAGGAGACGTTCATTCCTCCTGAACATCTTGTGTGACATCTGACAGAAGACGTTCACTCCTCCCGGGCACCTTGTCTCACCTCTGACAGAAAACGTTCATTCCTCCAGGGCACCTTGTCTCACCTCTGACAGGAGGCCTTCATTCCTCCCGAACACCTTGTCTGACCTCTGACAGAAGACGTTCATTCCTCCTGAACATCTTGTGTGACATCTGACAGAAGACGTTCATTCCTCTCGGACACCTTGTCTCACCTCTGACAGGAGACCTTCATTCCTCCTGAACATCTTGTGTGACATCTGACAGAAGACGTTCACTCCTCCCCAGCACTTTGTCTGACCGCTGACAGGAGACGTTCATTCCTCCTGAACATCTTGTGTGACATCTGACAGAAGACGTTCACTCCTCCCGGGCACCTTGTCTCACCCTGACAGAAAACTTTCATTCCTCCCGGACACCTTGTCTGAACTCTGACAGGAGACGTTCATTCCTCCTGAACATCTTGTGTGACATCTGACAGAAGACGTTCACTCCTCCCCAGCACCTTGTCTGACCGCTGACAGGAGACGTTCATTCCTCCTGAACATCTTGTGTGACATCTGACAGAAGACGTTCACTCCTCCCGGGCACCTTGTCTCACCTCTGACAGAAAACGTTCATTCCTCCCGGGCACCTTGTCTCACCTCTGACAGGAGACCTTCATTCCTCCCGGACACCTTGTCTGACCTCTGACAGAAGACGTTCATTCCTCCTGAACATCTTGTGTGACATCTGACAGAAGACGTTCATTCCTCTCGGACACCTTGTCTGACCTCTGACAGGAGACGTTCATTCCTCCTGAACATCTTGTGTGACATCTGACAGAAGACGTTCACTCCTCCCCAGCACCTTGTCTAACCGCTGACAGGAGACCTTTATTCCTCCTGAACATCTTGTGTGACATCTGACAGAAGATGTTCATTCCTCCCGGACACCTTGTCTGACCTCTGACAGGAGACGTTCATTCCTCCTGAACATCTTATGTAACATCTGACAGAAGACGTTCACTCCTCCCGGGCACCTTGTCTCACCTCTGACAGAAAACGTTCATTCCTCCCGGGCACCTTGTCTCACCTCTGACAGAAGACGTTCATTCCTCCCGGACACCTTGTCTGAACTCTGACAGGAGACGTTCATTCCTCCTGAACATCTTGTGTGACATCTGACAGAAGACGTTCACTCCTCCCGGGCACCTTGTCTCACCTCTGACAGAAAACGTTCATTCCTCCAGGGCACCTTGTCTCACCTCTGACAGGAGGCCTTCATTCCTCCCGAACACCTTGTCTGACCTCTGACAGAAGACGTTCATTCCTCCTGAACATCTTGTGTGACATCTGACAGAAGACGTTCATTCCTCTCGGACACCTTGTCTCACCTCTGACAGGAGACCTTCATTCCTCCTGAACATCTTGTGTGACATCTGACAGAAGACGTTCACTCCTCCCCAGCACCTTGTCTGACCGCTGACAGGAGACGTTCATTCCTCCTGAACATCTTGTGTGACATCTGACAGAAGACGTTCACTCCTCCCGGGCACCTTGTCTCACCCTGACAGAAAACTTTCATTCCTCCCGGACACCTTGTCTGAACTCTGACAGGAGACGTTCATTCCTCCTGAACATCTTGTGTGACATCTGACAGAAGACGTTCACTCCTCCCCAGCACCTTGTCTGACCGCTGACAGGAGACGTTCATTCCTCCTGAACATCTTGTGTGACATCTGACAGAAGACGTTCACTCCTCCCGGGCACCTTGTCTCACCTCTGACAGAAAATGTTCATTCCTCTTGGGCACCTTGTCTCACCTCTGACAGGAGACCTTCATTCCTCCCGGACACCTTGTCTGACCTCTGACAGAAGACGTTCATTCCTCCTGAACATCTTGTGTGACATCTGACAGAAGACGTTCATTCCTCTCGGACACCTTGTCTGACCTCTGACAGGAGACGTTCATTCCTCCTGAACATCTTGTGTGACATCTGACAGAAGACGTTCACTGCTCCCGTTCACCTTTTCTCACCTCTGACAGGAGACGTTCATTCCTCCTTGACATCTTGTCTGACATCTGAGAGAAGAAGTTCACTCCTCCCGGGCACCTTGTCTCACCTCTGACAGAAGACGTTCACTCCTCCCTTGCACCTTGTCTCACCTCTGACAGGAGACCTTCATTCCTCCCGGACACCTTGTCTGACCTCTGACAGGAGACGTTCATTCCTCCTGAACATCTCATGTGACATCTGACAGAAAACGTTCACTCATACCGGGCACCTTGTCTCACCTCTGACAGAAGACGCTCATTACTCCCGGGCACCTTGTCTCACCTCTGACAGGAGACGTTCATTCCTCCCGGACACCTGGTCTCAACTCTGACAGGAGACTTTCATTCCTCCTAGACACCTTGTCTGACATCTGACAGAAGACGTTCACTGCTCCCGAACACCTTGTCTCACCTCTGACAGGAGACGTTCATTGTCGTGGACATCTTGTCTGACATCCGACAGAAGACGTTACTGCTCCCGTTCACCTTTTCTCACCTCTGACAGGAGACGTTCATTCCTCCTGGACATCTTGTCTGACATCTGAGAGAAGAAGTTCACTCTTCCCGGGCACCTTGTCTCACCTCTAACAGAACACTGTCTGAATTCTGACAGGAGACGCGTACTCCTCCCGGGCATACTTTTTCACCCGACAAGAGACGCTCACTACTCCGGGCACATTCTCTCACCTCTGACAGTAGACGCACACTCCAACGGAGCACCTTGTCTCACCTCACAGGAGACGCTTACTCTTCCGGGAAACTTGTCTACCACTTTGCATTGTTTTGAGTACCGCAGTGATATCATACCAGTTGTTTAATACAGTATAGCCATCCATAATCCTTCTAAAGCGTAAAACATCTCCCATGGAGGGTTTGACATCAAGTGCTTTATAAATTTGTTTTGATGATGCTGTATAGCTGCAACACCTTCCATACAGTGTTTGCACATTTATCCCATGGATACCTTTTTTTCAAATATTTTTGTATCGGTGTTTCCGTACACCATCCATTTTCTTCTTATTGTCCCTTGTCGAGTAAAGTCAATTTTACTACAATTTCGAACACTATGTTTCTTCCATGTTGAGAAGTCGTGTCAAATTAACATTTCAGTAATTTATTTTTGTCATTGTTTTTGGTCTTTTACCAATACTGTGTCCTTTATAATATAAACTCTTGGCCCGACAATGTGTGACTGCGACATTTTCCATACAATCAACTTATCCTTAGTATTTCTATCTTTATTTTTCATGGTGTGTTATCGTGCCTGTGCATATTGTATATTATAATAACTGAAGCTATTTTAGCTCATGCAACATAACAATCCATATTTCAAAAAATGACAATTTAATGTCTGACATACGACCTTATATGACCTCAATACAATCAAATTTTTGAGCTCTGAGTTTGATATTAGAGGAAAATGAATTGGTGTACCGATAACGAGGGTCTTAATGAAAGGACAAAAAACTACTACAATATCCTAGCACATTTATTTCATGTCATGAACCATGCACTTTCTGAAAAATGAGAAGAATCCAGTAATATCATTACAAATTGCATAGAATATTAATACAAAAGAATTGGAAGTACCAGTAAACACTTCATTCTAGTAGATGTGATCTTTTTCTTGGTGATCTCTCAAAGAATAATTTATACAAAAAAATCTATTGTGTTTTTGATTGCAGTGACTACATAGATGATTGTAACAATGAAAAAAATACCTTTATCCTTAAATACAGTATATCTACAGGATAAATATTAATTTTACCACAATTTAGTTATACTTCATGAGGATTTATTTATCCAAGGATTTCACTTTGAATTTATTTCATGTGAATTTATTTCAAAGACATAATTTTCATACATATGGACGATTTATCACAAGAAATGACAAAAGCACTAAAACATCAAGCATTATTTGAAATTTTAGTGTCATCGGTTCTTGTGCTTTTATATTTGACTTTTATTTTTAAAATGACTCGCACTGACTTTCTTTTGATACGACATTCTTGAAAAGTGAAAGTTGTTGTTTCTGTCTTTGTGCATATATATTTCAAAACCAAAGTCAAAGGGTAACATAATACTGTCCCTAGCTGTAAGATGAGACACACTCATCAATATTTACGTGAAAAGAAAAAACAGCATCGACAGTACAGTTATTTGTCAATTATGTGAGTGAATATGACATATTTGTAGATCTAAATCTTTCCTGCACATCATTCCTCTTTTGTGCATATAGTGACCTATGAGACACTTGTTTTTGGGAGATTTTTTATGACGTATTTTGCAAAATAGGGGATAACAGAGCAATCATCATGAACAAAACTCAAAATACAGATCTCATCAATGTTATCAGATATTTTAAGCAACAGATTGGTAATGTTCCAAAAAATGATTATATACATATACATGTAGCACCAAAAAGTGGAATGTGAAGTCACATACAATTAAACAAATACAGAGTTTTCAAAATGCATTATTATGATAGATTGTAGTGATTCCTCCCACCATGAAAGACTGATGTAACACACCCATACAACAGATGTAACACACACCATATGAACAATGTAACACACACCATATGAATGATGTAACACACATCATTTGACTGATGTAACACACCCATATGACTGAATGTAATGCACCATATTACAATGTCCTTTACCATATGACATGCTATGATGCTAAATGGAAAACATATCATAACAAGTTACACACATTTTATGTAAGATTATAGCACAGACTACATAAATGAGTGTGATAAGTGTTAACATGAAAAAGATGTTGAGTGTTCAAAAGTCTATACTCACAGATATAAAAGCTTGTGTAGGCACTTCATATGATCCAAAATAAAACATTAAAAGAACATGTGCTCCAGAATGAAAACATTCAAATCAGTATTTATCATGAAACTTTGCATACATGTATTCGAGACACATCAAACCTGCAAAAGAATCAAACCATTTCCATACAGTGAAGAAATCAGACTGGTTTGTAATCAGAAAATAACATGTTACAGAGTGTTACTAATACATGGATTTATCAATAAAAAATTCATTCCAGATGATGGACCATTTTCTAATTTTAATGATCAAAGGGGCCAAATACTGGACAAACCATTTTTGCCAGAATTTTCATAATGATGTAAATGCTTGGATTTTAATGTCACCATAATATGACAAAAATCTAAGTGACAAAATCTTGATAAGTCCAGCATTGACCCTTCAATTATGTTGGAAAAAAGTCTATTAATCTGCTCTTCTAAGGAAATTCATAGTACAAGTACTAAAATTGTAACAGTGAAAATCTGAATGAAATACATACGACCTAATCATACCTCTTCTAATTTAGATAAAGTGATATTTAATGACATTGCTGTATACAAAGAGGTGCAATATAAGTAAACTAACAACTTACAAATAGAAAACTTACAAATAGAAAAATGAAAAAGGACAAAAAGAATATGGAGCATAAGAAACATGAAAACTCTCTAAGCCGTTAAAAGTAAAATGCTGTGTATCAGATTTACTTCTTCCAGTTCATTTAAAAACATCAACTGAATACTTTTACACTTTAGTGCATATTATGCATTCAATACACTTGTATAGATTCTACGAAATAACATCCAAATATGAATAAAGAATAATCAAGAAACTGTTTCTATGTTATAATAAAAGTCACAAAAATTAAAAAAAAGAAAAAGAAAAAATGTACTAAAATTTTGTAGATAAATATATACTACCACATAAATCTTAATTATTACAAAAAATATACCAAAACAAATAATGCCCAAAACAACAATGCATCACATTGTTACAACATAAATACATCATAATATCAATACTACTATTCATGTCACCAAATCTGTACACCTGAAAATTTACTATTACTGTATTTTTATATTTCTAAATAAATTGCCAAGAAACCTATATATGTCAATCAGATTCATTTTGTAGGGGGGAATGATACCAAATTTGTGACAAATCTGTATATTTGTGAAATTCATAGGATCAACAATAATAATTCTGTAGGAGAAATAGTTTTCAAGATATCTGATTTTTTCAAAATGCTCACAGATTTCTTTCATACCTCACTATTAATTTCTATTATAGTGATAAAGAAATTTAAAGAAACTGAACACTAATTCAACAAAATGTGTTTGTGAAATGAGTGCCTCTGTGGCAACAAAGTCCAAATAGGGCAATTTTGTAATGTCCTATATTTTGATTATACCCTAACCATGGGAATACACATGTGAAATATGGAAGCCTTACCTCTTACGATTCAAAACTTATAACCAATGTTAAAGTTTTCAAATGCAGGTCAAAGGTCACAGTCAAGGTCATGAGGTCACATATTATTGTACCAACGGAAGGTCTTGTTACAGGAAATATGCATGTTAAATATCAAAGCTCTAACTCTTACAATTCAAAATTTATAACCAATGATAAAGTTTTTGCCACAGACAAATGGACAGGCCAAAAACTAGATACCCCTGAATCTTTTATTGCGTGGGCATTTAATTTTTTAGCCGGTCTTTTTATGTGTATTTGACTTTCCTCTGGTAAAATTCAGTTGTGTAAAGAAAACAAGAGCAACGCCTATTGTAGTATAATATGCCCGTTGCTTAGTTTGAAAGGATGAATTTTTAAAATATTGAAACATTCCCCCTTTGCCAACAATTCTGTGAAATATTATTCAAATCCGTGCAATGAGTAAAATTATGGATTTACTAAATATTTACCCATCCTATGCATTATGACCTCATCCTTACAGATATGACCTTGGTTCAAAGTGATGACACACCCTTGGGTCCTCGGCAACAATTCTGAGAAGTATTACTCAAATCCATGTAAGGGGTAAAAAGTTATGGAACAGACAAATATTTATTCATCATATGCAGTGTGACCTCGACCTGGAAGATAGAATCTTGGTTCAAGGTCAAGACACACCCTTAGGTCCTGGGCAACAATTCTATGAAATATTCAAATCCATGTTAAAGGAAAGAGTTATGGCCTGAACAAAGATTTACACATCATATACATTGTGACCTTGACCTATCAGATATGAACTTTGAGTCAGATCATGACACACCCTTGGGTCCTGGGCAACAATTCTGTAAAATATTATTCAGATCCATGCAATGTATAACAAGGGTTTCTTGACAAGTAGTATTACGACCTTAATTTTTGACCTTGAAAAACAAAATACATCAATGTCTTGCCATGAGGAGTTAGTGTACCAAGTGTGACAGTCCTAGCCCCAGCAGTTTGATCTGTATCCTGCCTACAAGGTCAGACAAACAGACAGACAAATGCCATACCATAATATGTCTAACTCAAATTGAATTTTGGCCACAATTAAGTAACTTATCAACACAAGTCAAACTACAAAGGGTCAAGTACTGTTACTGTCAATTACGATTAAGTTTCACCATTTATCTATGTTTCATATTATGTCTTCAGAATATTCAAATCATCCTGATTTTCCATGAGCACTGAGATTTGGTGTTGTGAACAGTATTTACATTTACATTGTACCGGTATTTCAAATTTGGCATCATACAGATACTGTTTGGCCCCAAAGCAGTAACACCTTGCTTGGTAGATTACAAAAGACTGGATCAAAATGATGCTAAGCAAAAGCCTGGACAATGCCAATCAAGTAATGCAAATATAACCTTAAATATAGAAAATAACATATGAGACCAGATTGGGAACATAAAATGAAATGTGTATTGTTCTTATAACTTCATACAATATCTATGCAAAACCACACTACAGTATAATTACAAAATAAATAAACCACATTATCAAATACTGTGAATAAAGTTGGGCATTTTAATAAATTTCATGATTAAACTGATAAAGAATATCATAAGGAACTGTGAGTATTTGAATATCTATGAGCTAGATTTATTCAGAATTTTTTACAACTCTTCGTCTTTTTTCAATAGCTTTTAAGAATCGATGTATAAAAACTCTGAATCTATACAAGAAAAAAATCATACTATGAATCATAGGAGCAACTAAAAAACAGATGGCAAGAATATAGCACAACGCTACACCAGGAGCCTTTCCATAGTTTAACACTTTGTATATAAAAGGCTCTCCAAGGTGATTTGTTCCCCCTGCAGCCCAGTACAAATAGGTGAAGAGACTATACGCTAATCCCGTAGCACAGCACTGGTACATGTGAGACTGTCGCACTGGCATACGTGTTATCATGAGATCTGCGAGTATGAATATGGCATTCACCCCATGGGTATTCAGGTTGATTAATGTTCGGCCAGACCCTGTAATGAAAATAACCATCATTACTGAAAATTATCAGAATTATCCTTACATTAATTTCCATGTAAGAAAACGCTAACATTTTTCTGACTCACAGTAAAATAGCTAAGGATACCATCTGTATGTACATTCCTTTCAATACAATGACAATAAATATTTTCTGAATCATGGCAAATTACACAATATACAATTAAAAAGGTGCATCATACATCTGCATGCTGACATGATTTCCTACCACATGGGTCAAACCCCAGTTTAAAACCTAAGTGCACAACTTCAAGTCACACCCTTTTATATACATGTACCACCACCATATCATCTGCATCTATCTTGATTAAGAAGAAAAGGTGTAGACAAGTTTTTCTGACTGCGCCCATTTTTCCCTATCGAAGGGGCTAGACTAAAGTTAAAAACTAAGGTCCACAACTTCAAGCCAGCCCCTTTCATATACCACCACCAAAAAACATTTGTACCTATCATGGTTAAGGAGAAGTGCCAACAAGATTGTGGGGTACAGCATAATATGCCCACATTTTAATGTGAGCATTTGAAAATAAAGAAGACTGTTCATTTGCTGCTTCAGAGCATGCCAGGATCATTTCACCAATGCGGTGACAGCCAGTTTTGTGAAGGAAGGAGAACCTGTACTTTTGGCGTGAATACTTATACCAGTTGTGGGCATTCCAGGAATCAACCACATACATGATAAATTTATTTCACAGAGTTGAAAGGCCACAGTACTACAAATACTGCACAGAACTTAAAACTACATTAATGGCCTCCAAGATTCAAATCAAAGACATAGTGTAATCAAAGATTACCATGCTCACCTCAATACACTTTTTCCAATACTGAATTACCTCAAGCCAATTAAGTGAATCACTCAAGTGGAAAATGTAGGCAAGATGTATCATAGGATGCATGCACTAAGTCAGTGTCCCAAGATGAACCTAAGGTGCAAGTCTGATAACTGTAGCATCTATACTATCTCCGATACTGAGTTACCCCAAACTACTAAACCAGACACAAATGGGAAAGCACTCGCCATGGGTATAGCAGAAGCTCGTCTTAAACTCTTCGAAGTGAGATTAAACTGTCAAATACACAATTTTTACTCATCAACAATTATCTTTGGCAAATAAGACAAGATCAAGACTACACTTCACTTCACAATGACTTCATTGAAATGTTAATGGAGCATGTACATGTACCCCAGTACATGAATTATATAATCAAAGGACTGAAGGTCCTGAGTAACACTCATATGAAGATAAAGAGGAAATTGTTTTATCAATAGTATCAAGGATGTAGTCTGGTGAGCGATTTACGCTTAAAAGTAATCTGCCTAACGGGAGGTAACTCATACTGTCACGAAGATGTAACATTTTTAGTCATGATAGAAAATACAGAAATAATATTCAATAATTTGTCTATTATGCACGTGTTTGTAAATTATCATGTGATATTGAAGAAAACTGTTTTTAGAGTTATTCTATTGACCAAAACTCTATGCCGGCAAATACGAAATGGGAAAAGTAAAATATTTTAAAACCTAAAAAAGCACAAGATAGTCAACTAAAAGCGAAGGCCAGTATATTTATCTTGAAACAATCAAAACTAAATTCAATGAACAAGAGAGGGTTTTTATTTTTAATCCTCAGAGTGCTAACGTATTTGAAAAGGGCTGCAGATTTACATCATGCAGTAGAGGATGATGTCATCGAGACATTACGTCTTAATGACATGATGTTGTCGCACCTGCTGTATATGCTGTCTGTTGAAAAGTATGGTGTCTTTGAGCCATTATATTTCCGGACTTGTTCACAGAAGAGGCATGATTTACATATCATTAAAAACAAGACATTTTAAACTTCTAAATAATACTACGATGTTGTTACTGACATATTCATTGAAGCAGTTATATATGTACCACAAAGGCAGATTTTTCAAGGAAATATATGTACTTGTTTTCCAAATAGCCTCCAACTTCCTAAAAGGGGGAGGGCATTAATGTGTTTATATATATTGATAATATTGAATCTAAATATGGTTTTAATTTGAAATGTCATTTGAAGCTTATATGTATACAAATCAATTCCTTTCTTGATCATGAAAAGGAAATATTTCATTCAATATATATTACACACAAATGAGGTTATAGCAAAATGGGGGAGGGTGCAATATCTATCAAATTTCTTTGTAAAATGCTCCATTACCTATTGTAATTTTATGATGTTTTGACTTATGACAGACCATTGCACATTACAGCGTTCACAGTGATGCAGATAACAGAAATTATCAAATAAGTGTACTTCTTGTGAAATTGTCATCATTTTAGTAGGTTTGTTTAATTACTATAGCCACTTCGTAAGTTGTCAGAGCTTTCCCTAATCCTTGTTATTTTTTCAATCAATCAGTATAAATTCATAAGTTTATCTACCAAAATAAAAAAAAACCCAAACTTTTCTGTGTCATATTTGTGAAAAAAAATATATAAACTGCTCATTTCTCTATATCGAAATAGGCATGAAACAGTGTTAATTTGCATTGATTCTAGTACAATAATTTGCTCCATAACATGATACGTTTTTGTTATTATTTAATCTACCTTTGTCTGTTCTTATAGAATATGCATGAAATAGCCAGTTGTAGATTTTAATTCTTCTTACTAGTTCACCAGACTACCCCCTTAATTCAGGACTAGTTTCATTCTTACAATGAACAGCACGAATTCAAAATGACACTTGAATCATTATTGAGTTATTCTAATCAATTTTCTTTTAATGAAACAAAATTGAAGTGGGAATAGTTATATCAAGCTTGCATTCAAGTCTGGGTCCCAAGATGAACCATTAGCACAAGTTTAGGAATTTTCACACACTGTTTAGTTGAGGTGACTTGGCATACAGCCAAGTCAGAAGTCTTTTATTTTTACTAGTTTGTTGCAAACTGAGGTATCCCCAACAGGTTAACCAAATCACTGAAGTGGAAAACTGTCACATGAAGTAATCGAATCTGGTACTCTAGTGTGCATCCCATAGATGAATCATTGGTGCAACTTTGGTGAATCCATGTTTGTAATTAGGAGGGGGTTATAATCAGATGAGGGTGTTCCTGAGGATACATAACTGTCAAGATAAACAAGTGAATTCAAAAGAATTCTAAGATGTCAAAAGTAATTATCTTAAGTGGAAAGTCTCATCACAAGGAATCTACATGTGAAGTTGTACTCCTACTGGATCAAAAGTTATTGCCAAGGTTAAAGTTTTTGTGACAAGACTGACTGATGGAGGAATGAGTATTATGAGATGTAATGTCCCTTTGCTTTCATAAAAGTGGGGGACAAAAAGTGATGTTAAAAAGACATTCTAATTCACTTGTTTTTCTTCCATTACAAAGTGTACTCATAAATGAGTGTATAACATGTATTGAGTCATCAAATGTATAAACATGTTTTGTTTTGATAATTACATGAATGGTCCACACATTAGCGATTCAGACATCACCACGATATACCGTCCTCAAATTCAAAAGTCATTATACCTACTCTTTGACTTTGTCCACATTGCCTCTGACTCCAACTATCAAAAATTCTGACTGAACCAACTTCGTTCATTGTTCTTAACGTACATCTTAAATCTCATATCAAGGACGATTTGCAAGTTCTACCATTCACGTGCACAATTATTACAATCAAGTTAAACCAACAAAATTGACAACGTACATGACATGCGTACGTACCACTCAACATGCTTTCCATCATGTTATTTCATCTCGCCGCGACGGAGCAAATCAGATTTTGTTTACGATGCGATGTCAAGTCACTCATGTATGAATCAATTTGTGATTAATAATTTAATCATGGAATTTTAAGAATATGAAACCGAAGAAACTTCTTATGTCGGTGCACTAAATATCAATTCGTTTCTCGGAAGAATTTTATACATGACGCTATTCGTCCCTTAGCAACGCGGAATTTGGAAAAGGGAGGGGGGGGGGGGGCAATTTCACGTTAATACCCAGCTCTGGTGAAACTTACGCAGAATGTTTACAATACGCAAAGGAAAAACTTTAACTTATACAGTCTGCTGTCCCACTTTAATCAAGTAAAACATCAATTTTTCGGCATAACGTCATCAAAAGCATGTTGTTATTGTGGTTGGCAAGGGCCGATGGAAAGGCCCGAAAATGTGCGATCAGTGCGTAGTAATCAACGACTGAATGAAAACATAAGTTACATGCCAATTAGTTTCAAAAATAATCATCGTGTTTGTTCAGCTCTGGTATAGACTTTCCATACATCTTCCTAAATAATTTGCTGAATATGTAGTTAATAACATACCAGAAGTATCAAATGTTCATGAATATTTGCAAATTTAATGCACATAATCATAGACCTATTTCACTGAGTGTAGGAATACATGAGCAAAGGGGTGAGTCCCAATATGGCAGTGCCCATGACCCGGGTCCATAACAGTGTAACACTTCGTGTTACAAAAATGATTGATGATTTACTGTTCATAATCTACAATACAGCCAAAGTAAAAAGTTAGCGACTAACAGAATTACAACTATATGTCCTGATCTATTCATACGCACGCACTTAAAGTCATCATTAACTATTATAGGTACATGTATCTTGCACAAGGACAGAACTTCATATGAGAAAGATTCATTACCATCATAGGCTATTGTCCAGAAAAGAATTGTTACAATAGGTGCTGTATCCAAAGACAGGTTGTACAGAACCCACTGAAGTTTCAATCGTTTAGAATTTCCCATTAACTCCATAACATCTAAAACATAAAACAACCAAATCTGATTAAGGTCAAGGTTTGAAATTTAGTGAAAATATTCATCTCTACAAGCTTACACAAATTTTTGATTATTTTTCCTCACAGCTTATTTACACTTAAAATTAATTCTTATTCTTTATCATGTGAAGATACCTACAAACTGTAAATCACTTATATTTCACATCTCTTTGGTTTCTTTACAATAATTTTATTTTTAATTCCTTCATGAAATATACTTAAAATGTAACTTTCAAGATAAGCATTACATATATATGTCATAATATATATATATATGTATCTTCAATATGTGGTATATTTATAATTGGAAATAATTAAAAAATCCAAACATCGTTTCAGAAGAATTTGTATCAATGAAAACAAATCTAAAACAATTCTACTATAAAATTATCAATGACTTAGCCTGACCTTTGCCTTCCTTCTTTATCTGCATATACTGTCTGACGTTGATGGCCATGATGATCTGACATGCAGTCAGAATGTAGAATGACCAGTATGTCAGCATAATAAAGATTTTACATCCTAGTGTTCCCATGAATGCTGTGTAAAAGACCATCACAAAGAAGTATGCTGCTACAAGAGACCGGTAGATCAAATACTTCTCAGGATTACTGCTCCACTAAAAACACACAATCAAATTATCATTGATAACGTACTTTTCAAAAACATACATGCAAACTCAGTTTAACTTTAAGCAATGGTTTTAACAATTTACACGTAACTGAATCAGATCAGTCCAAACAGACCACTTTCCGATTTTGAAAATGACTGTCTTAATGTCAGAGCTGAAAGCTTTCAGCAATATTTCTCATTGTGAAGTCACAAGAAAGGCGTAATTTCATTTTGAAAAAGACAATTTTCACAATTAAATTACTTCTTTAACTTTTTTTTTTTTTTGATGTCGCTATTAAAATACGTCAAAAGATACCAGCTCAGACATTAAGACAGGCATTTTCAATATCGGCAAGTGGTCCATTAATAGGATAAGGTTATGACACACTTTTGTGTCATGGGTAACGATTGTGTGAAGTATGATACAGATCCATCTTACAGCTGCAGTTTATGGAACATATACTAATTTTGATCAATAGTTCACTAACCTGAACTTTAGTGAAGGTCATGACATACAGTACAGTCCGGGTGGAACTTAATTTGCCCTTTGATCACACTGGGCATTTTTAGAGTGGGCATTAAAAATGTCCACTGGACACAGTGGACATTCTTGTAAGAGCCAGTTAGAATTAACATACATGTAAGTGGACAGCTTGATAGCTCAGGTAAATTTCCACTCCTAATGCCCACTGAAATTTCTGGTGTACTGCCCACTGTGGACAGTGGGCATTCAAAGTTCCACCCGGACTGTGTACTGTACATGTACCCTTATGCCCTGGGTAACACTTGTGTGAACTTAAAATAATGAACCAAATTCAAGGTAATATACAGCAGTTATACAATACATGCATTTAATATTTTTCATACGAAAAAGTGGTTTTAAAATACATGTATTCTTCACCAGATAGACAGAGCAAATCTTATCTACCCTAAAAATTCATTTGTGGAGAGAATACTCATACTGGTAATATTTTCTAAAAATTCATCCAAAAACAGTATACTGTTGAGAGCATGGTTTAATACTCTGGCGAAAATCAAAACTTAAATGTAATGGTGATATCACAAGAAACCCCCATGCAAAAATTTAGTACTCTATCTAAAACATTCTAAATTATAGTCATTACCTCTCTAGTACAAGACTCCACCTCTCACTAGGCTCATAATTGAGCTACATGTAGACCAATTACAGGTAACTTATTAAAACTGTGGTCACCAGATTGTATTCTGAATGACTGCCTTGGGAGTGGTTTCAATGTAAAACAGAACAACACTATACATGTACGTGTACCGGTAGACCAATATTTTCCAGAACTTTTTCCAAATGCTCTGGAGGGAAAAATTCTTGAATATGTGATACTTTAGATAAATTGATATCTTCACTTTCTCCAGATATATTGTTTGACCTCAGGCTAAATTGTATTTCTTAAAAGTCAGACTTGCTAGGAATGAGATACAGTTGATTGAATTCAAATCCTGCTTAAACTGCTTGATGCTATATACACACATGGATGTAACTATGTACATGTATCATATTTACATGTATTTCACAGCCAAATCCATTAAGATATAAAACTATTGTTGATCTTTGCAATCAATATCAGTCTTTATATGTAAATTACTACTTCCACATGTGTATGACGTTAGACATGCCATACCTTGTGATATCAAGCCACACTTTGTATGCCAATGACAACTGACTGAAGGAAATCAATTAAAATTTATGCTTAATAGAGCACTGACCTGAGAGAGAACAAAATCCTCTGGGTTGTCGTATTCCAAGTCATGTTGCGGCTGATATGGAGCTAAAGTTTTTGAAGATTGACTAGATTGTCTACCTTTACGGTCGGTGAGAGAATAATAAGCATAGCGTGTATATGTACCGAGAGCATGTCTTGCCACACGCACTCCATCATTGGTGATATGTACAAACTTTGCAGCCACTTTAAACATCTCTCTTCTCTTACTGTGAAATTAAAATGTCTTCATCTACAAACTTCCTGTTAATCTGAAATTAAATGAATTGTCAATAAATTGAATAAGTACAATGCAATTCAATACAGTTTTTAACAAGAAACCGCCAGCAACGGTATGGCCAGACTGCAAAGCAAATTCAAAACAAGGTTGAGGTCACAAGGTCAAAAGTCATGATATCAACAGAAAGCACTTGTCATAAAGAACCTATGTGTGACAGAAAGACATTGCCAATACATAGCTTAGCAATTTAAAAGACATTGCCAAAGTTAGTCTCTTTACAGTACATAAAAGTCCAAGGTCAAGGTCACAAAGTCAATTGAAAGCACTCATCATAAAAAACCTGTGTAAAATATCAAAGCCCTATTCCAATTGATTCAAAAGATATACCCAAGTTAAAATTGTTCGAAAGTATGTCAAAGTCTAAGGTCAAGGTCACCAGGTCCAAAGTCATTGCATAATTTGAAAGCTTTGGTCATAAGGAACCCAGGTGTGAAGTATTATGTTTATACTCCTCTTAGTTGCTGAGATTTTGCTTCAATGTGTGAAGAATTATGCTATTCAATACAGTTCTCAACAAGAAACCACTAAAGACGGTATGGCCAGACTGTAAAGCAAATTCAAAACAAGGTTGATGTTATAAGGTCAAAAGTCATGGTATCAACTGAAATCACTCGTCATAAAGAAGCTACATGTATGTGTGAAAGACAGACATTGCCAATACATACATTTGTACATTTGTAGCTTAGCAATCTAAAAGATATAGCCAAAGTTAAGGGCTCTTCAATGTATGTTAGTGAATTGAAAGCACTCATCATAAAAAGCCTGTGTGAAATATCAAGCCCTATTCCAATTGATTCAAAAGATATACCCAAGACGTTAAAACCAATCTATAGACCGGAATTGCCAAATAATTCAAATATCTTTATACATTAAAACGTTTGAATTAAGCTTAGTTGCCCAATATATTTTCATTAAATAAATCACTCTTTAACCAGCCTATTCACACTAAAATATTTGTTAAACTGCAATGCTAAAACTATTAATATTAAAGAACAGTCCAGGTGTTTTTGATAATGACTGAAAAAATACATGGTGACCAAAAATTCAGAAATCACAGAGTTTTCAAACATTTTTCTGAGTGGGAATTTACCTGTAACTATATTCCACTAATCTATGTTATAAGAAAATTTAAAATGTACTGGTGATCATGATCCAGTGGTGTTGAATAGTGTCAGTCCGAACTTGGCGAAGGTTTCGAGGGGTGTTTTTGACTGACAATATTTTCATTCAAACTGATAAACTGCTGAAATTTTTTCTATATATTTCATTGTCCTGACGGACAAACTTTTCAAAATCACTGAGAATGACTGGCATGTTTAAAAACTTTTCAACATCTCAATCATTCCCATACATGTATCTGGCTAATTGTACAATAACCAAGATACTATACATGTACCGTGGAAGTTGGAGAATCTTACTTGCCACGGTGGGCAATCCACAGACTGTCCTCCATGGACACCTCAGGAGGCCAGTTTTCTGTCCACATTAATATTTACTTATACAATACACTTTGCCTTCTACCTGTACATGTACTTGTCCTCTCAAGGTCAAAAACGGACAAAATTTTCACACCTTTTACCTGTATTTGTACTCTGGTGGACAAAATAGACAAGCTTTTCATGCCTTTTAATCAAAATTGTCCCCCAGTGGACATATGGGACATTACATGTACATACATGTAGATGTGTCTGTATTTTACAAATCATCAAACCTAAAGTGTCGTCATCTAACTGTAAAAATCGTGAAACTTCCAGGTTTTTTAAAATTATATATTTTTGCTTCCGCTAAACCTTAAAGTATTCTGTATGTGAGGCAGAATTACCGGTACCTGTGTCTGGTTTGCTTAATTGTTGTAAGTTTTACTTTTCTGTATAAACAGTATCATTAAAGTATTTCAGACATTTGATTGTAAAAATTCAATTGTTAAATTCTTAAAGCTTTCTACGATAAAAAAACAGTATATAGTAATGTTTATTAGATTTACATGTAAAACCTATTATTTACTGGTACACTACAAAACGGGTGGAACTTTGAATGCCCACTGTCCAGTGGGCAGTCCACCTGAAATTTCAGTGGGCATTAGGAGTGGACATTTAACCGAGCTATCAAGCTGTCCACTTACTGTACCTGTATGTTAATTCCAACTGGCTCTTACAAGTATGTCCATTGTCCATTTTCAATGCCCACTCTAAAAATGCCCACTGTGACCAGTGGGCAAATTAAGTTCCACCCGGACTGTACTGTATATACCGGAATATATCTATATATTACTCTTACCAATTAATGCTGAATTATCAATCCCATATTTGTTCATTTCGTCCCTTTCAGAAATTTATAATATGAAGTTGATGTCTTGACAGGATATGGCCAAAGCAGGAAGCATTCAATAAATGATACTACATTGTAAATGTATGTGATTCAATTAAGATAGCACTTGTTTATCTAACTCAGATGTAGGGGGTATAATAAATCATTAAGGATACACAAATAGTCTACATGCAGATATCAGTTAATGATATGGAAATTTCCCTGAGGCTGAGACAAGATTGATAGCAGTAGTGTATACATGTATGTTCAAACAAGTACTGGAACATTATGATTGCATATAACCCTTAAAGATGTTTTCTGTGAAACATGTAGAAATGTAGAATTATCAATAAATTTGTACATTGCAAACATAATTGACTTCTGTCATTTTCTGACTTTGAATAGAGATGCTCAAGTTAGCAAATTGTATTGTACGTTGCACTGTATATCCAGAAATTTTATTGAGAGAGGTCATCCAACAATATCAAGGGGTTTCTGAAGGGCAATGTAAATTGATTAAGTGGTGAAGCGCTCGACTTGAAGTGCAGAGGATCTGGATTTAATTCTCAGAATGTGCCACGACTCATTACATGTACAATTGTAAATGTTCAAGATGTTGTCACTGTTGTGATTTACATTGTCACTTACGGTAATATTTGTTGAAAGTAACGTAAAATGCACATGAGGTAGGACCTTGACCTGAAAAATTTGTTTATAGGATTTTTTGTCTTTTTAACACATTTACAGAAGTGTGAAAATAATTAATTGGTATTGCACTAAACTGAAAGAAGATGAACCCTCTGACCTGTATGTACAGTGTAGATTCTATATACCAGTATGGATCAAAGGGGTTGTGTCAAAACCTTGAGATGTAAAACACCAATCAACCAATCTTAATTCTTAAACTTCTGCTCCCTTGCCCAACAAAAAACAACACATGTTCTGTGTGGTAACAAATGTGGTTGATTACATGTAGAGGTGCTTTATTCTTTGTGTTTGGGCTCTCATGTGTGACCATTGCATATGCATGTAACATAAAGGGTTGAAAGGTTGTAGGGGAAAAAAAAATGGAAGAAAGCTAGAGCAGTGAATATGAAATTGTAAAACATTTTACAGGACATTCGGTGTGGTAAATTAGCACAATTCACAAGACCGAAGCAACTTTTACCAGACCGTCAAAAAAATTTACATTTTTTGAAAGATGCTCACAAAAATCATGCAACGACTGCTCACTTTAATTTTCCTAGCTTTCCTTACAAATCATTGTAAACATCTTTTCCCCATATAAATGAAAGGGCCTTTAAACCTTTTTTTTTCTTTTAGTTTTTGTTCATCTTCACCGGACAATCGGTCCGGAAATTTAAGGCTATTTACAGGACCAACTGCATTATTACTGGACTTGTCTGTCACCTCGGTCCGATGATATTTCATTTTTACTGCTAGAGAAAAGGGGAAAGATTGATTGATTGATTATTGTTTTACGTCACTCCACGATTATTTCACGTATATGGTGACGGCATCTGCCTGATGCATTGCATACAAATTTAGACCTTTGCAACTGACCCACCCGAAGCAGTGAGGGATCTTTTACGTGCCACGCCTACCGTGACATGGGACCTCGGTTTTTACTGTCTCATTTGAAAGACAGAACACCGGTGTGCCCCGGACGGGAGTCGAACCCGCGACCTCTCGATCACGAGCCGAGCACCTTATCCACTAGGCCACACTGGCTTAAAGGGGAAAGAAGACATGGCTTGTGAAAAACTTCAGAAAAGAAAAATGGGTGTAATGGAAGAGGAAGAATAATTGTCAGTTGTTGATGCTTATAAAAGAGGGACAATAATTTGCAGTCATTGACGTTTGAATGAGTCATTAGACTCATTACTCATATTAAAGTGTTGGAAGCTGCTGATAACTCAGTGGGGAATTTTCACAAACGCTAATAAATGATCCAGATTCATGATTTGTTATGAGGTATACTCTATGGGATTTATCTTCAATTTCTAAGTAAAATCTTATTTTTTAATCTTTTGTTTTACCATGATTATTATCTTAAATGAGAAAAAAAATGAAATATATATAATGTAAGTATACTTCTTCATTGAAATCAAATGTGGATTTCAAAATATTTATAACAGGATTTGTAAACAATTACTGAAAAATTACATTATGGCCTTGGATAAAACCAAAGTCATACCCCCTCATGCATTCGGAATCTCTCACGCCTTTACTCATAAAAGAATGCTGCAATACGTAAAACTCAAAACGGATAAGTGAAATAGTCCCATTGTCAGATAAAAAATTTAACCTCAGCTTCTGGAATCACCAAGAGATAGTATACGGATCAGTTTGCAAATCCACCCAACTCACACCCAACCACTGTTTATCCAACTTCAGCAGTTCCGATTGCATCCTATGCCTTTTGTGACTGCAGACCAAAATTGTCAAATTTTGTTGCAATTTTGTGGTGCACTTTAACAAGTAACTTACTTACTTAGTAAGTTGCAGGGATTTCAATAAGAGTTGTCACGTAGCGAAATACTGCTATTGCAAATGACAGAAATCGCCAATTCGGTTTTCATCTGATCTCAAAAACGGGGAATTTTCAAAAACACTTAGATGATCCAGATTCGTGATTTGTTATGAGGTATACTCCTCGGGATTTATCTTCAATTTCTAAGTAAAATCTTATTTTTTAATCTTTTGATTTACCTAGTCGGGCACACCTGAACCGGATTTCCGCTACGCTTCAAAGGGGAAATCCTGCCTTTACTCATAAAAGAATGCTGCAATATGTAAAACTCAAAACGGATACGTACAGTGAAATAGCCCCATTTACTACTAACATTCATGCATATGGCGCCTAAAATAATATGCCTCACATTTTTTCAAACCCTGAACTGAAGTTGTAATTCAATGTGAGTGTAACATAGTTGAAATTAAACTTTAATTTCAACTATATTTAAAATACTTATCAAAATTCATTTAAAATGTTAAATTATGACTTTTGGATCAATCATTAAGCTTTCATTTCCAAACAAAAAGAGACTTTAGCCTTAGTGCCTTTTTTGTTTTTCCCGCACTTTTGAATTAAATCACGTGTACGACGAAATCACATGACGGCAAAATGAACTTTTCTTCACGTATGGATAAGATAAATTTTATCAAAGTATGTAAATTATATCGGACATTCCTGGTTGTTCTGACATTATTACCTTCGACAGTTAGGAGCATTACTGGCATAAATGCGGATAATATCTGTACAACACCTCCGGGATTCCAAATAACGAATCTCAAAACAGGGTGAGTAACCGAGATAATTCTAGCTAGTTCTACTTGTACTAAGCTAGGACAAAACATTTAAGTATGTCAAAGGTATATTGTGTTTGAATAGTATATATCCAATTGTTTACTGCATGTCGATGAAAATTTTGGCTTCAAATGATTTAAAAAGAAATTGATGATTTGGGGCCATCACACCTTTTTTTCTTCGTTCCGAATTTTTTGTGCATTCTGTTATTTTGATACAGTATTAGAATTCTTTATTCATGAAAAATATGCAGTAACATTCAATATGAATCGAGTAATCTTACCTCTTTTTTATACAGACTACTGTTCAGTTACTGAAGGCGTTTGACCCTTCCGCACAACAATGTACAATCACGTGACAAAGATTGTCTGGTAGTTGTGTTATGCAAGAGTTACCTCCCGTGTGTCTTCATGACTTGAAAATTATTAAAGGGTTATCCATCCCTAAGATAATTCTAGTGAAAAATATGTGCTTTTAATTCTTTATTCGAGGAACATATTAGATACAAATAAATCAGTGGTGTTAAAACACTACCTATCCATATCCATATATAGATCTAGTATTCCTTTAAATTTTAATCCTTATGCACATTGCATTGACAATTCAGTGTAAATTAGCAGAATGAAAACAACTTTTGTTTGTTTTATATCTTTCCTTCTTGTTTAGCATCAGAGAAAAAAGGAGTTTTTCATCGCTTGCGTAGTAAATTAGCAGAATGAAAACAACTCTTTGTATTTGTATTCCGAATCGTGGTTTAGCATCAGAGAAAAAAAGTTGTTTTTCATCACTGGCTGCAAAAATTATAATCCCTACATTTGCATCAAAACTGTGATATTTATTTTGCTGATAATATAAAAATGTGTGCAAATCTAATTTTCTTGATTTATCTTCATTCTACAATAACATATTACTAAATGAACGAAAGAATTAAAATACCGGTATGTATATAATGTAAGATGAATTATATTTTTTATTCATAGTTTTACACTGTACTCAATCTTTTTACATGATTTATATTAGATGTTTATAATGACATAATTAATGTTTTATAGAACTATGCTACATTTAATAATAAGCAAAATATTATAGAATACTGCCCCCTTATTTTGACACAAATTTGATGTAATTAGATCTATACTATGTGGTACTCAGCTATAATAAATCAGAAATATGTTTAGGACCTATAGTTTTTCATTCTACTTTTTAAGATTATTTTATACATATATACAACATTGATTTACTAATTATAAATCAAATAAACAAAGTTTTATTTCCCCAAACACACTCCTTTTGACGGCTGGAAATATCTGTGATGTCACCCAGGGATACATAACCCTTAAGGCAGTTAATTTTTATACCCCGGGATTGATAGAATGCATGGGGACATAATCATTTTGTTCTGTCTGTATGTTGTCAGCTTTAACCTTGGCTATAACTTTTGAACCATGAGGGATAGAGATTTCATATTTGACATGTGGACGTAACTTATGAAGCCCTTTCAAATGAAACCAAGGTCAATGACCTTTTGACCTTGACGATGACCTTTATGCTAAAAATAACTTTTTGGACTTGGGGCTATATACTCTTGAACCACGAGGGATAGAAACTTCATATCTGACATGCATACTCAACCAATGAAGCCCTTTCAAATGACACCAAGGTTGATGACCTTTTGACTTTGACAATGACCTTCACGCTAAAAGTAACTTTTTGAACTTTGGTTCAGCCGGGGGCATTAGTTTTTCACAAATACAGCTTGTACTACCATTGAATAATTTCACTAGCTACCTTAAAACAAATTTTAGTGTGAATATTTTACTATTATGTATATGTTTCATTGCAATTGATAAAAGTAATAGATCTTATATTTAAAGGGACATAGTCCGAGACTGGAAAATTTTAGCTTGAAAAGGATAAATTATGACAATATCTTATTTTTCCTGTATTACATAAATTATAAACTTTGTGTTAATTGCAAAATTTAAAACTAAAATCCCTCAATGTTTTCGTAGAATAAAGGTAATTGAGTCGAATTAAATTCAGCTGGTATAAATTCCCCAAATAAGGCGATGCTCCACCCATAATCATGCGCGTGCGCGGATATTCACCGTAGAAAACAACAAAAATGGTTCACATGGAGGAATACGAGCACGAGAAAAGCAAAAGTGTGGTAGAAAATAACTATACACAGACTCAAAGGCCAAAAAAAGAAAAGTGGAACAAATGTTAGAATCGGGTAAAGTTTGAGTTTCATTGTCACGTGATTTCCTCTGACCGACCTCATCAATATTCAAGGAGTTGGCCTGGTTATGCTGCAAATTTAAAACGGGCATATCTCGTTAACGACATCGACTTTGGTAACGATACTTTTTACACATATTAGATAATATACTAGCAATCGATTGCTGTTTAAGAAATCTAGAGTGTTTACATTTTTTATACTTTTCCCGACTTCAGTCGGACCATGCTCCTTTAATAAAGACCTTTTTATTATAATCTTTTGTTGGCTAAATGAATCATAACATTTAACATTTTTCTCAATTTTGCAATTGGTTTTTGAGCCTTTAAAATTCATTATCATTTATATAATAGTTTTTTATATAGTATATACACACTAAGGCTACCTGTAACTACAGTGCATTTACAAACCATACCAGCATTTTGTTATTTAAACTGACTTATTATCAGGGTTTGAAATGAGCAGTCATCCAGTCGTCAGAAACAACCTAAAATCTCTGGGCAACCTAAAATTTCAGTAAATATAAAGGAGGTCATCGAAATTTTCTTAGAATTTGCTAATTGGATGACCCAAAATTTTGGCCAATTTCGAGCCCAGGTGATGATTCATATTCTACCAGTACATATTATTAATTATTAAGCAAGACATCTAGCTTCTCTTAATATCATGTTTCAAGTTGAAATATGAAAGTATTAACACAGCTAGACATATGAAGCTTTACATGTGTACCTTGTCTGTCTTTAAATAAAGTTTTAATGGGATTTAAAATATATACATGTATATATTGACCTTGATAAAGAAAACTTTTGAGGATAATTATCATAACATTAGGTTCACCAGTTATACACATATCCACTTTTAGTTTTATATACACAATATCCTGATCCTTTTATGAGAAGATGTCCGAAACATTCCAAATGTATTATGGGTATGATTTTGTTTTTATTATCAGTGAATACAGATGCAAATTTTCACTCATATATTTTTTGATGATGAATATCCCATGCAGCATTTGAATTCATTGGAGAAGCATGGATAAAATATTCTTAATTATTTTCTCACTTCAGGCAAGTCATATATTATCAAGTAAAATTAAAAAAATAGAAAATTAAGATATTACTACTTAGAAACTAAAGATAAATAATTCCCAGAAGGCTTACAGTGAATATGAAATTGTAAAAACATTTACAGGACATTTGTTCTGGTAAACTAGGACAATTCACCAGACCGAAGCAATTTTGACAAGCATGAAAGCAAAATCACATCCTGATCGAATCATGACATTAGAAATAAGTCTGAAACCAAAATCGCTTCTAGAAAACACCGGACAGTCAGTCCAGAAATTTAAGATTATTTACCGGACTGACCGTAAGTCTGATGATACTTCATCAATTTTCACTGGCCTTATCCCATTTGCAGATCAAGTCACTCGTTGAGATTGAATCATCTCGGCATTTATAATTGTCATTGAACACAGGGCAGTCTTAACCTTGCACCAGTGATTTCTAAATATTTCAGTTTGTGCATTTATTAACACCTAAATCATGATAATATTTAACGAATGCAAATGATTATTGAATTAAAAAGTTTTTTAATCAATTAAGTCCAAAATACAAAAATACCTAGCTGTGTTTCTGCTTAAATAACTCATTTAAATGTAATATTTCTCTGCATACATGTATTTTGACCGCCAGTAACCCTAATATGTTTCTCAGAATATTATGTTTCTACAATCTGGAATTTGTATGTATCCTTCTACATGTATCTTTGTTTTTTATGAACTTGACAGTCACTTAAGTGCATGATCAAAATTCTAATGTGAAAATAGAAAAATGTGCATGGGTTATCATGACCACCTGTATGATCTTACATTAATTAATTAACATCTGTTGTCAACTAGCTGTGTGCTTAATTGATCCGAAATTGGAAATTTCAAAGCATTTTCAATATTATAAATCATATATCATGCTCAACATAATTGACATTATGCAGAACTGCTATAATTCAAGTAAAATCAATATCTCATCCAATAACCCAAAAGAAACCATTTATACAGACCTTAAGTTTTTATTTTTTCATCCAGTCAGCCCAAGGACTTAGTTATAATCAAGACATTAGTTTGTAAGTCTTTGATCAGCCTAGACGCAGGTATTTTCATCCAGTTAGCCTCAGTTAGGCAAGATACAGGTTTTTTCATTTTTGGCTTGATTAAAAGCATGCATATGTATGTTACATGTAGCACATGTATAAAAGTCGTTTTCAAGACAAAAAGCCATAATTATAATTGTCCTTCCCCCTCCTCCACTAGTCATTCTGTAATTTATATGTATACTTTTCCTTGTGCGTTTAATTTATGGTCAGGCGTTTATTCTTGGGATGTGGAGGTACTTTACGTTCCTTTGGAAATCACAACAAAATTTGGCAGCAGTTACAGCACTGGAATTGGGTATGGGGCCAGGGAGTCTGTGGTCCCCTCCCCCATAAATTTCATTGGCAACTTGCATACATGAACCATAATAAAATCATACATCTAAAATATTCTTCAACTCAAATTTGGCAAATCTTGCAATATAACATTCAATCATCATTATTATGATTGTCAAACAGTTACTGAATGATACTTTTGAATCATATGAGCTAAAGCGAAATCCTAAAGTTATTTATAATTAAGAAAAAAAAAGACACTGGGCATCAAGAATTACATATTTTTGGATGGATTGCAAAGCAAAATCTGGTCTATGAAATGGCAACATCCGTCCGTCTGTCTGTCTGTCCATATGTCTGCATCAACAATTTGGTTTAGCAGAAAGACCATTGGCAATAATTCTTTCCAACTTCACATGTAGATAGACTTTGATGAGCTCTCTCCATTGAAGCCTTTGTTTGTGACTTTGACTGTAGGGGTTCCAAGGTTAAAACATGTAATCGGCTTTAGTTCAATTACAGAAAGACCGTGAGAGTAATTTTTTTCAAGCTTCACATGCACATAGATCTTAATGAAATTTATCCATTTAAACCTTTGTTTGTGACCTTGACTTTGAAGGTTCCCATTTTCAAGGTAAAATGCATAATTGAGTTTAATTGAATGACCATAAACAAGAACTCTTTCAAAATTCACATGTAGACCTTGATGAGCTCTGTCAATCGAAACCTTTGTTTGTGACCTTGAACTTGAGGGTTCCTAGTTTCAAGTTCAAATGTGTAATCAGCTTTAGTTTAATTACTGAAAGACTGTGAGAGTTATGTCTTTCATACTTCACATGTAGATAGAACTTAATGAGCTCTATCCATTGAAAATTTTTTTTGTGACATTTGACCTTGAAGGTTCCCAGTTTCAAAGACATATGTGTAATTGAATTTACTTTAAATACAGAAGAAAAAAATGAGAGTTCTTTCTTCCAAGCCACACATGTAGATAGAGCTTGTTTCCCGGAATGACCTATGTGACCTTGACCTTAAAGGTTCCCCTTTTCTTCCTGCTATGCATGGTCATTCACCAATGAAGCTCTTGCAGAAGATGTTATAGAGTTAAATGACCTTGTAAATTTGTCCTTTGTACTTAAGTAGATTGTATTGCACTCTGTTGCTTCTGTGGGCATAGTGTCTTAAAACACATTCTGCTTTCAGCAATCTTATGAAAACTGGAATTGTACTCCGTCCCTCTACAATACTCTCCGTGTACACGGAGAGTATTGTAGAGGAACAGAGTACAAGTTGCTTTTTAATAAGATTGTGCTTTCAGTAATTGTCAATGCTTCACAATCCAGCCATACCACCTTTAGCAGTTTGTTTTTTTGTTTTAAAAAGAGCCTTATATCGCACAGATCGATTGTTTATTCTGGAATTTTCATTATGACTTTAATGTTTGGATTGTTACGTTACAGTGATATATGACACAAATCTGAGCAGCAAAACTTAATTTGTCCGATATTGCCCCTTGTATCGTGTAAAATCAGAAAATTCCAAAAAAAGGTCTATTTATGTAAACTGTTAAAAGCATTATATGAATTTCTGGTGGTCCTTATAATTTTATAATATATTGGAATAAATGCTAATTTCAGGAGAATAGAATTATAGCCTTTTCATTGGCTTATGAAAACTAAATGTAATGTTCATGAGATAATTTTTTTCAGGAAGGTTCTGTCTTTTACAAAAAGAAACTTTTAGATTGTTGTGGTGTGTTTTTTTATTCCATTCTGAAATAGATGAAAAAGGATAATCTGGCATTTGTTATAAGAAAAATTGTTATAAGTTAATTTTGACATATTATTTATGATCAAATCATTAAAAGTTATTAAATAATGATAATGTAGAAAATATGTGTAAGATAGTGTGGCTATGCCAATGATAAGTTCCTACCCTCTCTATACCAGGAATGTCTGATATAGATGAACAGAGGCAGATCTAGAAATAACATGATGTGGAAGAGTCCTTTAACCGTGGAGCTGTATACATTGGACAGCAAATTGATTTATGTTCCTTCTAAATTTATTATGTATTATTTCAATTTAATGTCAGTCTGATCTATATGGAGGAAACATTAATGATTTTGCCATCCAGTGTTACTGTGAGCTCCACAGTTAAAGGAAAGAGGTCTATTTATTACTTTTCTACAAATCGATAAAATGTTTTAGAGTTAGAGCTAAAAAATAGGATAGGTTGTGAAGCAAATTTACTGGACTATATACTGGTATTGTTTTGTCTTGAACTCAGAACAGTCATAGCGTAGTTAAATATGATGAAAAAAATGATAATACTTTGTGATGCCTTAATGATTGCTTAACAAATTCTCTTACATTCACAGAATATGGAGCTTAACATCAAATACAAATTGTATGGGAGTGAAGGAGCCTCCTGATTCTGGACAGAAATACAACTGTACTATCTCTATATCCTTCTGTGATACTCTCCCTCCTAACTGGTGTGATAGTTCAAGCAAGACACAACCAAGTGTTTGTTTTCACACTCAAAATGGTACTGGGAAGAATCTGACCAAAAGTTACTCTGCTGGAGAATTTGTCAAACAGCCTTTTAAAGGTATGTAAGGGTAACAGGAATGTAATGCATAAGCATCTAACTATGTCTGATTACCAGATATCATGAATGTAATGCATAAGCATCTCTCTCTCTCTGATTACCAGATATCATGAATGTAATGCATATGCATCTATCCAGGGCTCGATATTAACATTTTTCCCTACTTGTCCATTCGGACAAGTAAAATTAATATTTGGACAAGTACATTTCATGGCTACTTGTCCAAATGGACAAGTAGCCATGAAATGTACTTGTCCAAATATTAATGAAATGTACTTGTCCGAATATTAATTTTACTTGTCAGACAGTTTGTCAATACTGAATTTCTATAACTACTTTGATAATTAAAATAGAATTTACACAATTTACTCATTGTGTTAAGGTATTTTTAAACGAATATAAAGAGCTCCGGATAAGGGTAAGAGGGTATTTACCAATTGCAAATTTAGAAAATAACAGTCCAAATTGTCCAACAACTGAGCTTCTATCTCGATTTTAAAGTTGCCGACCTCGTTTTGAGAATAAACTTCCTGATCGTTGTTCTCTCACTGCTTTTGACTTTAAATTTCGATAAAAAAGATTACAATTCAGTTCCTTTTTTTAATTTTAAAACTCCTTTACAGAAAAATCACTTGTCCAATAGGACAAGTACTTAGCAAGATTCACTTGTCCGTGAAAAATTTTCACTGGACAAGTGGACAAGCGTTAATGTCGAGCCCTGCTATCTCTGATTACAAGCATCTATCTCTCTCTGATTACCAGATATCATGAATGTAATGCATAGCAATTATCTCCGTCAGATTACCAGATATCATGAATGTAATGTGCATATGAGCATTTCTCTTTGAGTACCAGATATCATGAATGTTACCAGTAATGCTTAAGCATTTCTCTCTGTCTGATTACCAGGTATCATGAATCATCGGTAATGCTTAAACATCTATCTCTGTCTGATTACCAAATATCATGACTGTAATGCTTAAACATCTATCTCTGTCTGATTACCAAATATCATGACTGTAATGCTTAAACATCTATCTCTGTCTGATTACCAAATATCATGACTGTAATGCTTAAACATCTATCTCTGTCTGATTACCAAATATCATGACTGTAATGCTTAAACATCTATCTCTGTCTGATTACCAAATATCATGAATGTAATGCATAATCATCTATCTCTGTCAGATTACCAGATATCATGAATGTAATGCTTAAACATCTATCTCTGTCTGATTACCAAATATCATGAATGTAATGCTTAAACATCTATCTCTGTCTGATTACCAAATATCATGACTGTAATGCTTAAACATCTATCTCTGTCTGATTACCAGATATCATGAATGTAATGCTTAAACATCTATCTCTGTCTGATTACCAGATATCTTTAATGTAATGCATAAACATCTATCTCTGTCTGATTACCAGATATCATGAATGTAATGCTTAAACATCTATCTCTGTCTGATTACCAGATATCATGAATGTAATGCTTAAACATCTATCTCTGTTAGATTACCAGATATCATGAATGTAGTGCTTAAACATCTATCTCTGATTACCAGTTACATGTATCATGAATGTAGTGCATAAGCATATATCTTGGTTGGTCTGCCTCCCGTAATCCAAATCTACTGACCAATTGAAATATATGATGCTATGAAATCGCCATCTATTTTTACTGTATGAGTGTCTGTTAATTATTTATGTAAATGGTTGAAGATGTCCTAACAAATTGGTAATGCTTAAACAAAATATGATCTTGTTTCCTGCCTTTTAAGAAAGAGGGTTGTAGAATTATTAAGAAAATTGAATTTTTTAAGTCAACTCAATACCATAAATTTATGATAAATGTGTATTGCTTTCTTGTTCACAATTTTTATTGATTGAGTTTGGTTTACAGTGTTAACAAGAACAGGTGGTTTAGAAGCAGAATTTGGCAAGTCAGTCTACACATCCCCAAATAATGTGACTTGCAATGTCACCTCCAATGTGCTCTTTTTCTGTAACAGAAAGGCTATTTGGCCTTCTAGCATATCCAGTAAAGGACCAACAAATGACACCATTCCATCAGTTGCCAATCCTAGAATAGTATATGATACCAAGTCATGTACTGTAAGTATGAATAGTAGCCTAAGATATTATGTAGTGATTTTGACTGTGTAACATTTCTCTTCTGCTACTGCCAAGTTAAAACATTTGACATCTATATGTATATATATATATATCTCATAAATAAATCAATAATGACTTGACCTAAGTTAAACAATAGTTTTAGTTGTTTATACATTATTAACTTTTGAATGGTGAGATAAGTGACACAAATCTATTAGAGTTAATAACCCTAAATGGTTCTAGACTAAATATAAATACCCATGTCATGTCTTATATCTATTCCTTGTACCACTAAATAGGGCCAATGATCTTCTGTGATTGCAGAAGCACAGACACAATCGTGCAAACAACAATCTGAAATGGAATTTGTACATTTCAAAATGTGTTTTTTCTGTATGACTACAAAAGAATAAGATCTTTTGATAATTCATTCTTCATTTCTAACTATATTGTGATTGTGTTTGCCATGTATAATGATAATTATATTAGATGAATCTGAGCAAAGTTTGAATAATGACATACTTCAAGTGGATGTCTAGTGTAAGGGTTGGGAAGAGGGGGGTCTAAATGAAGTCTAAATGACATTTTTTTGTAATCAAAGTCCAATATGATTGAGCGGATATAAAACACTACTATGTCAAATTAATATGAAAATAAAAAAGCAGAATTCACAAAAACTGAAAATAGAATTCAGCAAAATTTGAAACGAAAAATCATTAGTCCTAATTAAGATTCACTTGTATATTTATTGTTATGCATGAGCGTGTTAATCTGAGTTTGCTTAGCTCATGGTCAAGAGGTTACTTGTTCCAGCCCTACCAATGATTCAGTGATTTTCTGTCTCACGGAGTAGACAAAAAAACCAAGGTCCCATATCACCATTGACATCGGCAGATAATAGATCCTTTACAGCACTGTTCATATAGAGCCCATTTCATAGGTCTGGATTTTTGTACTATGCATCAGATGCATCAGGCAGATACCTTACCTTGTAAGTGAAGTTGTCAGCTAAAATGCTATTATCACCTATTTACACATTGTAATTCATGTAAACCAGGTAGTGAAAAGCCTTTTAGAGTTACTGTGCTGCTATTTAATGCAACATATACCCTGCAAAGGTAGAGGAACATCAGTTTGTCCGTTATTAATGCATATTACAAATGTCGAAATAACGAGCAATCAATGTTGAAGTGATACACCACTGCAAATATAACCTACATATTTCTCATGGGAAGTAACTAGGATTGATGAAATTTAATCTACTCTTACCTACTATAGCAATGGTAAAGGTATATATGATAATGAAGATCTTTATGGTGTCAAGAAAGGTTTGTTGTATAATTTTTTCAGCTCAACATCTCTGTAGATTATGACGGAGCATGTCTAACTCTTTCACCAGCCACACAAGTCGAAGTCCTTAGTGCAGGGACAGTTCTGATCATCATGTAAAGTATATCTTTATTATATCCCTTCACTGACATGTATCTCAGTACTAGTGTTTTCTTTTAGAACACTTGTGTGCTTTTCTCATCAAAAACTTTAACATTTTAAAGTTCTTATCCAAACTCACAAAGCTTTATTAAATCAATTGAATTCCACATGAATGATTAATAGGGAAAATGAATATAGATTTATTTTAAAAAATTGCTGAATTCCATACACTGTTTTGCCCAAATTTCATCATACTGAATATCATTTCAGATATTAACAGTCTTAATGATGCAAAGTTATGAGTGCAATTAAAGATAGAATATTATTATTTTCAAACTGCAGGGTAAATGCTGTTTACCCACTGACACAGGGGAAAGAGTTGACATCTTATTAGAAAGCAAGTACAACTGACTAGTCACCAAATGCCTGACATCACCCATTTTGGCACACTTTTTCTTTATGACATCTTAAATAAATGGCCCATCAAACATGAATTAACTGTGATTTCACAAGAAACTAAGTAGATAAAATCAGATCTGGCAATCCCTCAATTTTCAAATAAAAATAAAGAAAATAATTAATATGATTATCAACAGGGACATGCAAATGTTTACCCATTTGGAATAATTTTAGATTTAACACTTTAGTTTAAAAATGGTTGACTGCTCATATAATATATCAGTAAAAATATTGTATCATCTAAAAGTACGGGTGTAAGCAAGTATATAATACTTACAGTATATTTCATCCCTATCAAAGTATAAATATTATTATCATTGTCAAAAGAAGTCAGCATTATTGAATTGGTAAGGTGCTTGGCTCCTGAATCAGAGGTCTCAGGTTCAGGTCCATATTGCAGCTCATTTGCATCATGTCTTTCAGCTGAGACTGTAAAATAAAGAGATCACAATTCGGTAGCCATGGCATATGTAAAAGATCCCTTGCTACAAGTACTTACTGTTACTATTGCATAGGTGTAAATTTATGTACAATGCATCAGCATATGTCATCACTATATGAGTGAAGTTATCTGTCAAACAGGAAGCATACACAACTGAGAATTTTGCATCTCGGAGGTTTTTGTAATAAAAAACATTCTTTAAGAAAATAGTAATTAAATAAATTCTATGGGCACTTTTAGTTAGGCCAATCAGAGCAAAAACAGCAATCTGAAATCTTTGATGGATGGCCAAAATACAAAATGTTTTCATATTTTTGACCTACATGTATGTAGACTAGTGATCTTGTACTTGAAGTTGCAATAGTCTTAAACATTATCATCTCCAAATTGAAGTGTACCCATTAAACATGACATCATTAATTAGCAGTATACAAAATACCTGCACTACAAGAGAAATCATATCTTCTTCCCTTTTAATACCTGGAGAAATATATGTACATACCAGTACTCAGTATATTTGCCAAACACTTAGGCAATAGAGGTGAAGGTAGAAAAATTGGGAGGGAATTTAAACACATTTGACCCTCATTTTGTGAATTTACTGAAAAATGCTGGAAATGACAAAATTGTCATTTTTATTTGGTTATATGTCAAGGATTACATTGGTACATAAAAGATCACTCACTGCTGTGGCTAGATCCAAATTTGCATAGATGGTAATTTTTACATGACAAACAACAAGAAATAAATTTTATAGATAAAACTTTTCTTAATTAAATTCTAGATGTTATTGTTTTGCTTTCAGTTTCTTTGTGAGTCTAACAGTATATTTTGTATTTGGATCTGTATTCAATTATTGTCGAGGCTATGAAGGAAAAGAAGTGATTCCACAGTCAGAATTCTGGACTGAGTTACCCATCCTGATAGCTGTGAGTACTAATGATTAATTGTCTAGCTCATTCCAGAATACAGGGATTTTACTTTGATATCGTAAAGCCCCCTTTTACAGTGTATTGCCCTGAACTTGGGACCACCTGCGCTACTGCCTGAAATTTAAGGAATGAAATATAGCATGCATATGACATGCAGTTTGTTGTGAAAAAGGCCAGTTCATAAAATGTTTGATCCCACATAAATGTTGACATTTTGAAAATTTTTCTTATTTGTGTATTTTTCTCCTAGATTGAGAATCAGAATTACAGTCAAACTATGATAATCCAAATGTTCAAAACTTGAAAACCCTGAAAGTTCAAAGTAATCATGCCATCCTTACAGCACTTCATACATTTTAAGCATATTTAAGCTGGAAAATCTGAAACTTGAAAACTCAACATAATTTTCACGTCCCAATAATAAAATTGCACTGTACTTTACATATAGAAACTCAAAATGAAGCCAGTGGGTCAGGAAATAATCGATTAAAGTTATTTGTTGTGAATCCAATTGTGACAGATTATTTTACCATTACATACATTGGTATTGGGTCTTTTTGTTGTACAGAGCTATTTTCCATATGAACAGGTATCTGACATCAAGCTATTGTGATGTCATACAATTTCTATATCATTTCCCATAATTTTACACTGGTTTCCATAGAAATAGTTAATGTCACAATGGTTTGATATAAAACACCTGTTCAAATGGGAAATAACTCTGTATAATGAAAAGAGCCAATACATGTATGTGCATCATGATACAGGAAGACTTTAAACCAAACGACATTCAACCTACCCTACCACCAGCCCTTCAGATTTTGTTAGTTTTGCTTTTGGTGTATCTAAAATTTTCAAAAAGAACAAAACTCCAACAAAATCTATATCTTGTGTGTAAGATAGACTATATTTTAATGAAAGATAATTTTGCGGTCAAGCATTGTACACCGACATCAAAAGAAGACTATTAATATGAAAGTAAAATAGAAGTAGCAACTAGCATATTTATCATTATTGTCAAAGACAATGTATTTTACATGTCTTTTTTTGTTTTTCTTAACATAGTGGAAACTAAAATTTCTAATCTACTGAAACATGATTTCCAAAGTCTCTGACACTTAAAGCTATCAATGTTCAACAGTATTTAGTGTTATATAGATCTATGGTCATTAATTGGCAGATAACCTTTTAGCATACAAGTAACAGTGAAATAATGCCATGAAAAGTAAGTTTATTTTTAAAATTTATCGGTTTTAATGAGATCATTTTAGCTCAGATAAGTATTGTGGCCCTTAGTCCTCTTGAATACTGTATCTATTTAAATTACACAATAGATTTCAATAATTTACTTGTTCCTTATTAAGTATGAAATAAATAACAGTGTTTAGCTTTTTCATTAGATGATGAAATGAATTTTTCTTCTTATTTCAGGATGGTGTGATATTCACATGTCGCTGTGGGAGATCGGAGAATCAGTCAGCATATGACAGTATTTAATGAATAACATTACAGGGTTACATTTTACATGATGTCATAAAATGAATTGTGTACTAGTAGAAAACGAATCACAAGATGGGATCAAAGAAAATGTGAAACATATTACTCTTATGTTATAATTTTTTACAAGAGAATATTATATAGCAAATTGAGAGGAGAAAATGAAAAAGAAACAAATAAATGAATAATAAGAAACACTCCATGTTCATGAATGTTTGGCCATTTAGCCTTTATCAAGTGGAAACAAAAGAAAAGATAACAAAATCTGTATGCTAAATATATACCAAGTGGCCAAATATTTCCTTATCAGAGGGATGTATTACCTTATTGTTTCTAATGTATTACTGTTGTAAGACTTTCTTAAGAACAAAATGTACACAGATTTCATGGTTTTACAGACTTGACCATGATATGTTCATTGTTTTTCAAAACCAGATTTTCGCAAAAAAAAAAATTATTTATGAAAAATGTTAACAAAGCATACATTTACAGAAAGCTCTTAACAAGACTGTCTTTTTAAATATCATACCGTTATTAACTTGAATTATAAGGATAACTTTAATGACCAAAGTGTTTATTTTATGTTAATCTATAACATCCTTATTAGATGTAGTATCATGGTCGTGCTGGGTATATATCTTGTAGAAAATATTAACTGTAAAGGTTAAAGAAAAAAAATATTAAAAGGATATATAATAAGAAGAATCAATCTGGGTCATAATTTCATATTCTTCTGTTCATCAGTAAATTAATAACTGGGATTTGGATTGTATTTAGTTTTATTCTACTAATAAATAGAATTAAACCATTCTACATTAGAATTTATTTGAACATTTGATAATGGAATAAATTAAAATGAAATATTTGACTTAAGTATTTTCTCAGTTTATGGCGCCGGACCCAGGATTAGATGTCATCAGTGATTACACAGTATTATAAAGCCATGGGTACAACATTTGCTGAACTACTATATAAATGATTTATTGGCAGATCTTGGCATTTTGTGGGGTCTATTATACATCAGATACCTTAAGTCATTTGGTTAATTAATAAAACAAATGAGCAATACAATACCATAGCAATATATGTGTACATGTATTACTTTTTGTGCACTTTCAAGATATAAAGGATTACACTAAACTAATCATGCAAATAAGACTTTAAGATTAAATATATTATGTAAGTAAAACTTATGTTTGACTTTCATAGATGTATTAAATGTATATACACGATTGCTTTCATCGGTATTACATGTATTATATTGTGATATAACAGTTTAAAATTTATTTATGCTTTGTAGTTTGAATATAAGAAATAATACTTTGTATTTTATTTAATATTAAAAAGACTAGTCCATAAATTAGGATCATTTAACCTTTTTTTCTTATTTTACCAATAGTATTCAGTAATAGTTATCACAGCGTCATCTTTTAAATTACTCTGATTTTTGTTTTACAAATTGCATTCTATGGGTAAAGATCTGAACTTTGTTTGTACCAGCTGATAACTATCACTAGTTCATTTTTGTCGGAGAACAAATTACAATCTTGACTGTTTCTTGGCTATATGTTTATAACATACTGCCACCAAGCTGCTTTCTATATTTAAAATAGCATATACAATTTCTTCATGAGATTCAGAAATCATATATGGTAAATAAAATTCATACTGAAATTCCTTTCACCAAACAACCTTACATACCTGCCCATTCCATGTGTCATCCAAATGACAAAAGTATTAAAAGTTTATGGTGTAACTCTACACCTGTTTATTAACACAGCTCACACAGAAGAAGTTTTTAATGTATTGTCCAAGTATTGTGCTTTATTTATAGGGGTCAAATATATATCCAAAGTTATATTCTATATTTGTTTATTGATTATTTGCACAAAAACAAGTTCTACAATACTTAGGCCTATTAAAATTAATTGGTAGATTTTCATCCCCACCCGCCCCTAAAATCGACCCGCCCCAGAATTATCTTTTTTTTAAACAAATCGGGCGCGTCTTAATTCCGGTATTTTAATTCGCCATTTCCGGTAGTTGACAAAATGGTTTTCGCTGTCGTCAGAGTTGTTGCGGGCATAACCAAAAAGAAAAGCTGGTTTGCTTCGAATTTTAACGATATTCTTACAGAATAATACTGCTATTGCTTTTATGGCACACATTTTTATACAAGAAAAATAAATTATAAAAAAATAAATTCCACCCACCCGCCCCATATATTTTCACGAGGTTGGATGAAAATCTACCTATTAAGTTTAATTGGCCTTACTTTCAGTTACTTAAGTACAGGTCCATTTAATGTAGTTGGTGTGACACTTAAAATGACTGCAGAACTGTTGAATGCCTTTTTGGTAAATGCATGTGCATGTGGATATTCAGGAAAATAAATTTTAAGAATCATGTGTTAAGATACAGATGTGTGAAATTTTTCTACATAAATTATAAATGAAAAATATTATGTTCAATTGAACTACAATATCTTGACATCGGATATCTCGGCAACCTGGCTTATCTCAACGTCAATCATCAGTCCCAACTTTTTTCCTCAATAATCTGATTAGATTTAGCCCTGAATATCTCGATATCCCCTGTGTCAACTATCATGCTTATCTCGACTTCATTTTGCAGTCCCGTCATCAAAATGTACCTGGTTTATCTCAACAATAGCTTCTTATAAGCGGATTATAACAGTGACCAAGCTGTAATTGACTAATTGATCAGTAAGAGATACATGTAATTACTTGACTGTAACGACCTGCCCATGTACAGCTTGCCTTATCTTCATAAGTGTGTAAGCTGTCAAAACTATTTTATCTGAATGATAGCCGGTATGGCCTAGTGGTATCATGCTTGCCTCCTGATCGGGAGGCCGGGGTTCAAGTCCTGCTCTGGTCATGCCAGTGTTCTGTCTTTCGGATGAGACAGTAAAAACCGAGGCCCCGTGTCGTGGTATGCATGGCACATTAAAGATCCCTCACTGCTTCAAGTTGGTCCGTTGTAAAGGTCAAAATTCGTATGCCCCGCATCAGGCAGATGCTGTCACCATATACATGAAATATTCGTAGTGTGACATTAAACAAAAATCAATCAATCAATCACTTTATCTGAATGATAAAATTGGATGATGTTTGCAGATAACTTTCAATCAAATGTTGATTTAAAGATGACATTGGTGATTCATTTTAATAGAAATAAGCTACGGCCAACATCAAATACTATTATGTATCACGAAAACATTTAAAAGGGCGTTCAATCTCGGTATGTCATCAAATCCATCTATGCGATGTCACAGAAAGGTTATAATCCCCTACCCTACCCAGGCAATCCTGCAACAACAGTCAGGTCAATTCAAATGGTCAGGTAAAACATGGACTCATTGTTCATTCTATCGAGACAAATTATCTTATTAATTGTGAAATAAAACATCGTAAATTTATCATCACATGTGAATAAAACAATCATTAACAATAAAGCGTCTTATATCTTTGCTATTTTTATGCTATCAGGCGCCTACATTTAATTATATTCTAACCAGCAATTATCAAAAGCAACTCCAACACGTTACATTTCCCTTTTTTACTCTCAGTTTGGATATCTCGGCCTACCGATATCTCGACATATTTTTCTTGGTCCCTATGATGTCGAGAAATTGTATCAATTTTTCTTGATGTGTCAGGCAGGAGTAATAGGCTTTGCCTATTTCCTATATTGGTCTTTACTAATGGGTACACATTTTTTGTACACAAATATGGATGTAATTTTAATGTTGAATTCCTTAAAGACAAGTCATTATCATACATATTTATCCATTTACAGCTAGTATGTTGTTCATACTTCTTTTTGTTCTTCAGTATCTTCTATCACAACATTTTGTAAGATTTAAGTTTATGCATCAATTGTCACTAACTATAAAGAAACAGATATTGCAAACATGTGCTGTAAGCGATTTTAATGAAACATGGCTACAGTCAACTAGTGAAACCTGCTTAAAGGCCACCTGTATTCAGCAGTCACCTGTTTCTAACAGCCGTTTTCTCTGTACCATACAGCTTATTATCTTAACTCAAATTCCTTGGACTTTGCTGCATGCCTAACAGATGGCAAAGCCCATATGTATCAAGAAGCCACCTGCTTAGAGTGGCCACTTTTTAACCCTCCTACTGATCAAAGTTTAAAACAGGTTTGACTATACTAATGAAACAAAACACTACATGTATATTCAATAGGATTCATTTCAGTCATTAGTTTAGTATCTTTGTATGGTAAATGTCCTAATTAATTACATTAGGCAAGGTTGGTGATTTGGTAAGCACAAGGCACCTGCCACAGATTCGTTCTTGATTTAAATTAGACTATAGCAAACCAAAATTCATTTTACTTTAACAAAATCTTCGTATGCTGATAAACAAAATTGTATTTGGAAAGAATTTGTTACTGATATTGTACGAAATGTTTATTATTTTTGGAGATCTATATGTTGTATTGTTAATATATTTATGCAATTTTACTTCATCATGTAGTATTCCATTCATCCATTAATGGACTCATTTCTATACTCTTTGTGCTCCCCAGAGAAATATTTCTGGGCAGATTTGTTTTGACTTGTCTATTAATTTGTCTTTCTGTCACCAGCATTTAACTTTTGATAGTAATTTCATATTTAGGTGTTAGCAACTAAATAACCATTATGCACAAAGATACAACAAAACTAGCTGCTGAGGGGACAAAGAAGTTCGCAAATACATCTTTCTTGCATAATAATAGATAGTTATAGTATCAACATCAATATATTCACATATATATATATATTTCATAATCATTTTCACATTGATTTTCATCTTATTCTATATAATGATTGTATACAAATGTGTGTGTGTGTGTGTGTGTATATATAATTATAAATTTATATATATATATATATATATACACATTGTATATATATATATATATAAGCCCTAACAAAGAAATATGTATGTTTCTTGTAATATGCTGCAAATAATTAGGGTTGATTTGTAAATTTTTTATTTTTTCATGCCCCTGGATCAATAGTTGGTTTGTTATTGTCCTGTCTGTTAATTGTTTGTTTGTCTGTTGTCTACTTTAACCTTTGCTATAACTTCTGAATCGTGAGGGATAGAGACTTTATATTTGACATACATACTCATCTAATGAAGCCCTTTTATATGACACCAAGGTCGATGACCTTTTGACCTTGACAGTGACCTTCACACTAAAAATAACTTTTTGGACTTTGGTGTCATTGGGGGTATTAGTGTTTTGCAAACACAGCTTTTTTTTTTTTTAAGTATTTTACTTGTTACTGAATCATTGCAATTGTTTGATGGCAACTAGAATACTTTCATGGTTGATAGCAACTAGAATGCATTCAGACTACTCACATGTGACTATTACTTATTTTTTGTTTAAGGTCGGGGCAAAATATTAGCGTCGGTAGGGTTACAGGAAACATGCATATTTTTCTTTTGGCCTAATTTTATATAGATATATATATATATATATATATATATGTCTGTATGTATTTCATTCCAATTGATTTGTACTGAACTGAAAACTTGAAATTGAATTTGATAACTGTAAAAGTACTTGCATTATTCTCATTCCTGATTTATTAAGATTGTAAGCTACAGAGATTCTTACTACAAATATTAAAATATTTGTTGATTGTACATTCTAAATAAAATTTGTAGAGTTTTTAATACTTTCATTCTGTTTTTCTTAGCAAGATAAAAATATAAACTGTGCAATCCCTATTTAAAAGAGATTTTCTTAAAATCTAAAATCATCTACAAACAAAACTGAGAAGTGTTTAAGTTATGTAACATGACAGTGAGGTAATATATTTTTACAATATAGACAACAGTGCAAATGCAGTGTAAAAGTCTCTGAGTTAAAGACATAAAAATGCGGCAAGACCCAGGAAATTTAATCTTACAGTACTCTGATCAGTCTATGAAAAGTCCATTTTCAATGATGTTCAGAAGTGAATCTACTATGGGAATTTTTTTAGACCTTGACATTAATATCTGACGTAGAGCAGGGAAATTCTGAATGCTTTTTTACTAAAAAAGGGAGGCATTGTGTAAATGTAGACATTTGTATGTAAAAGATCATCACTGCTTAATGTAGGTCTGTTACACATATCTGTGCAATGCGTCTGAGGTAGATGCCATCGTAATATCAGTGACATAATCTTGGAATGATATACATACCTATGAATTGGACATTGATAGATATGCATTACAGCTGTTGAATGTACATCAAGTTTTGTGACATACATGGAATTAATACTTCAATGGGCATTTGAGCCTTATATATTCCTTTATATATATATCAGATAATATTACCGGAATAATTAGACAAGCAAAAAAACAAGAATGAAAAATATGAATTTTTCATTTAGGAAAATGTTTTATAATTTTCAATCTAAATTAAGCTGTCTTAACATTAAGAGTTTGCTTTGTTAGTCTTTCTGTCCATCCGTCCTTCCTTCTCTCTGTCTTTCTGTCACACATTGGTTTCCGGATGATATATTAACTTGAGTACCTTTCAACATATTCAAGCGAAACTTGTCAAGAGAGGAAGAACCCTATTGATTTTGAGGTCCAAAGGTCAAGGTCACAACTGATGAAAATAGACTAACAATTGATTTCCGGATGATAACTCAAGTACCTTTCAACATATTCAAACCAAATTTGGATATATATACTTCCTATCAAGAGAGAAGGAACTCTATTGATTTTGGCACCCAAAGGTCAAGGTCACAGCTGATGAAAATAGACTGTAATTATTGGTTTCTGAATGATAACTGAAGTTATCATGAGAAAAAGAATCCTATTGATTTTGGGGTCAAAGTATCAAAGCCACAACTAATGAAAACATACTGTAATCATTTGTTTCCAGATAATAACTCAAGTACCTTTCATCATATTTAAACGAAATTTGGATATATGCTTATCAAAAGAGGAAGAACCCTACTGAATTGGGGTCAAAGGTCAAGGTCACACCTGATGAAAATAATATGTTATTATTGGTTTTTGGATGATTGCTCAAGTACCTTTCATCATATTCAAACCAAATTATATATGCTTACTTATCAAGAGGAAGAATCCTATTGATTTTTGGGTCATAAGGTCAAAGTTCAAGGTCGCAGCTGATAGAAAAGGCTGAAATTATTGGTTTCCAGGTGATTCTCATGTATTATCATATACTAGTATTATTAAATGCTCATCAGACTTTGATCATATTTCACATATTTTACAGGTCAAGTTCTTTTAAACAGAAGTAATTTGAAATCTTAATAAAAGGGAAGTAGGCCTATAGATTTGAGGGTCAGTATGTCTAAAGGCAACACTACACTACTGACAGTATTGATAGGAGTTATGGCCCATGAAACTTATAATTTGAGAAAGTTTTTTGCTGCTATGAATTAATCCCACGAGGAGGCATATGTTTTACAAACGTGCTCGAATTATACATAAACTGCGTTCGGATGCGAGATGCTAGATGGCTTTCTTTTAAAGAACAGCATGTTACGAAATTACCCATACACGTTACTGTGTCTGTTATTTTTGTGGAGCAGGGTTGGTATACTGAAGAAATCCGTGGATTGCAGTGTGGGCGGTCTAGCTTCGATTCCTGGATAATGCGTCACTATATTGAAGAGGTTGGTTGCCTTCTGATTCCATGTAGTAATATCACTGAATACTTAAAGAAGTTCCCATCGGTGTCTCTAGATTTGGGACTTTACCCCTGTTCAATATCAATGCTTTAGTCGAAAAGTTGGCAGTGGCGGATTTAGAGCCCACCCCCTTTTTTCGCCACATATTTACGAGTAAACCTCCATATCTGGCACCCAAATCAGTGGCGGATCCAGGATTTCCGAGAAAAAAGAGGGGGCACATGCGTATTAGCCAAACTACTCGGCCATTTTTGGCGCCAAATCTGAATTTTTACTTATAAAAAGGGCCGAAAATGGGGGCGTGGGGCCCCCCGGATACGCCTAAATGAAGAACATTAAAGAAAACTAGTTATCCACAAAAGAAAACAAGATTTCATTTCGATACGGTTTGTCAAATTTTAAAAATGATTTGATAATTTGAGAAAGGGGGTCATACGATTCTAAAAGTATATAGTTTATCTGAGTTTAGTCTCAGAAAAATAATTTCTTTGATATTTGAAAAATTCTTTATCTGCGCGCTACGCTGTGCGGTATAATTACGCCATATTGAAATACATGTAATCAGACTTGTATAAACATATCTCATTCGGCATCTTATGTTATCGATATTATCATACGAATTCAAATTATATGGCTTATTTTCTTCAGACTTATTCTAAATGTATCAAATTTTTAAATAAAAATCGTAATTTAATATACGCAAGTTGCGCCTTACGAAATATCTATAAGATCGTATATTATCAGTGTGGATTTCTATTTGTCAACATATATATTTTTAAAAATATTAAGATTAGAATTCTTAGCCTCCCCTCCCCCCTAAATAAAATAAATTATTAATTTTTTTTTAATATGTGTAGAACTCTTAGCCGTGCGAATGTTTCTAGATCCTACCAATTATGAAGATTCTAAGTAGTCTTCCAAAGGGAAATCCGGCACATTAAAAGTAAAAGAACACAAACATTCTACACTGCAATTTTCCGGCCTCACGGCCTTTATCAAGCAATACAAGAGATGACAAATATAAAGCTATGTAAAATCCATGTCTATGTTTCAAACATACATTAGTTTCTAAACTAAAATACAATACCGTCGATGTATGAGATGGATGTAATATGGAGGTGACTTCATCTTGGAGTAAATTTTTAATACTGTCATAGATATATTTTAGCACACTTACTTTTCTGTCTGTATATCTACCATTTTATATAACATGTCAGCATGCTTTATATAATTTTTATTTAATTTTAAATAGTATGATAATTTTCTACGCGGTATAGGTTTAGAAACGAGATTCCGACATGTATTCTAACATTAACATCAGTCAGTTTTAACGCCATACTTACGCGCGCAATAATGACGATATGACGAATAAACCGATAATGTAAAATAAACAAAAATATCATTAAAAGCTTTAAAATTAGTAAATATCATAAAAATAATAGTATTTAAATAGATATATTTATAAAGTTGCCGATATCATGTTTATAAAGGTCTAATTTCATGTATTTCAATATGGTGTATAGATCTATACGCGCAGCGTAGTACGTAAATAAAGAATTTTTCTAATATCAATAAAACTATTTTTCTAAGACTAAACCCTGATAGACTGTATATTTTTAGAACCGTATGATCCCCCTTTATCAAAATATCAAATTATTTTTTAGTTTTGACCACCCATGTCGAAATAATAACTTGTTTTCTTTAGTGTTCTTCATTTAGGCGCACCGGGGCCCCCTCTAAATCCGCCACTGCAAATGGCTTAGTAGTTCACAAGTCCGAAATGTCAGACCCAGCATGACACTCATATTTGGGTCTGACATTTCGATCGGACAAGACTTTCACAACTGCATGGTCCACCCCCCCCCCTTTTTTTAAATCCTGGATATGCCACTGGTTGGTCTAGTTCAGCATTTGTTAATGCTGTAACAAGAGAAATGGTTGAATATGATCTGGTAGGATGAACATCTTGGCAAGACTGAAGTTTCACGATGACTTGGTATGTGGTTCGTAGGTGGTTCGAAGCCCAAGTGCTGCTATCTTCCTCGATTTCTCTCATTGATATTATTAAGTTGTGTATAGGCTCCAAGCCAATCTTGCTTGTTCTGAATAATTGGTGTTTTTTTTTTTTTTTTTTTTTTTTTACTCCTTGTATCTGGAACGAAGTGATGGACAAGACACAGAGTGAACGAACGATAGTATGAAACGGCCTTTTTGTATTTACTGTCATGTACCGAAAGTTCCGTGCGACAATGAACCAAGAAAACAAATTATTTAAAGGGGATAAGCGAATTTTAGTTTATCTGAAAAAGAATGGAGTAGATAAAACCTTCCGCCTCGCTAATTTTGCTCAGGTATTTTGAAGGGTGAAGTCGGTTCACATTCAGTTCGACCCAAATCGAAACTCTCTGAGTTTTCCCGATCACTTCAGTACCTACATTATACATACCAAGTTTCATAGATCTTTATTATGTAATTTCTATTGAAACGGTTCGGTTCATTCTTCATCAGGCATGCTAAATGTTTAGTAGTTCAAACACTCCTGGCAGCAAAATTATTCATTAAAATTTCATTTTACTTCAAATACATAGACCTCTTTCCAATTTAACATTTTGACGGAATTTTCATTATGACGTTAATGCTTGGATTGTGACTTCACAGAAGTATGACGCAAATCTATGCGGCAAAACTTATTTTGTCCGGTATTGCCCCTTAAAATACTTTTGAGTACACTTCATATTGGAAGAAGAAGAAGAAGAAGAAAGGTCTATTAAGTCTTTAAGTCAATGTCGTATTAGAAAACAAAATTATTGTCTTAGTTTTCTCAAACACTTTTTTTGTCATTTTCTTGATGTATTAATATAAACAGAGAAGCCATAAAGCATTTAATTGCCAGCTCTGGCATGCTAAAGGCAAGCAGTAATTAATCCCTCCTTAAAGCAAACTGTATTTTAAGTTCATTTGACAACAAAACAAACTAAATATATTATTTAAGAAAAAAAAAAAGAAAAACCAATTCTGACTCAATCTTTTTCACATATTTTTGTAATATTGTCCTAATTTATTCAATGAAGAGAAGCAAGTGTTTGGTCTGATGTCAAAAACACGTACAGTAAGCAACTAGAGAATAAACATGTGTATGTATCTGCAAATTTCTTTGAGCAGTGGGTTGTTTGTGAATTACAGCAAATTGTGCTCATATGAGCAATATAGGCCCACCTGGGTCTCTTGAGTCTGTTTTTTATTTGCTTTTTTTTATTTGGAGTAATGTGCATGAAGAATAGCTGTTTATCTGACGTATATTTTCAGAGTGTTGTGGACTATTTTTATGATGACCATAGACATGTAGGTGAAGTAAGTGTGGTCCTGAACAGTAACAGATTAGAAGTTGATGATTCCAAGGAAACAGCAATCAAGATTAAGGTATATTGTAAAAACCTTAACTCAAATAATTCTCTGATATTTATATGTTGTAACCCATTCAGTTTACAGCCTTTGTTCACTGACTTCTTAATGAGCATATCTTATTTGGCAGTGAACAACTAACAATGCTATAGACAAAGTCATGTTTGGAAAAACTTAATTGTTTAATTGTTATTGAAGAGTAGTTTTTATGAGGTATTTATATTCAAATAATTTAATATAGGTTTGGGTCTTTCTTTCTTCAGTTTAAATTTAGGTATCAAATGTAAATGAAGATTTATAATAATGTATATATATAAATTGTAATGATGAATTTTGAACTGTAATTGATGCATATTTTACATTTGGCAAGCATGTTCCATTAATCTGACCCTTTCATATGAGGTTAGAGTGACCTTGATCTATATATCAGAATAACTGCTAATGGGCATAATTTTTTCCAACACTGTTTCTTTATCCACTTTTTACCAGCAGAGCTACATCATTCTATTACAGTGTTTTTTTTGGGGTTTTTTTTGGGGGGGGGGGAGGCAAAGTTAATGCATATTCTTTAATTTTTCTTCAGCGACCTTCTTTTTGCCCAATTTCAAATATATCAGACAGTGACATTGAAAAGTTGCCAGATGATATTAGGGGCCGTGGAATAGATGTTGGTGCAGCTGTTATCTTGGAATCCAGTGATAGCAAAGTTCTGCTTACACGAAGAGCCAAAACACTCAGAACGTTTCCCAATATCTGGGTGCCTCCAGGTATCATGTACTGAATACAAACAATGTATTATGATTTCCTGATCACATCCTTAGTAGTAATGGATGCTTTTAAATAAGTATGATAAATATGTGTGTTGCAACGTTTAAGTGACTCCCATTGTCTTACATTGATATGATGACATCAAAGGGCTTTTTTGGGTTAAATTATTTTAAAAATTCAGAATTCTTGAATCTTGATACGTGATTCATTTCGACATGTGGAATTTTTTATGTTCAAGTAATATTTATAGTCAGGCTGATAACTTTAAGATAACTGAGTGTAAGGCATTCCTTCAAAAATGTTGGTTTGCTGTTTCTGTGACCTGACCCCTTAGAGGTTTGGAAGATAAGATTTTTTGTATTGCTCCATGAAAAAATTTGAGGAACAAACAGTTACTGTGATGTCTGCATGTCTGTCCATCTGCCCATCCATCTGAACTTATCTTTCCTAAACCATTCTGCAAAATTTGATCATGCTTCACACAATTGTCACTTGGCTTATGGGTTTTCGGATGAAGGTTATTTCTGTGAAAGGACAAGATCATTCAGAGCATTGAATTTGAAATTGAAAAAAAGGCTTTTATTTTAATGAATTTTCAATAGGTAATAATTATGTGTACGTCACTCAAATGCTAATTGCCAATTGGTATATATAGGCTTTTGGACAAAAGTCATTTTTAATAGGATAAGGTCACACAGAATATAGAATTCAAAATTCAAGAAAAGGGCTTATATTTTGGTGAATTGTTTTCAATGAACAGTGTTCATATATACAACACACTGTTAATTGCCACTCAGGATAAGGGCTTTTGGAGGAACGTCACTCAGGATCATTTTTGAAAGTTCAAAGTCACTTGGGAACAGACCTTGATATATCAAAAAGAGCTAATATTATAGTGAATTTTCAACTGACTTTGATTATACTTCATATGGAAGTTAATTGTCACTTGGAAAATGGAATTTCAGACAAAGATCACTTATGTCATTTCTGAAAGGTCAGGTTTCACATCATATAATGGCTGTTGTTTCTGCCTGTTTGTTAGCCTTCCATCTGTCTATGCATTATTTCCAAGATCTTTCATCAGAATTTGATTGTATTCTACACACAGGTTGCAGTGTTGATCTTTCCTTTCCTCAGACATTTTTAAGTTTATTTAAGGCACAGGCAATTTAGATTTAGATTGAAACTTTGAATCAGATTAAATTTAGATGAAACAAAATTAGATATATTTGATTAAAATTAAAAGTATTTAAATTATATTTAACTTATTCAAAATAAATTTGGTTTGACTGAAATTTATTTCTAATGGAGTCATCCTGTGGTTTGATGCAGTACAAGGAGCATTCATCATTTTTTATAGATTTTCATGTTTATTTCAAGTTTGTATTTACATATACATGTATTGTTTTAATGCTAAAGAAACAATTAAGTGGCATGTCATTTAAATAAAATATCATAAAAAGTAAAGTTATTCAGTACACATGAATTGAAAGAAACAAAACCTCACATCTCCCATAAAATTTTCTCTCGGAAAAATGCAATAAAATATTCAAGTCACCATCTGTTTGACCAGTCATTCTGAAAACAGAGAACCAATTTTCATCAATGGTCATATTCTATCCGAAATATAAGAAAAGCTTAGAATCCCTATTCAATATTCTTAATTTAATTTTTTTACAGGAGGTCATTTAGAAGAAAATGAAACAGTAAGATTATTTTATCTATCCCATTGAAATAAGTATTTCCTTTGTGTCAATCTGTCTGCCACTCTTAATATACACAAAATATCTTTAGTCGTTTTACCTTCAGTAATTCTTATAATCAAATAGCATCTAATTACATCTACAAAAAACAATGCCAGTCTCACCTTTCACTTAAAATATAATCAGTTGTATTGTGTCGGAACAACGTTTCCAGATGTATTTTTCAGTATCAAAACTGGAATTGCAATTTCTCACCAGATACCAAAAATATTGTCAATTTTCTATTATCATTGTCATATTTCATATATTATCTAGTTTGAAATTGAAATTTAATATTTACCAGCATGATTTTATTCAACAAATCAAAATATTGTTATATTCTTGAATTACATCACACAAGACTTTTGCTTTTATACTGTGACAGCATTTGCCTGATTTAATGCACAGAAATTTAGATGTATATGTAATAGACGCACTTAAAGTGATCTTTTGCATGCCACATCAACAGTGATAGGAGACATGCAATTTTACTTTTTCATCCAACAGACAGGACACCAAGGGTTCCATTGACAGTACTGGAACCCAGGACCTTCCTGTCATGAGCCAAGCTCTTAATCCATTTTCCTACACCAACATTTTAAGAAGAGATAATTAGAGAGATTTGGTTTTGAAAATTATAAAATATTATCTAAAATGTGACCTGTACAACTCTGAGATCTATTTTCTGTTAAGTTTGTAGAAGCAGGTTTACGTGAATTGAAAGAAGAGACAGGACTGGATTTACAGCCATCAGACTGTGTCTCAGGAAATGTCTCTGTTTTAGCATTATGGGAGGTAAAAAGCAATTAATTTTCATACCATACCTCATTAACATGCTGCAAGTATCAATTTTCATTCAGATACAAATTACATGTACTTAGAAGCAATTTTATTTTTAGGTTCCTTCAACAAGTTGGGGTGAGGAGAGACATTAGGAATGACACAAATGTGCCTTCTCATAACATTTAGGTCGGGGCATTCTGTTTCCAAAGTAAAAGGAAAACGTTTTCTCCTTAAATTAAATTCAGGGTACTGACTTCTCTTTTAATATCTATGGTAATCATTTTAATAAAGTGTAATAAATATTGATTTTATACAATGCCATATGACCTGGGCAGAGAATGTCATATCCATTTTCAATCCTTTTGTTTGTTCATCCTTCCCATTTCACAATTAACTCATTTATAAGGAAACAGTAGGAGATAGTCAGTCTTGACTACCTCCTTCATACATAGGTACTTTGTGGTAAAAGTTTTGATTGCATCAGAATTATTCAACTTTGATCTGAAACTGATTTTGCATTCAGTTTAAAATTTCTTAAATTCCTCAAAGGACTTCAATGGTAACAGATATATGCAACCTTGGCCTTCTCTTTAACCTTGATTCATCAAAATATTAAGTTAATTTTCTTGAATACTTGTAGTAATACATGTATAGCAAACAATTTCCTCGTGTAACTTCTACACTGTCAAAAATACCTACATTCATGTCCTGTTTTCATCATTTCTTTATTGATAAATATTGATATATTAGAACTCTACTAATTGTATATTTATCTCATATCACCATGTGGTACAGCTCTAAATTTCAAATCTATTAGTTACATGTAATCTTTTTTTTATTGAAGTCAGTTTTCCCACCTAAGCTAGAAATTGGTTTGCCTAAGCGTCACCACGTGGTAGTCTATCTCCATGGAAAGCTGAAGAATGGGCATACAGCAGATAATTTGAACACAAAGATGAAGTTACAACCTGCTGAAGTTGGTGCATGTGCCTGGGTAGATAGGGATCTTATCCAGGTATTGTTAGAATGGGGAAACTTGTTTGCATAGCTCACTTGGCTCTTCATCAAAGAGAGGAGGTTTAGGATGTACCCTCTTTCAAAACGAGAAACTAAGAAAGGCCAAATAAGATATAAAACTTAATGAACCAGAGCATGTAAAAATGATATGGTTTTGTTTCTTGTTTGATTCTGAAAGGAAATTTCTGATAAAGGGTACTCTTAATGGAGAAAATCCTGATATTTTTGCATTTGTCATGTCCGTAATGGGCTCACAGGTGTGATGAAGGCAGTATTCGAATTTGAACACAGAGATGACATAGACACTGGGTCAAATGGTATATATCTGACTAAATTGACAAAGACCAATAGGCCATTCTGTTTAAAACAAAAACTTTTTAACCTTGAGCTTCATCATGGGAATGTTTATTGAAAAATCTGGCATGAATTTCTTAAACGTGGTAAATAGAAGTGGTGTGTTTTGTGTGTTGTGTTAGTGTTGCAGTTGGTGTACTCATATGCAGAATATCTTTTATTATTCAAAAGTATAATTAAACATTAAACATGGCATAAACAAATCAGTCTTTCCCATCGAAAAGTGGTATAGACTAAAAGGATTTGGTGTAGATTTTATCTACCTGTCTACCATTAAATGCAAACACTGTAAAGGCCAGTTTATGCCCTTAGTTAAGAAGCTTATGTCCTATGATTTTATTAACTGATTATTGTTTTTGTCAAAATGTAGAATGATTGATCAACCACCAGGCTCACTCGAAATCTCGTGGGTTCTTGTACATGCTATTGTCTATAATGATATCATTGACCAGGGACTTAAAGGATTCTAATGTTGTAACTGAAGATACCAAGAACCTTAAACTCTTAGCCACATCTCAATAATTGCAAGATTTTGATAAGAGACAACAATGAATTTTGTCTACCATTCTCGATCCATATTCAAACAATATCAAAGTAACAACTTTATATCTAATATAAAATAACTTGATGTCAGAAGTGCGGCTGCACCAATTAACTGTGTTAACATTTGTAATCTACAATACCATTTACCTTAATCATAGAGTCATGCAGGCTTTACATGTATATAATTATAATGAAAAATCTTGGATATGACATATGATCATAAATAGAAAGAAATTATGATATAATAATAATAATAAAGGGTTACAGTTTTTAAGAAAGTGTTTGTAATTGAAGCAAAATCAGCTCTGTTTAACTAATCCATTTATTAATAAGTTTATGGCCAAATATTCATTTCAAATGCAAAACATAAATTAAATCTAATTATTTGCAGGCAATTACATCAGCAAAAGAAGACGAAGCCAATGTGAATGTTACACATACATTACCAAATTCAATAAGGTACATGTATATACGATGGTTTAATCTGTATTTATGCCCCTGGATCTGTAGTTTGAGGGCATTTTGTTTTTGTCCTGTCAGTCTGTTTTCGGCTTCAATCTTGAGAGAAAGAGACTTCATATTTGGCATGCATACTCCACCAATAAAGCCCTTTCAAATTACTTCAACCTATTTACCTTGACCTTGACCTTTGACCTACATTTCAAATTTGTCTTATTTAGACTTTGTTGCCACCAGGACATTTGTGTTTCACAAACACATCTTGTTTAAAGTATGAAATTAAGCGCATTACATAGATTTGTATGAGATTAATAATTATCATTTGAAGGACTTGATCTTTGCTATTAGGTGATTAGTTGAATATTAATCAAGTCCAATTGATCGTACTGTCATAAGGTGCCCATGATATTTACTTTTATTGTGTTCTTTAATTGACAACAATTAACTTCTCATAAACTAAACTAATACATACGCTAATATGTGTAATATTTGTCCCATATTCTCTCCCCTCCCTCTATATTTTCAAAAAGTGATATGTGTATTACGTAAATTAAATTTTATGTTTTTATAGGTAATATGTGTGAACAGTTGTTCTTACACTTCAGTTGAACCTACTGGTCACTTACTGGTCACTTGATTAGTCAGACTTCAAGGGGCAAAGATGTATTGTTTGAGTTATAGTGAGTCGATATCAAGTCAGTTTAACAGTAATATATATACTTGAAATGGGATTTAAAAAACTAGTTTGACGTTGTCAGAAGTTTATGCTTTAGGAATAATCAAGAACCAACTTTAGATAAGAAAGTGGTAATGGATGAAACTAGGGGAAGCAGTATCAAAGAGCAAAGTGCATTAAAATGTAAACATTATTACTGATAAATCCTTTTGTTTTGTTAATAAAGTTCGGAGTTATTGTTTTTTGCTAAGCTTTTGTTTTTCTTGTTTCCAACCCTTTAAACCATCTGTAGTGGTTTTTGGTAAGTGTATGAAGGATGTTTTCATTACTTAAGGATATGATGGTCCTATGTATGTAGTTGTGTAAGAATGTTTTTGTTTGAGCAATTCATAGGTACATTTTGTCAAGACGTAATTTGAAAGAGGATGGGGTCTACCATAAAAATCTGAGGCAAAACTTTTTATGCAATGTTTAAACTATTATAATTTTAAAATTAGCAGTAATATAAACATGGGGTCTCTATGAAACAATGATTGGAGAATGGGCCCTGCATCTGTGTCAGAGATCAGCAATCATCTTGACCTTTGATCTTACAAACAGGGAGAGATAAAGGCAGCGGCCATTTAGGAGAACATGACCTGTGTATTTATGACAAGGTCTAGAGACACCAGTGATCTTGATTTTTTATATATGGTAATATAAGGTAACTTAAGATACCTCACAGCTTCAGGTTGTTCCTTTGCATTGGTCTAACTTTCATTGCTATGCATCAGGTAAATACCATAAAGATAAAAGTGTGACATAAAACAAGGAAAAAAAAACAGTCATAGAAAACAATGGGATCTGCATATTGGTGACAAGGTCAGTGTTTAGATAATCTTTGCATAAAAAGAATTGTAATTATAGAACTGAAAGGGATAGAGACATGGGAATTCAAGAATGATTGGGGGACTGCAGGACCTTAACTTCCTTTGGTATACTATATAATTTGCAGATCATGTTATCCTCTTTAATGTTAGGTACGTGACTGTGATACAAATTGTTCATTGTCTTAAACAGGAATTCCAGAAGGTAAGAGTTCATTATTCATGCGTGTTATTATGCATTATAGAAACCCACCTTACATTTTTACCTTATTTTACAGAGGTTTTACAGTAAATGAGTCAGGGATTCAAACAGAGAGTGATATATTGGTTGAGCCGTTGCTGAGAGTATCTGGGGTATCAGCAGAGATTGAAAGAGTTAGCACAGGGACAAAATTTGCTTTAGAAGAGTGGTTGAAACTATTGTAATTTGTTCCAGATGTATTGTAACAACCTTCATCATATAAGTGCAATAGTCCTTGTGTGGTGTGAAACAAGAAACAGACAAACTATTTATTGAACTTGACAAAATCAAAAGATGTAGCAAGCTACCATGTATTTTCTGGCCTCATTCAACTTTTCAGAGTTTTTCAAAATTCAAGTATGAATTTTAATGCTAAGTTAGGAACCAGAACATATTTATGGCTGACATAAATGACATACAGCATATTTAATCTAACATTTAATATCATGTCTGTTGAATGATTAGTCTTGTCTTACTCTTTAGTTCTTAACCAATAGCCAAGATATGAAATGCTTCTTAACTTTCCCACGGAACATAAATTCATCATGTCTTCAAACTTTTATTATGAAAATATATAGAAAATGAGATAGATTTGGAATGAATTGTCATAGATATTTAGCCAGGTCAAAGGTTTCACAATATTTTACTCTTCATTGTGTACAATGCACTAAGAATATTTTGTTAAATCATCAAATGAGGTTCATGTATAGATTACCATGAACCATGCAGCATCACGGTTTAAAACAATGTTATACTATATATTCCATTGTCCTGGGAAGAGAATTGAAAATTTAAGCATTTAAATTTATACATGAAAGTGTATAATAACAGTTTTTCTTAAGATCATCAAGCAAACACTTGTTTCATTTGGTAATCTGTCAGAATTTATTTGTTCCAAGGTAGATTTATCTAAAGTTGTGACTATTAAAAGAGTACAACTCTAGTTCCATGGAGCTCTTGACCCATATTGCTTTTGACTGACATCTCACCATTCTCTTATTGTTAGTTTTGTTTTTCTAAATGTAACATATGACATTAAATACAAATAAGAAACCATGCTGCAATGTATCTGTGATATCACTTATCAACATTTTAATATATATCTATGTTGTTCATAATATAAGATAAAATGTTTTTACATTCATTATATTTCTTTTCTAATTTCATTAACGATACTAAAATAGAATTCGATTGTAAAACATCTTTTTTATTTCAAACTCCAAGAAAACCCGTCACGTTTTCTTTATCCCAGTATTTGTCGGAAAAGTTGGAATTGATACAAATGTGTGCCTTACAACAACGAAGAGGGAGTAGACCTTGACATGCTGAAGGTCCCTCACTGCTTTGGAGTTTTTCTGTTGCATAGGTCAGTGCAACATCACACGAGTGATAAAATATTGGTGTGGTGTTTCCTCAAAGTCTTAGTATTCAAAATAATCCTTAATATATAGGTTTATATTCCACTTATACACAAATGTGAATCTGGGATTTTAGAAAATGGGGACCCCAGTTCCAAGAACTTTAAAAGAAACAGATTCGAGGCAAAATGTATGTAGTACTGTGACAACTTTAATGTGCATATGAAATTAGGGGTGGATGGGGTTGTTTCTACCCATCCTTTCTAAATATGCTATTGTTAAAGATATATATACAAATGAAAACCTTTCTTGTTCCTTGTTCGCTGATCCTTAAAATAAAGCACACACACACACTCACACAAACAAACGCCCCCTCCCACACACGCAAATCTTGAGGTCATTCTGAGATTGTCAATGAATGACATACGTTCTGTATGGTAATATATGGACTTAAGAAATTCGTTTCTATAATCTCGTTTTGCATTCACCGCTGACACCTTTAATGATATCATGAGAGAGTCGTATATGGTGATTTCTCATCTCATGATTTTTAATAAATAATAATTAAAATTTCGCTTTCTCCACCCAAGCACCTTACATCGCTTTTGATTTCTAAGGGTCTACATATGAATGTCCATCACAGAACATTGATATGAGTACTCCTTGGCTGTTGTTGTTAGTGCTATGATGACATTGACTTTCGTATTTTTCATTATTGTCGCATTCCGGTTCTCTTTCTTCCCACGCACCATCAGGGATTGGAATAAACTACCATCATCAGTAACATCATCCTGTTCTTTGGAGGAGTACCGGACAGCACTCAGCAACTTATCACCAGCTCAGTTTAGTACAGAGTGAGGAATTAAGATTTTATTGTTTTAATTGTAACACCCTGAGCTTTTCGCACAACTAACCGGGCCTTCTAACTAGCGCAACGCGAAAAGGGGTCCAGACCCAGAAACCTAATAAACCCGAGCACACACAAAACTTCCTACATGTACCTCACTCATGCACCATCTAAAACCTTACTCCTTTTATTTTTTTTTTATTTTTTTTTACTGCCTTCTGAGGCTTTTATCTTGACTGCCACATGAAGTATGACACTCATTTATGAGTACACTTCGTAATGGAAGAAGAAGAAGAAGAAGAAGATTCCCTCGTAAATATGTTTTGCATTGTGCTTTGCCCAAGTGGTATAAATACTCAAACATCTTAATAGTCCTCCGAAGGGAAGTGTCATAAAACAAAGAATAATTAACTCAGTATTCACAATATTGTGAATACTGTGGTATAAATACTGTTTATAAACTATTGGGTGGTTGTAATATTTCTTGTACAATTTCAGTTCACAATAATTTAATTGTGCAATATACGTATTGAACTGTATTTTTTGTTTTGTCGTGATGTTTATGTGAGACTTGAGAGCTCTTACTACCCCTACGCACCTGGTCACACCTTATTTTAATTTGTATTTCAGCTACATATACAAGAAGCAATTCAGGTAAAAAATATAGAATATGACGTATTAAGCGATCTGAAAACAAGTATCTAAGTTCTTATATAAATTCATCTCTCTACACCTTGAGATCTGATTTCCAGGGATCATTTAAATGCATGCCTTTTGTGGTGTATCGCTGACAATATATTTTCAAAAATGTTGGAAGATGTTTTTATGTGTCTGTCATATATATAGCCGGGGGCATGTATCATTGCACCTCGCTGTCATCTCGTCATGACACAGTTTGTCTTCGCAACTCCTCCTTTAACGAAACTTAATACAATTGATTGATTATTGTTTTACGTCACTCCTTAATTATTTCGGCGACGGCATCTGCCTGATGCATTTGCATAGAAATTTCTACCTTTGCAACGGATCTACCCGAAGCAGTGAGGGATCTTTTACGTGCAACGCCTACCGTGACACGGGACCTCGGCTTTTACCGTCTCGTCCGAAAGACAGAACAATTGTGTGCCCAGAGCGGGATTCGAACCCGGGACCTCTAGGTCAGGAGCCGAGCACCTTATCCACTAAGCCATACCAGCTTAACTTAGTACAAACAAAGATCACAATATGTAGATGCGCATATTGTAAGGAGAATGCTATCCAAAATTTTCACAGTGATCTACAATGTGCTATTCAAAAACTATCATTTGAAAATTTTGGGACATTTGCAATTGTGGAGTAGTAACACATATATTGGGGGGAGGGAGGTGTAAGTAGATCTAGGTCAAAGTTTGTATATGTGTTTGACTCTGAATAAAGTATATCAGATACATTTTAAAAGTTTTTGACTCCAGTTAAAAAAGTCAAGAGGAACGGACAGGAGGGATCGTCACCACTACCTCCTCTACCCCACATATCTTACTCTGCAGGCCTGTTTCCCTTCGTGAACACTCCTCCCGCCGAGGCTCGCCTTTCTCTTTCTTAGTACCCAATTCCGCCAAGAGGCGTAGGGAGCCAATCTTAAATGGGAAATCATAACACATTTCGTTTATTCAAACTCAATTAGTGACCAGCCCGCAAAAATTAGGATTAGGCTTCTCCGACTTTTACTTTTTATGCATCTGCCGCCGCCTTAATTCTCTTTATCTAACCCTAGCATGGGCATTTGATTCCAGTGAACGATAATGGAGCAGTGTGAAATACTTATATGCAGACGACACGTATACTTCCACTGTCAACGACGTATTTGGGCCTGGACGGGAAAGATGGGGAGGGGGAAACATTTTGACAATCTGGATGAAATTTTATATATGTATATGTGTGTCCGATGTGTGTAACATTAATTGTGTCCATCCCCCTTTTCTCCTACGTCCTTTATTATTGATTGATTGATTATTGTTTTACGTCACACCGCGAATATTTCACGTATATGGTGACGGCATCTGCCTGATGCGGAGCATACAAATTTTGACCTTTGCAACGGACCCACCCGAAGCAGTGAGGGATCTTTAACGTGCCATGCATACCACGACACGGGGCCTCGGTTTTTACAGTCTCATCCGAAAGACATGACACCGGCATGACCAGAGCGGGACTCGAACGGTGTCTGCACGTTTCTACAACATTCTAATATTTGGTACTAAAAAGGTAGAGAAAAATGTTGGAGAAACGTGCAGACAATTCCAATGCTTAATTGTGATAATGATCTTAATTACGGCAATTGTTTGTGATTATCTAAACACACCAAAATTTGGTTACCTGTAATGGCCTGTTCCTTCTGCAACAATTCGATAAGCTGAAATGTGTTGGGGTGACCATGGTTAAGTCTCTTGTTAATTCTACTGTGCCAGCCCTCTACGTTGTTGGTCCTCGGTCCCTGGTTGGTGAAGTGGTTCCATTTCTCGCGGTCGCCCTCTACCCAGTAGTCGGTGACGTAGTCTGCGAATGGTTACGTTGGTTGGATGGTGTTCTATGTCCTCGAGGGCCTGGAACCATACGTCGTCAACAAGTGGCATAGGAATGAGTGGCAGTACTGCGGCACGTCGGATGAAGCGCTGGATTTCTGGGTCCTCTCTATGGTACTGCAAGTCCCTCTGCTTGAGTTCGTCGCCATATAGCCTGTGTATAGTGGAAGAAGCAGTCTCGGATGTGAGTAGTAAGGAAGACTGTGTGGATGGCGTTCCGTACTGCAGTCTCGAAGAAGACCTCTGCATTGAGTTGATGACTGATGCGTTGACATATATCCCTGAGTAGGCGAAGGAGTCTGGTATAGAGTTGCTCGCTCTTCCCGGGTAGGAGGGCGTAGACCAGTGGGTAGATGACTTCTGTATGGAAACTGTATAGTTGAGAAAACAGTGCTGGTGCTGTGTAGAATGTGCCATCCCCGTAGATAGTTGATGTTTGATATATACTCGAAATATGTTATTCATAAAAAGTGCATGCAAAGTGTTGTAAAAGAGGTTCAATTAATTAAAAATCAAGAATAAAGTAAATAAAATATCATCAACCATGTAGAAAAAAAATGTATTAAATAAAAACAGACACCATACAAGTGTAGGTAATAAGCGATAATCGTTATAAAACACCAAGTATGCTAATAACACTTCTATTGTTCTGGCTTAGATTGGAATGTTGGAGAAACGTGCATAGGAATTTTTCAAATGTTGGAGAAACGTGCATGAACCAATCGAACCCCGGCCTCCCGATCAGGAGTCCGACACGATACCACTAGGCCACGCCGGCTTCGTCCTTTATTAATAATATTATATTTCATAATACATTTTTAAAATGAGATGAGGCAAAATAATATCAACATAATATCAAAAAATAATATAAAATAATATCAACATTCCTACATCCTTGGTTCTGTGTTATAAACTGAGAAAATACTCGAGTAAATTCTTTCTTTTTAATTTATTCCATTGTCAAATATTCAAATAAATTGTCATGAAAAATGGTTTAATTCTACTTATCGACAGAAAAAAAAACTCAATTAAATTTAAATCCCAGTTATTACTGCATTGTTGAATAGAAGAATTTGAAATTATCACAAGTTTTTTCTAAATTTATGGCGCCGGACCATGCGTGGTAAATATTGTAGTAAACATATAGATCTACAGATATGAGCGAAATCATCTTCTCGAGATGCGCACTACGGACCTTGTCTCGAGAAGATGCCGCCAAAACTGAATATAATGATTTAAAATATTGAAAACTTCCTTCGGAATCAATAACCGAAAATAAGTATATCGATACATTTATACCAGTATTGTAATTATTCAATATTAATTGATTTAAAAAAACTTTATATTTGGCGCCTATGTTTTCTTAATTAACCAATGAAATGAATGAGGTAAGTACTACGTCATTTCCTTGTATACAAGGGGAACGCCCACAGCACGCGGTTGCAACACGTTTATGAAACAATGAACAATATATGTGTCCTTATGTGTACGATTGTGTATCCTTTTCCGTAGCAAGTTGGAAACTGTAAGTAGACATGAATGATCGATTTTCGTCCTGAAATTGATAAGGAGACCTCCAGTATTTCACAGATTATTGTCGACCTACTTTCGTTGTATTACAGAACAACGTAACAAAGACCTTCATCGAGGTGAAATATTTCGATATATAATATCATCGAAAATGGAATCTATAGAATTGGATGGAGTTGATAATGAAAAGAATATGGCAGCAGAAAGTTTGATGTTGATGTCAAATGCGAATGCCTTGCTTTCGTTGAAGAACAACGCGGGAAAGTTTGTCGCTATGCAATCAGCTGTTTTAGAAATGGACGACGCAAATAAAAAAACTGAAAACAACGCACTGTTTACGTTCGCGGAGCTTCTTTCTAACATAGGCCAGGCCACAAATACTGATCATGATTACTTTAATGGCAAACTTAAAAGACTTTATCTCAGGTCTCTTCAAAATGATGAAAGTTTTATTGAAGAAGAATTTCCACGAACCCGAAAACGCGCTAAAACGACCCCGCCCACTCCGGTGAATCTTACAGACGATGAAGATGACGGGCGATCCTCACCGTCTTCAACATCTCAGTGGGGAAAGAAAAGTCACAGATGTTTTTACAAAGGATGTGGGAAGACATATGGGAAAAGTTCACATCTTAAAGCCCATCTGAGAACTCACACGGGTAAGTACATTACAGTATGTACTTGGTTGACCCATAGCAACCATAACGGTTTTTAAATGATTTATGTTATGTATTTTCCGAAAACTTACTGGGCGTGGCAGATTATAATTAGAAAAAGAAAATGATTAATATTTTAATCTTGATTATTATTATGAATTATATTAATACAACAAATGCACATATGTTCATAATTGTAAATGTCACATTCAAGGAAATCAATGTCAGAGTTTTGTGAACAAAGGCCGATTATAATAGTATAAAGTAACAGCTGAAACCACTTGTCCTACATGTATGTACTACCAGCATGTAATTACATGTATGCTGATTACGATTTACATATACAGTAATATTGTATGATGTAAAAGCTGTTATATTCATTATGTATTTATCTAAACAATAATGACTAAAAATAGAATACATGTAAGCTAGTCTTAAATGAAAGACTTTCACTTTTTACTATATATTGTGACAACAGATATGAAAATAATGAGGACGTATAGAATTACAAAGAAATGGACTTATGTATCATTAGTTGCTTCTACATTAAATGAAGAAGATTCACTCACTTAAAAATTGGTCATATTGCAGTGTTTTTGTTAGTTTTTCTTCAAATCAGGTTCATGATAAGGACCCTTCCCAAATTTCACTGATTTTTTCCAAAATTTGTTAAAATTTTCCCCAAACATTGATCTTTTAGTATTATGCAAATGGTTCAAAAAAGGTACAGTTCTAAGCCTTTGAAAAAAAAAAGAAATAAAAAATCACTGTATCGAAATTTTCAAAACTTATAATGATTACAAATTTGAGTGCAAATAAACTTAGGAAATATGTGATGTTTACATGAATTTGATGGAATTCAAGATTTCTATGTTAAGAAGAATCCCTTCTCAAACTTTACAATACATGTATTATCATACAGCGTTCATGTCAAAATGTATTGCATCTTGAAAAATTTTAGGAGAACGTCCATTTCCATGCACATGGCCTGAATGTGGAAAAAGATTTGCTAGATCAGATGAGCTAGCAAGACATATAAGAACTCACACAGGTAAGTAAGACATGGTAATGTGTATATCTATATATTCTGTTTTAAACATCCCCCCCCCCAAAAAAAAACAAAAAAAAAAAAAAAAACCAAACAAACATAACCTCAGATATCAACAAGAAAACATAAATAATCAAAGAGTATTCTAAATTCCCTCTGAGCCATATCGTTATTATTTTATCTGTATAGTTAAAAGTGACATTGGTTGTCTGTTGATGAGCCATTGAACTCTCTCTTCTAAGTCATGGCAAGGCACAGAAGTCTCTAGCTGTAAGCAAGATAACCTGAAAGTATGGAGTGGGGGGGGGAATTATGCATGCAGCTCATGAAATGGTGCTGTCTGAAGTTTGTTGATTCATTCTTTATTAAGATGTATGAATGAAATCACAACCAAACAAAAGTTTTTAGCTGGTTTCTTTTATTGTGATATATGCTTGTTTGATTCTTGTTTGAAGTCACTCCTGACCCAGTGTGGCTCAGTGGATGAGATACTCGACTTGTGACAAAGATCCTGGGTTTGTCTCCAGCCATGGGCACACTGGTGTCCTGTTTTTTGAATGAGACAGTAAATACTGAAGTCCCATGTCATAGTAGGCGTGGCAGGTAAAAGATACTTCACTGCTTCAGGTGAGTCCTGAATTTCTAATGCAGTGCATCAGGCAGAGGCTGTCACCATGTAAGTGGAGTGACGTAAAACAATAATCATCCAGTTTAATGTCACTCTAAGATTATTGCTCTTTTATGATGACAGCATCTGCATGATGTAATGCACAGAAGTTTAGACCTTTGCAACTGAACCCCTAAAGCAGTGAGGGGTCTTTTACATGTGCCATGTCTACTGTGACCCAGGACCTTGACTTTTACTCTCTCATCAGAAAGACAGGACACAAATAAACAACCAGTAGGAGTTGAACCCAGTACCTCTCAGTCACAAGCGAAGCAACTAAATGATTTGAACTACGTTGGTTTCAAATCACTTAATCTGGAATGTGTTCTTAAAGGTCAAATTTACTTTTAAAGGTGCGGATTGTCAAATGAATTCATTACTACTTTATTTAAAGCAGAAAAGCAGGTCTACTAATAAGCTTGCACTGAAAAATGGGATTTTGATTTCAAATTTTTATGTCTTGAATAACTGGAGTTCAACAATTAAGGTTCCAAGAATATAATTTACTTTCCCAATTGAAAATGAAAACTTGTGTGAAGTTTTCATAGGTATACCAGTATCTGTAGATTCACTGCCAGTGAAGATTTAAATTTTATGAATACTGTTCTTACTCCTACAGGTGAGAAAAAGTTTTGTTGTCCATATTGTGACAAGCGCTTTATGAGAAGTGACCACCTAAACAAGCATGCCAGACGACATCCAGATTTTGATGCAGAACAGGTTCGACAGATGAGATACAAGGCAAATGTAAAAGTCGAAAGTCGCACTAAAGGAAGATATGACAAAGGAAAAGATACATCATGTTATGAAGCTATGTCGCCCCAAAGCTTTGAAGAATCAGAAAGCTTAGACATTAAGCCTTCTTTGGACACGGATGACAGCACAGTGCCATACTGTTGATATGTAACATTTGTATGTGACTTAAAATACAAAAACTTCACCAAAGATCCACAACCGATAGCCCTGATCGAGTTTAACATCCTAAAAATCGTATCATCAGTTCATGATGACACTATAAATATTTTGGTTTTCATTGAAATCTCATGTTGCATTATTCTCTTTAATTTTTATTTTAATTTATTTAATTCATTTGTGACCTTAGTAGATCTCATGCATTTTATAATGATCTGACATTTACATTGTATCATTCTACAGACTCATTTGCCATCCTATATTTTTAATAATCATCCATACCCAAATAACTTCAAATTTCTACAATCAAATTTGAATCAATGTTTTGCTAAAGCTATTGTATTTGTATTACATATGAGGTCAAACCTGTCAGAGGAACCACCTGTGGTAAGCAAACACTGTTTTAAACCACCTTGTTTTAAAGTTTCTCACAAACCATTTTTCTACACTATATGAAGAGGTTACTTTTTCTCATTTTATGTAGTGGCAGATTCTGACAGGTTGGACAGTATTGTCATGATATTATATTATATTTGACATATATCTTATAGTATTTATATATATATGCAGATGGTGCAGAAGATGCAAAATTTATGATACAGATTTATTTTACAATGAAATGAACGAGTCGTTACATAAGCAATGCATTTTGAGATAGTTACTGCATTACAATAATTCATTTTGTTGCTCAATGTGTTATCAAAATTATCTGACAGAATATTGTGTTCATATAGAATGATCTGCAATAATTATAGAGTGTAGATATGCTATCATGAAATGTAGATACTTTTTTTGTTGTTGATATGTAAAAAAAAATTCATTGTTCCTTTTGACATACTAATTTTGTCATTTTTGAGCATTCATTCCAGTTTTTCCTGACATAGTGTAGATAATCTATGATTATGGGTAGAAGGTCTGACTGGTTCCAAGACACACAGTCTGGCAAGCTAAAGAATGAATAGTCTGGCCTAAATTTTCACTTGCAGTCAGACAGTGTTGAAAAGACTTTATACAGAGATCCAACAGACTCGAAAACATGTTGTCTGCAAATTTCAAGACAAGCTTTGATGGATAGTCTATAACATTATGGTTGTTAGTGACTGTGTTAGAGAGAGAGTTCTTCCTTTATCTGTTTTATACTTGTTGTTGGTGATGTATATATTTTTTTCAAGTAGTGGGTAGATTATGCCATTTATGTCTTTCTGCATTGATATTTACAGATATATCTAGCGTTGAAGTGTTGTCATAACCTCATCGTCGTGTTTTATTTTTGAATGTTGCATTGTTAGATATGAAGTTTAGTGATACATATTTCATAAGTCTGCAGATATTATTGCCAATACTGGTATTTTTCATTAAAAATGTTATTTTGTGATTGTAGCTTTATCTTTCAAGCTAAGATCTAAAAAGTTTTTTCTTGGGAAAGGACAGATTTATAAATCTGACCAATTTTATATAAAAAGAAATGTTACTTCTCTGTTAAGGGCATAAATTGTAAGTAGTTTTCTAGCCAAGGTATACTGTTAAATCAGATTACATTGTATATGATTTTGCCTTCAATGTAAAATGTGATTCCTATGGTGTTCTAACTAATTTTAACATTATTTTTCCTGAAAATTGATGTAATTTATAATGAAACTTGCAATGGTAAGATTACTACATGATTTCATTGCTGTCATTACCACAAAAACAAAACATTAACTCAAATTGATATTGAAGATAGTCATCTTCTTAAAAGTATAAAAAACAATCATATATTCAATGAAAAAAATACCACTTACTTCACTGATGCTATGTCAAAATCTCCTGATATATATTGAATGTTATTGATATTTGTTGCATTGATTTTGTCTAGATGCATCAATTATACACCATGGTGTAAGATCCTATTTCTACTTCCTTAATATGTAGTTAAAAGCTACCTCAAAATATGATATTGTTTCCTTTAATTCTGAAATACAACCATGGACATTCAGTTTCCCTAAATATGTATCAACAGAATGGCATTTTGCTGGTGTGGCATACATCTGAGTTTATTTATAGTGCTAACAGGTCTGTTTTGTGATAATTTGAAGTGATCAGTCATTCTCTTTATCTGTTTGCATATCAAATAACAGAGCCTACAAACTGTGATGAATTATTTATGTACTTCAGCAATATTCGATGTTATGAAGCTTTAATATTTGGTTATATGAACAGTAAGATATTTTGTGTAGGTCACAAAATTCTGTGAAAAGTGCCTTCATTAATGGATGAAAAGTAATCACTCTGTTTTTGATTGTTAATATAAAAACTGTTAATTTGTTTAATATTTCTGAGTGTCACCTTCCCCAGTCTCTCAGTTCATATTTTGTCTGAATAATAACTTATTCAGATTGAAGACAAAGGTTTTAAAAAAGGGTCATATAGAGAAAAGTAAGTGTGCTGGTAATTGTCATTGAAAATGTATAATCCTGTATCTGAATTTTCTTCTAAATCACCATGGAAACTTGATATATTATGTATAATATTTTGTATATTATCATCCTATACTGTTGTGAAGGTATGACAGCATTTAGATTGACATATTTGATATTTATTGTTAGAATCTTTGAAATCCATAACACTGAGTTTGGTAGTAGATACCGTTCTTTCTGATACATCAATTACATTATGTATTTACCGTACTTACAAACATGATCTGTATAGCGATCATACTTTATGTTATGTATTTGTAAATATTTGGTTGTTTGATTGTTTTAATTGATGACATTTTATTATTGCATACTGTGAAAAATTCTGTATAAATGACAGTAAGAATTTTCTGAGTATCTGTTCTTTATTCTCCTCTCTGTGTTTTTAATGCCTCCATAAACAAAGATTGGGGGGGGGCATCCAGTTTTTTTCCATTTGTCTGTGACCAAATTTTTAACGTTCCACATAACTTTTTAACTGTAAGAGATAGGGTTTTCATGTTTCACATGCATATTACTTGTGACGAAACCTTTCCATCAGTACCAAAATTTTGACCATGTGACAAGACCTTGGAGTTTGACCTAGTTCTAGAATAATAGCTTATATTGACAAAGTTGACTGAATAAGCCAGGGCATTCATCTTGTCATCATGTCTCTTGTCACAGACGCTGTTGATGTTACATGCATCCACACTGATGAAGAAGAGAGTGTTGAGAGGGTAGGGAGGGGGGAAAGAGGCAATGTAATTAACCTTTAGTGAACCAAATGTTTAAAAATGTAAATTTTGATTTCATGGAACATAACACAAAATCATAATAAGATAAGTCAGTCAATCAATCCTGTTGTCATGTACACTTTATTAAACATGTACCTAAACATTTATATTTGCAACTTTCATTAGATTTGCCTTGCTTAGTTACCAATTATAATGGGGATGCCCTAGTATGATCAGTCTGTCCATCTTTTCTTTACACTGTGTGCCTGAACTATTTCTCAGTCTTTTAAAAATGAATCTTCATTATGTTTCATATAACTGTTCCCAATAATCTGGGCATGTCAAGAGCTTGATTTGAGGTTTTATGAAATTTCAAAATCGTCGTACAAATGAATTTCCAATCTATATTTCAGCCGTTTATGAATGGATTTTGATCAAACTTCACATAAATATAGCCCACAACAAAGGTGTACCATGGCATTGACTAAAGGTCATTTTCAGCTCGCCAGGACAAATGTCCGAAGGGCTATTGTCATGTCCCCAGCATCGTCATTCTTATCGACAACAAAAACTTTAACCTAGATCAAATTAACTTTTGAACCATTAGAGACATGACTTTAATATTTTGCATGTGTATTCCTTGTACCAAGACCTTTCATTGGGTACCAAAGTTTTTGACCTTGTGACCTTGACCTTGAAGTTTGACCTACTTTTAAAAAACTTTAACCTTGGTCATAACTTGCTTGAACAGTAAGAGATAGGGCTTAAATAGGTTATGTGTGTATTCCTTGTGACAGGAACTTTTATTTCATGAATGAAAATCTTAACGTTTTGACCTTGACCTTGAAGATTGACCTACTTACAAAAAAAACTTTTGCTATTTATATTTGTTTACCACCGACGAACTCTGTTGTCTTCTGACCACTCGCTTTACCTTAAAAGTTAGCGTGGAAATAGAGTCCCAAATAACGAAAGTTATGATATTTTCTTGGAATCGAGTTAAAACCACCAAAGATACTCATTGACAACGCTACAAACTGCTTGAGGATACTATAATGAACCCGATTTTATAATTCAAGTTTTTTATGAAACCGACACGACTTTTTATATTGGCGTTGTGTCAACGTAATAGGTGTGTTTAGGGTTAGACAGTCTCCGCTAACAGTAGCTGTACAAAAGTATATCTTTGTCTTCAGCATGTATAATTCAGATTGAATAAACCAATATGCAAAACCTGTGGATCAGTGCCTATATTTCCTAGGAAGCACATGTAGTGCAAGTGATGAATTTTGTTATTTTAAAACTGAAACGTTACTTACAATCGTTATTCTATTGAGTCTACTAAGTTCCTCTCCCACCTGCCCTTTCCTCAGAGTCCTTTTTAGTCTTCAGTTGACGTCAAAACACAACGTAAATAGTATGTGATGCGATATGTATAGATGTCTCTGGTGCTATCAGACCCAAAATACATAATCTACCACAAGAGACGACAACGATATTTCATAGAATTTGTACAAACTTGTCTACTACAGAATTAATACAAAATTGTCCTGTATTTTCTACATCTCGGCACGAAAGAGTTCTAATTATCAGCAGTAAACTCTAAGCTCTGTCTCTTGGTGCCACCATCTGAGACCCCGCGGTCTGTCGCATGTCCATTTACACTAATCTGTAAATGGAAGATGTAAATGGACATGCGACAGACCGTGGGTCTCCAACGATGTATATATGTGCTTGTTGCGGACAAAATCTGTTTAATTGCCAATATACAGTGGCCTTAAATATATAATTCAAGGGCGTATGAGAAGGGGAGGGGGGCAGCAAGCAGGGGCATCTGCCCCCTCCCCTTTTTAGGGGGGCACAACCATGTTTGTGTCCCCCTTTCAAGTAATCTTAGATTTAAATCTGAATGATTTAAATCTGAATGACAACGTGTCTGATATTCAAACTGAAAGACAGTTTGTAAGCAATAAAGCATGAACGAGTACGGCGAGGCTCTCTTTGGAAAGTACCCTTGTGTTTCAATCCTCCCTATTATGTTCCATAGAAGATGTTCATAAAATGGCGAAATAAGCCAAGATGACATTATAAGTTTTATTACCATTATTTTATCATCAGCTACCAATTTCCCAACAAGCATTAAAGCATAGATCGGTACGATCTGTAAATTTAGGTCTATGATAAAAGCATACAAAAAATACAAAATTTATTAATGTTGAAAGTACCAAGTTAACACTTATACGATACCAAGAGGAAAGGCGCCCCCCTCCCCTTGCTTTCAGTTCAATTTTTCATTAAGGATAAGCAACTGATAATGTATACAGCATGCATCAGCACGCACATACCCATGTTTTTAACTGTTTTAAATTATTCAATTAAACGACCTTGAAATAAATCCTAATAACAGAGTCTATATAAATTTGACTATATACAAGATAAATGTATCATGGAAAATTAATCTGTTGACTAAGGAGCAACGCTGTCGTACATTTCGTTTTTAGTCTGACCTTTCAGCTCAAGAACACTTTATCCACTCTTTGCCGGGATGTCTCATTACGGTATAAACCTTTCATTTACACAATAACGAAATTGTTTACATTCGCAACAATAATATTGCAGGATAGAAAGTAGGCAGGCGCAGCACACGTTTCAGGCATAGACCTATATTGATTATATTCTATGTTTCAAGTGAGTCTATGTTGCACTCACAAGTTTATTGTTCCACAAATATCTTATGAAGGATCTATACACAGACTTTGTGTGTACACAAGTACATGTACAATGCCAGGCGTGATGGTATAATTTCAAAGTAAACCCACGAGTCGGAGGAACATGGGAACAAGTCAGTCTATTAGTGGGATGTACGGAGAGGTCTTAAGGCAGAAGACTCCACATATGGCTATGAACGGTTGCTCACCCATTCTAAGTGGTACTAGTTTTTCATCTGAGAACTGTTGCATCTCTTTTAGATTACAACCTTCTTGTACTGGCAATCGTCATTTCCATGCTTATCTATATAAACAAGGCCTAGCTGCTTATATGACTATAATAGATCTAACACATGACAAAAAATCCACATGTGCAATATACGATGACAAAGAAATAGAGGTCTTGCCACATAAACTATTGCAAGTTACAGATCTTCATGTATGTAACGTGGTGTCCTACATCAAAGGCATTGCTGTAGTGCAATTATTCTGTGTAGATGTGATGAAATTCATCATAATCAATATGAAGGAGAAACTATGGATAATGACATACAACAAGAAGTATACAAGTGAGAGTAAATTGTATCTGTACGAATGTCAGTTCAGTCGTAATAATGTGTATTTACTCATCAAACAGAACCAGATCCATGCTACACTGTACAACAGATGTGTGAAAGATTGTGAAGGCATATCATTATTAAAACTCGATCTAACAGCAGGCACATCAACTGAAATATCTTGTCCCAGTCTTAATAAGTATATATCTGTCTGCAATCATCGTGTTGCTGTTGCCTTTGATCCACGAAGCACCAATGACTTAGTTGTGTTTGTTAATCATTTAACAGATCGTGGCACTTTTGGATTGTATAAAGTGGAAAAGGACTTCTTTTTATTTACTATAGCCATTTTTATTAAAGAAAACCCAGCTTTGCCCGGAAAATATCAGCATCTTCAGTTTCTGAAAGATGGTTCGGCAGTGATTCTCTCGGTGCTTGGAACCACAGGATTTCACCCTCAGTCGGTGTCTGTACTGTGCTGGAATAGATTTGTTACAGTTTATTGGTTTGACCCGAACTGTTTTGATAAAATAGGATCATTTACATATATATCTCCACTAGGATATGAGCAGTATGCACCTTTGATATGTAACAGTAGTAAATATGCATGTTGTGGAACTCGAATATACAGCCTAGAAGAAATGATACCTGGTAACTTGATTGGAGTGAAAACATTAAAACGTTTGTGTCATGATCTAATAGTTGATGGTGTGCTTCCTGAAGATTTAGGACAGCTTCCTCTACCTAAACCTCTTATTTCTTATTTAGAAAATGCTTAAGTAATATTCATATACTACATATTATTGTTATAATTTTGCAGGTATTTTTATTTAAAAAGATGGAAAACAAAGATTTATGTTGTAAATCTAGCAGAATAAAGAGCCTTTTTTGTCTAATGTTACAAGAATGTTAAATGACAACATTAGATTAAATGACAATTTTAATTAAAAATCGTGTACCAACTTAAGTGCTGCATCATTAAAGGAAAACTGAATAGCTATCTACATAGTACAGAATGTATGTCATTCAGTTTCAGGGCAGAAACTTTCTTATAAACACACAGAAGGTATTTGCATATTTACACTGACCTTGACATTGTAGTGTTTGTTTTTACTTCAAATCAGGTCTGTTATAAAGACTCTTCTCAGTGGAAATTTCAATGATTTTTCCCAAACTTTGTCTAAATATTTCCCAGACAGTCATTGATCTTTTGACTTTTAGCATTATGCAAATGGAACAAAAAATTCCCAAATGAAAAGGTACAGGCACCTTTGAGAAAAAAAATTTAAAATTGAGAATAAATTCAAGGTTTGGGCCTTCTTTCTTGAAATGCTTCATGCAGCCCTGGATAATGCACATGCCTATCGCTTTGAAAGTAAGAGGTTTACAAGCAACTAGTCTCGAGCTGCCTTTGAAGGGAAAAACAAGAGGCCCAAGTGGGCCTATATCGCTCACCTGAGTACCTATATTATCAGTCATGCATGAAGGAAGAATTCATTTATTTTTGCATTAATGTGACTAAGTCAACACAGATGTTGAAAATATGTCAAATTTTATTTCAGGCTAGAATAAAAAACAACACTTTTTTGCACATCCATTCAGGTGATTTTGATATTAAGCATTTCCTTTGTCTCTGCAAGAAGTCATTCAGGGCATTCAGGGAAAAAGAATATTGTTAAACGAGGGAACTCTTTTGTGACCTACTCTTGACTATGGTGGCGCCACCTGTAAGGAGGTCTGGACGAAAACAACAGAATTTGAAGAGGATCATAAGTGACTTATTTCTACCAAGATTTATTAAAATCCTTCAAACAGTTTTGTAGAAAAAGTTGAAAATGTGAAAAATGGCCAACCCCCCCCCCCCCCCCCCTTTTTTTTTTTGGAAGTCTTAAACGTAAAATTCCTAATTTCATATGTTGAGTGTTGAGAAACATCTAAAAACTTATTTAGATGTGTAAAAAAAAAAAAAATATTTTTGACCACAGCTGGATTTGAACCGCTACTCTCCATATTTCAATTACCAAGTGGTATATGTACCATTGTGAGACCTACTTTTAGACATGGTGGCATTATCTGTTAACCAATTTGGATGATCCGCACAAAAAACAAAACCTTTGAAAAGGACTATGAGTACTTGCATCCTACCCAGTTTTATCACAATCCTTCAAGTTGTTCTGTAGATCAAGTTGAAGATATGAAAAATTGTCCCCCCCCCCCCTTTTCTTGGAAGTCTTAAAAAATTCATAAAAAATTCAAAAATCGAGATATTGAAAAAATTCCTTCACACCAGCATTCCTTACCATAGAAATGATTAAATGAAACCAAATGAATGCATCAATGTTTACTAAAAGAAAATAATAACTCTTTAATGCATTAAAATAACAAAGTCCAAAATAAAAATGAAAAAACGTCAAAAATTTGATTTCGGAATGGAACCAAAAATATCAACACTTCTTCCCATATGCCTTTATCTCATTCCTATGCAGTCGGTTTGTCGCTGTATGCACCCGATCTGAATAAGAAGTTTGTCAAAGGAGGGTACCCTCTGTGACCTACTTTTGTCTGTGGTGGTGCCACCTGTTCATGGATCCTGACAAAGATGACCACATTTGTCGGGGACCTTGAGTATTTGATGCATGCCAAGTTTCATTGAATTCCAGCAAGTGGTTCCGAAGAAAAAGTTCAAACTGTGAAATGTTTACACCAATTATCCCCCCCCCCCTTTTTCTTGAAAGTCTTAAAAAATTCATAAAAAAACCAAAACATAAAATATTGAAAAATTTTCTTCGCAGTAGTATTTCTTACCATCAAAATGATCAAATTAAACCAAATTAATGCATCAATGTTTACTAAAAGAAAAAAATACCTCTTTTCTGCATTAAAATTACCAAGTACAAAAAAACGTCAAAAAAACGTCAAAAATTTGATTTCGGAATGGAACCAAAAATAACAACACTTCTTCACACATCCCTCTAGATCATTCCTATGCATTTGGTTTGTCTCTGTATGCCCCCGGTCTGAAGAAGAAGTTTGTCAGAGGAGGGTACCCTCTTTGACCTACTTTTGCCTGTGGTGGCGCCACCGGTTGATGAATCTGGACGAAAAACAACAACACTTGTAGGGGACCATGAGTACTACATGCTTATCAAGTTTCATCAAATTCTGTTCAGTGGTTCTGGAGAAGAAGTCGAAAATGTGAAAAGTTAACGACGGACGACGGACGACAGACGACGGACGGACGACGGACGACGGACGACGGACGGTGATTGATCACAATAGCTCACTTGAGCCTTTGGCTCAGGTGAGCTAAAAACTTAAAATTGTCTGCAAGAATATACACTAAAAGTTTACACCTAAGTTTCTCTAATTTGGTTAACATATTCCTTCATTTCACAACAGGAAGACACCAGAATAAGTATATTGTGCAATGGATGTTTAACATTAACTTCCCTTTATGATGTGCTGAAAAACCCTATTAATTTTCAAGGTCAAAAGTCAAGGTCAAGAGAAGAAATGCTCTCCAGTGCAGTGCTTTTGTTGATAACGTACGGTGGACTTACTCCTTATTGCCAAAGTACCATGTGTACATTCCGTATTATAAATACATGTACATGTAATATACAGCTTGAATAAGAAGAACCCTGGTTGTTGCGATTGGCTCCACTACATACATGATCATAAGGACCATATCAAGCAGGTGTCGCTATCATACGGATGAAATATTCCCGACGTGGAATTACAATCAATCGATTAATCAGATAGTATTTTTTCAATAAAAATATCTAGTCACATTTCACTACAGCATATGTAAAATGTTATGAGAAAAAAAGCGAGCAACCATTTGATTTTTATGGGGGGGGGGGGGGGATTTTCACTGGCCTGAATATTTCTTCTTTTGTCAAATTTCAGATCCGGATTATTTTTTTTTTTATTTATTTATTGTAATTTTTTTTTGCCGGTCCTTCGGGCCGGATTATTCCCTCCCCCCACCCCAAACATTTTGAGCCGGACTTTTTTTTCGCAAAGTTTTCCTGTCCCCCCCCCCTTTCCCCGTCCTTAAAATCAAATGGTTGCTCCCTGATATTTTAAAATTTCTCGTGATCATTTTTTTTCTTTTTAGTTTATGATTATCATGTTTTGCGGTGAATGGGAAGGTGGGTCCGAAAACCGGTTCACTTCACCAAATGAGTGACTGTTGTCACTTTAATGGACCGTCGTAAGTCAGTGTAGCAATTATTATTTTAATAATAATTCATTATAGTAAAATGTTTTAGTGATGCTTTGCATGTTTTTTTTTCTACTTTTAGCCATGGTTGGTTTTGTCCTCCACAGTTGGGAGAAGGGATATATACAGACGTGTGGCTGGAATGGGGTATTTCGTATAGCAAATTTATGTGTTTACAAACAACAAATTGATGGTTTTGACAGTAAATACTCATATAGTGTTTAGATTAGAGTCAAGGACATATATATGAATGGGCATACTTTTCACTATGTCCGGTATATTAATAGTAATTGATTCACATTATGTCTAAAATAAGAATGGTTAGGGCGCTAAAGATTCCAGTCGCATGTCTTCACCTAAAATAATTGCCAGTTATCTCCCCTGCCCTCTCTCCCGTCTTTTCTAATTTGTATGAATCAAAGACCCTTGAATTCATTTACATACTATGTACCTGTGATGTGTTTTCGTCTCGCATTCCTTCATTTCACCCTGACATGACATATTTATCTAAATAAATAATAGTATTTTGTGAAATTAATACATGTATTGAATTGATTGATTGATTGATTTTTGTTTAAAGTCACACCGCGAATATTTCACGTATATGGTGACGGCATCTGCCTGATGCAGGGCATATAAATTTTGACATTTGCAACGGACCCACCCGAAGCAGTGAGGGATCTTTTACGTGCCATGCCTACCGTGACACGGGACATTGGTTTTTCGAACCCGGCCTCCCGATCAGGAGTCCAGCGCGATACCGTTAGGCCACGCCGGCTTTACATGTATTGAAAAATAAGCCATTAGATATTTTATATCGCTCACCAAAGTACGTTGCTATCATTTTTAACAATTGATCATTATAATGATTGCAGATATTTATGTACGAAGAGCTTTCTCTTTGATCTAACTTTGACAACTGAAGTCGGGAGATGGAATTTACTTTGGGAGTATCCAGAATTTAAAATTTAATTTTTCTTTTCTTTTAGTTTGGGAAGTTTAGGGAAAATTCCCTTTAACTCATCAGTGACTTTGTAAATATTCTTGCATACTTTTTGAGAGGGACTGAGGCATATATCGGAGAGAGAGAGAGAGATGGTGGTTGGGGTTGGGTGGGGTTTAATTTGCCATGAATGTTCTTTAACAATGGGGTTTTTGCAAAATATTTTAGCTTACGAAAGCTAAACCTTTAGGTGTATTCTACATATCAATAATTTCAAAAAATCAAAAATTCTAGATATCAATTTGAAACAAATACGCGAGTGAATCTTAATAGGAATAACTTTATTTCTTCTGTGTTTCAGTCTACTATATTGAAATGAGGTGGGGTTTTTTGTTAAAATTATGAATATGAAAAAATCTATGGTCATTTTTCGCCTTTTAAAAGCACTTGAAAGGGCATTTGTAGATACAGAAAATTTTATTTTTCCTTTAACGGCACGTATGAACCTATTTCATAGAGATAAACAGTTCAAAATGACACCGAATTTACTTTTATATCCATTAATTTTGATGGTTTACTTATCTTGAAGTAAATAAAAATATTTGTCTATAAAAATTATAGTACAAAAGTTGGCATCATATGTACCTTAATGTTAATGTTCCTATAGGCAACTCGATGGGTTACAGAACTAAAACTTCACGTGGGACATACTTACAAGCTTAGTCTGTGATATATTTTGCATTTATTGCTAGAATTTTAGCAGTCTAGAGGGTCAGCTAAGGTAAGGTTTTGAATTTCCCGCGCGATAAACTTTCGACCAATCAGAGGCCGGCATCCAAAAATCACGTGACTCCCGGTCCTGACGGCATCATTGACCTCATTCCCTGACCCCATGACACCCACGACCTCTATTGACCCTATGACCTTTGTATTGACCCTTGACCTCTTTTTGACCTCTTCCCGTGAATGTCATTTTCAAAAGTGGTACGTATTCAGAAGGAAATTTCATATTTATTTCATAAACAACGATCTGTCTTTCGGCAACATGAGTTCACTGGCTTCCCCCTTCGCAACTTGTTAGGTTAAATTTGTATCTTCGATCACTAACTGATTAATTTTCTTCTCGTATTGGGAATTATGTTCGTCCCAGACCTCGTTGATGATGAAGAAATTGAAACCGTCATTATCATCATCATCGTCGTCGATGTCCACGCTCTCTTCATCGCTCTCTTTATCGACATCCATCGGACAACCGTGTTTAATATATCTCTGGAGATTACATGGTTCCACAGTCGACACAAGATGGTGTTTTGTCTGAATCTTCATATTTCATTCGATGATGCTTTTCCGTGTAAAATGGGATTGGTCTATCCATATATGGAGCTTTATATGATTCGGTGATTACAATGACCATGTGATGTGGGACAAATCTGTCTGACATACTCGGGTGTGCCCGTTCTGCGTACGGTGATATGTTCTCTGTATGGATACGGCACGTCTGTACTGCTTCTCCGTCAAACGAGAAATGACAATTTTCTTGTGAACTCGGCCTTTTATTGGCACGGAAGACATCCATTTGTAGTCTTTTGGATTTCGGGGTGATTTGTTTTAAATCTACGAGTAAATAACCAAATGGTCTGTCTCTCGCTTGTCGATACGCATCCATGGATGTTTTTGTGTTTCCCGGATACATTTGTCTGGTAAGGGTACTGGTTTGTAGCTGGTCTCTTGGGTTTTTGAATAGAACGAAGTGTTGGCTGTTCAAACTCATCGTCCTATTTTCTGTGCCTTTGTTGAATATACATGTGTATTTTGCATCAAGCACACCACGCTAAGATTACGATGATGTGCTCCTTCTGTGAAAAGTTCACAGACATCTGGACTTCCGGACGTATCCCTTTGAATATCGTCCATGATGAGTAAATTGTTTTCTTTTTGGTTTATGAAATCTTCACCTTGAATCCTGTCTGTCAATCCTTGGATGAACTTAACAGAGGGTCGCACTAATTTTCTGACGACTTCATACATCGGTTGCCATCTCTTGTATATCCATGTAATCCTTGTTGGAGGAGGCTCAATCACCAGTCCATGATTTAGCGTCAACAGTTCTTTAACCCATGTACGCTTACCACTCATCGTTGGCCCGGCCACTATCATGGACGGATGTTAAAACTTGAAAATGTTCTCCGATGGTGGTGGTGGTGGTAGATTATGTGGTAGTGGTGGTGGTGGTGGTGGTGATGGATAATGTGGTGGTGGATTATGTGGTGGTGGATATGGTTGACTGCTTCCATAGGCCATTCGCAACTGTCTTTTCATTGCATCTGGACGAGAAAAACTTGGAACACACGGTACACGATGTTGACAGCATGACAACTCTTTACTAATGACGGTTGATGTAATATGCAGTCCTTTTATGTGTTTTGTATCCTCTCTGATCTATTTAGTTTCTGAAAATAGACCACAGAACGTGACATTACGGGAATACTCAAACAAATATGGTGTAACGGGACAGGAAGCTCTAATCAAATTTTGTTTTTTGATATATGTATGTCACACGGTCTCAGTTGAAAATCTAATTTTTGCACTCAATGACCTTATTCCAATACACATGTGATGAAAAAAAGAGAGGGATAACTGATTCCATATTCCGCTTGACCTATAGTATATGTAATGTCACCAAACCGGAGTTTCATTCGGTAGCCTCTAAAACTAGACCCGGGAATTCCCCTTTATGGTCATGGGAAGAGGTCTAGAATCAATACAAAGGTCATGGAGTCAGTGGAGAGGTCGTGGGTGTAATGGGATCAGGGGATGGGGGTCAATGATGACGTCAGTATATCGCGCGGGAAATTCAAAACCTTACCTGAGGTGGCCCTCTAGACTACTAATTTATAAACTGTGAATAAATAATGATCTAGATATTCAAGAATCAAAAATATATGTTGGTTGGTTGGTTGATTGGTGTTTTACGTCGCTTTCGACAATTTTTCAGTTATCGCGACATGGAAGCAGGAGGTAACCAACCTCTGAAACATAGTGGCGCAACCTGGGCAAAAAATATATGTCCTTGCGGCAGGTTTTAAACTTTTGATTAACGCGTCTTCGCATGTATCAAATTTAGATGTGGAATGTAGAGTCTCAGCATGTCCATATCATTTCTTCTGACTCTTAAACCAATGATACGTGTTTTTGTTGAATGATTTAAAAACAGAATTTAACATCGATTAGAGCATGCCATACAAATTTGTCATTGATTGAATTCAATGCATTTTAATAGTACAGCAAAATGTGCAGATTATTACAAACAAAAGAAGCCACAGCACACGAAATTATTCGTCCTTTTTATTATTTTCTAGTTCTAAATCGTTTACATTATTTTTTCAAGAATGTTGTTTTTCACACGTGAATTTTTTTTGAAAATATATACAGAGAAAATTATTGATTCGTCGAACACTCGTTTTTTTTTTAAATACTCACAAGTGCAATCTTAAAACTGAAACACCAAAGAAATGTTTTAGTTGAGTTCTATTCTTTGTCAAAATAGATTATTTAAGATATGACATTCAGTGAGTATCAAAGATATTTTAATATGCCGCAAAATTGAGATTTTATGAAAACCAGTTTTAAAATAAAATTCATATTACGGGATCGGGATTTCGTTTTAAAAGTATCGTGAAAACGTGGCTAATGTGACGTCATCTTGTCAACAAAACATATGACAGACCGGGTTCACAGACATAGGTAAGTCGTTTTTATAATACTGCCATTCTGATCCGGTTTGATTTTTAATATAGCATCATCATAGTCATACGATTCTCGATCTGTGTGATCCTTTGAAAACTTCCTGTACTCCTACAGTATAACTGTATAGGATTTCCTCTGTTCATCAGATTCAGCAGTTTTTGTATAAATTTAAAAGGTTTTCCACTTTTAGTGATGTGATGCGACCTGTAATTACATCTTTGAAATTTAAAAGTAATCATACCTTTGATAAGAATTTTGATACCCCGATCAGTGTATTTTACCTCGATTGGGGTATATACCCCGATTTGAACCTATACCCAACCTGTTCAGTTTTTGAGAACATATTACCTGAACTGATATATAGTGATATCCTAGTGTGTCTTACTCCACACTACACATGTAGCCACTGCACAGTAATGTTCCAAAATTAAAGCCATGCACATGTAATGATTTATACATTTCTGACGCACCAACTGCTTATATTTCTATCAGGTAGCAAGAAACAAAACTAATTGGTCATGCCTTACAATATTATGAATGAAATATATAAATTTAGTTAATGTACTGCATGTATGTCATAGAGTTTATTATATTTTGTATATATATATTTTTTTCAGGAATCATTGAAAATACCTGACAATAATGTACTAGAGCTTTACTGCTTTTAATACATCTTCCCGTGCATCAAGATGATGGAGGAATCTTCCGATGAATCAGCTGAGATCATCTCAAATGAGGAAGCTGAACAGGCGAAGAAAATGTCAGAGATGTCAGTAGGCAAAGAAGGTACTAACCATTAAACATTATAATGAAGCAGTTGCACCATAAAATAACATAATCTAGAATCATTTCCTGATGATGAAGTATGTCATTAGGTCATTGTAGTTATATATTTTTAGTGTTTATGTTGATTAAATGAAATAATTTGTTGCTTATTACATATTTATTCATCTCTGATTTAAAAATAAACCAGATGGTATTGAATCCAATATCTCTGATGCTATGATAAATGTCAACGTTCTTGTATTTGATACCATTTGAAAATATTCCACCATTTAATATTAAAAATGTATTCAGCTTTGTATGTAGATATTCTGCATCACTCCTGTCCTTCATAAGATATGCAGCGATATATTATCTATTTAGCATAAACATACATATCTCTTATTCAAGGTTCTGGACCTTCACTAACACATAATGTTGCTATGGGAAATGTGAGTCCACCAGCACCATTGCCATCCTTCATTACTGGCTCACAATCTGTGGTGGCTTCTCCTCAGGTATTGAAAAACACGAAGATATATTTTGACTATGTTTTGATTCTCTAATGTAGTCATGACTAAGTTTATGAAAGTTGGTCTCTTGAATGGATTTTAAACTTTATTTTTATGAAAATGCATTAGATTAAAATATTAGTAGTTTCCACTCAGTAAGAATTATATTATGCTATGTGAACAGAAAGATCTCCTGTGTCTTGTATTGTATTTTTTTTTTTACTTTACATACATGTACACTGAACATGCTGGATGGTCCAGTTCTTACCCAGCTTTAAACCTCAAGGCTCCTTTCCATGTGCAATATCGTCATGGTGATGCTAATGACAAAATATATTTTACAGAATAAAACAAGAATTTAAGTCAGGAATTACACATTTTTATTCACTTTTTTCAGTTATTAAATGACTTTACTGTTTATTAAAATAATTATGTCTATTATTTTCATATGAATTTTGATATCTTTTTAATTACCAGATGATAGAAATATGTAAAATGCACAATAAGCACAATTGCCACATAATCAAGGTTTTGTTTTGTGGTTTTTAATTGATTACAAATTCATATTGGCTGATAAGAATTCAAAATTGGCTGTTTAGAGATGTATAACAAGGTTTCGGCTTTGTAAATGATCAGATATTAGTGCATTTTAGGTAAATTTTATATTGTTATACACAGGACAAGCATTTTCACACAGAATAAAAAAATTTCGTGAAAATAAAAGCTGTTATGTCTTTAATGTCTCAGAACTACATTAGCACATATGTATTTTTTAAAACGAAACTAATACATGTATTAAGTATGGCATGTTCTTATCTTAAGTGTGTATACTTATCCAAAGGCAAGACTTTTTTTTTTGAAAATATGCATATGATTCAATATATGTATTATTTTATTACATATATGTAATTCTAGATACCACTGATGCCAGGACCAGCTGTTACTCCACAAAAGTAAGACTTTATTACTCATTGGAAGATGCATACATAAAATAGGGAAAAAAACCCAAACATCCAATGTGTCTTGTTTTTGTTTGGAACAAAATATTCAATATACAGAATTTATTTAAAAGCTGATGAACAGAAAAATAGATAATATTAGCAGCTTATATTTTGAGATATTTGAGGTATCTAAATAATGAAAGTTTGATTCAGAAAAGTATTTTCTTTGTTTGGTTTTCTTGCTATAATAAAGCAAGTTTTACTTTATTACAGAACAATAGCAGCAGAGAAACCAGTTGCAACAATAACTAGCAGTCCTGCGATATCACAGACCTCTACTCAGCAAGTCTTGGCACCAAGTATGTTATAATGATATGAAAGATACCAATATAGTTAAAAAGACATGGTTATTAATACATGTTTAATATTCTTTGAGTTTAACATTGTGTTGTCATGTAAAATTGTTAGGCCTCTAAGTAACTCTTATTTCTTATAAGACTTCATGCTGCTATTTGTGTCAGGGTTTTTTTAATTGATCTTTTGACATATCTATAGTTAATATTTCATTTCTTTGTGTGTTATTTACATTTTACATCAATATTTTGGTGTTAACTTTTTCTTGTTCCCCTTTAATCAACCTGGTTTAGCATCATTTGATATTACCTGCACTGACTTGTGACCAACATCTCTTACCAGCTGAGAAAAACAATATGATTAAATTCACTTCCCATTTCTAAACAACGTTTTGCTAAAACATTCTGTGTAGCATTGCTTCTTTCAATAAAAAAATCCATACACATCCAAAGTATCATTTTGACTTCGAACAAAACAGAATTAGTGGAATTAGTTAAATGAGATCAGACACTTTTACAAAAACTTGTCCGGAGTGCTAATGTTTTATCTGAACATTCCTTTCTCTAATTTCATTTATCATTCCAGCCCCTGTACAGACTCCTTATGAAGCCAGCAAACAGACAGTAATACCTACAGAGATGACCCCTGAACTTTCCCAGAGTTCTGGTGATCAAGGTAGTGGATTGTTTGGACGTTTTATGTCCAAAGTAGTAGAGAAAACAAAGGTAAAGCAGCTTAATTGTGTACATTTACTGGTTTTTGGAAATTAATGCTGTTACTCTAAAGTCATTGGAAAAGCAATCAGGAAAACATATACTAAATTTCAGTACCTTTTCCGTCATAAATATTGAGATATTCATACCCGGTAGGTACTCTTTAGTAGATATGTTTGTGGATTGGTATTTTGATGATTTTTTTATTAATTTTTTATTAATATGATTTGCAGAAAGGAAAATAGCTGCTGCACTATGCTAAAGATACTAGTATTTAACAGAAGTTGTATTTTTAAAAATCAGTGAAAATACATAGTCATTGAACTAAGTTATTTTGTAAACATTTTTGGCCTGATTGCAAAGCAATTCTGGTCTATAGATTGGTGATGTCTGCCCGGATATTGGTCCGTGAAACAACATCTAAGAGAAGTATTAACATGATATTACATCCATGGGTGACCAGAACTTTCAAATTATGCCATGACTTTTAACCCCTTGACCTTTGGCTATGTCTTTTGATTCAGTAAAGGTATGGCTTTGATGCTTCACACATAGGTTTTTATGATCAGAGCTGTCAATTGGTACCATGACTTTTGACCTAGTGACCTTAAGTTTGTTTTGAATTTGACTTGCAATCTGACCATACTGTCTGTTGTTAAGATGAATACTTCCAGAAGAAAATATTATTTCAAAGCTGTTTCTGTTGAAGCATTCCTATTAAGATTTTGTGTTTAGTTTAATAGTTAAGCCTCTTATTTATTAATGTGAATACTTACCTAAGTTGAAAAGAGATAGTAAATTGTTCCTAACTGGCACAAGTTTTGTGACCTTCTAATACTTTCTTGTTTTTGGTTTTTAGTGTTGACAGGTGTTATTGAAAAAAAGTTGAATTTTAATTGATCAAATCATAAATAATACCCCCGAATTAATCAGTTGGCTTCTAACTAACAATGTTACATCCTACATGGACAACAACAGTTGCTTGGACTAAAGGAAGACTGGAATTTATTGTACTGGTAGAGGACCAATTACCAGCTTCTACGTTATTGCAGCTTTTAAACATGAATTTACAAGATATTTTCACATCATTGTCAGCAATACTTAGGATACTTATTATTACCTGTGAAAGTTTGGTCATTTCACATTTTGAATATGCCTAATAATGTAGAAGCCAGTAACTGGTCTTAGCCAAGAACTGGTCCTGGACCAGTAACCTCTATCATCTGTCAATCTTTATCTTCACCACTAATGCTACTCAGCATCATATTAGGTGAAATAGTCCTTGTGATGATAACAGCAAAGATGTTTCAGTCTTATCTTATTGTCTTTGATGTTTTTTGTGGTTTGGAGGTAATTTCCTTCTGTCAGTTTGTTCATCATATTTCACACAAGTTTTCTTTTGGACAATAGAACAAAGGTCACTCAAGGTCATTTCTGCAAGGTCATTTGGCACATCTCGAAGATGTTGGGAAAGGCCTCATATTTCTTTATCCATTTATTAGAATTGTATCATATTTCACACAAGTGATCCTTGGGTCAAGGACTTTCAAACAAATGCTGCTTGAGATCATTTCTGTAAGGTCAGAGTCACTCAACACATATTTCTAAGGTATTTGGCAGGGCCTTGATTCTAGCATATTTCATGGACGGCTAATCAGAATTTTATCATACCCCGATATTTCACACAAATGTCCCTTGGGGCAGGATATGAGATCTAATTTACCATTAAAAGTCTGAGTTCTTAATATGTAAGATTTTGTTATGAGATTTGATAAGATTTTCCTTACAAGACAAAATATTTTGAGTTTCGAATCTTACTGTATTTTGTCATTCATTGGTTTATTGCAATTTCGGGAGCATCTGTCAGTTTTAGTAATATTCTTGTATAAATATTTGTTTTTACTTTGTAGAGTGGGATGGAATCCATGATTACAACATTAGATCCTGGAATGAAAGAAGTCATCAGTATGTATATTTGTTAACATTAAATCAAAGAAAAAAATGTTATGATATAAAGCTATTCAGAAAAACAAGGCATGTTCAGAATTTCTAATGTGAAAAGAAATTAGTGTGAAAGTGTTTTCATACTTAACATGAAATTTATTATACTAAATGTTACTATACCCCTTGTCTGATGTTGTGTAGCTGTGACATTTTCTATACATTGTTAAGTCCACATACATCTTAATTGTTCAGTGTTTATTTTGGGGAGGGAGGGGGGCTCTGCATGATATGGGTGAAATAGGCCAAGTAGGAAATGGTTACTTCTTCCTATCACCTGGTGTCACATCGGTTTTCCAGGGTTAGTTGTTGGTTTAAACAGTATTTACGGTATTCAAATAAATCATCATTACATAAAATTGTTATAGCATATGAGTTAAAGGGTTACCGGTAGTTGTTGAGAAAGCAGTAATGACTTAGCGTCAGTTACTATAACTTCATATATGAGATGTACATGCACAAATATTTTATGATTCTTTCCATAGTTTCTAAAATTATGAACTTAAAAAGAAATGAGAACAGCAGATTTCATCACATATCATATTTCAGGAACTGGAGGAGATGTTTATGTAGTGGTGGCTTCAGAGAGTGAAGCTAAAGTTGGTGCTATCAGAGAAGCTTTTCAGTTTGTGTTTGGTAAAGCAATAGTACGTGGAATGGTAAGCTGATATTTTAACAATAAATTATGTAGATAATATAGTTTAAATTGTCATGTATATAATTCAGTATATTTCAGACTGTTATGATTGGGTATTGTTTTTTGGAGGGTTAAACACTTTTTCATCCATATCACAGCATGTAAGTGAAATATTGTGAGACAGTTTGGAATTAGATCCAGAAAGGTGACCTTCAAGGCTGGCATTTAACCAATACAGAACTCTTGCATCTAACATTAATTGATGTAATGAATATGTTTATAAATATGCACCATAGTTACTCTAAAATACATGAATGAAAAATATTGGAAAGATTTAAGACACTCATTTGATAAGTTATATTTTAAGGATGGCCACTATCTGGTGCACTTAGCTGTTACATAATACCCAAGATGTGCTTTTTCATTGAAATATGTTTCCCTGTTAATTCCTGACATGCATTAAAGTTGTTATACTACATGTATTTTGAACACTACATGGGCACTGGCTGCAACATTCTCTGTTAAATATACACTTGATTCTTGACATGTATTAGAGTGGTTATACTTTGCTGAACATTACATTGACCGTGTACACGTACAGTAATCAAAGACAAAGGTCTGACAGAATCCGAATTAATTCAACCAAATATTTGTGTATATGCATTAGAGTGGTTATACATTGCTGAACATTTGATTGGGCAATTTGTGTTTTATACACAAATAATTGGTTGAATTAATTCGGATTCAGTCAGACCTTTGTCTTTGATTACTGTTACGTGAACTTATTTTAGCGGGATTCATATTTTAGCGCAATTAGCGCTGTTCAAAGTGCGCTAATTCATGACTACGCTAATATAAAGTACATGAGATTGATAGAATTAAATGGGCACTTCGGTTTCAACTCTATAGTTATGTCTATCAAATAAATATCAGGAACAAATTCATCATTTATCTTGATAAAGCATAAAGAGGACACAAGTAACAATCGATTAAAGATGTTTGCATTACCAGACACTGTCGATATGATTATCACAAAACCAACGCAAGAGTTAAAAAAAACGTAGTTTGAAGTTTAGGCATTAGTCTCCCGCTAAGCAAATCGCTTTTACAATACCGTCTATTACGTAATTATAGGCAAAGAACGGTCAGCGATACAAGTAATTTATCCTATATCAACTTATGAAAACAATGGCTTCGTCTGTAAAACATAAGAATGGCATTTTGTTTTCTATATGTCTTTCTTTAAAAAAAAAAATTATTACTTATCATTATAACTAGGTGTTTTGCTTTCAATGATATGGTAGGTTATTGGATAAACATGAATGAAATGAGGTTGTATTTGATTCACTGCTTATACTGTGAGTAAGGTAATTGACCCGACGCTTGTCATCCAAGCCAATCAACGGTTTAACAACTCCAGGTACATGTACTCGTTAATTATGTCATACCAGTCGATAATCGCACGTGTGGCATATATTTCAATTCCTCGTAAGTAAGATACTTAAACGCACTATTTTTTACCCAAAAACTGTTTTGAATGCGCTGATCTAATGGATAAATTGCGCTAATCGAACATGACAAATGCGCTGATTCATGACTACGCTAAAATACTGCCAACCCCTCTTTCGAGAATTTTGCGCTCAAATTTGATTGCGCTAATATATGTACACGTGCACGTACAGTATGTGAAATTTAGTCGAATCTTTGCTTACCCAGACTCTCAAATTGAACTTAACATTAAATTTCATGAGAGTCGCTTACCCCTTGTGTTTCACTTCTTGCCCATGACTGTAATAAAACAAATATTGAATTGTAGAAAAGCTGGTGTGGCCTAGTGGATAAGGTGTTTGGCTCGTGAGCAGTTATTCTGTCTTTTAGATGAGACGGTAAAAATCAAGGTTCCATGTCACTGTAGGTGTGGCATGTAAAAGATCCCTCCCTACTTTGGGTTGGTCCTTTGCAAAGGTTTAAATTTGTATGCAATGCATCAGGCAGATGGTGTCACCATATGTGTGAAATAATTGTAGAGTGACGTAAAACAATATTCAGTCAATAAATTGTAGAAATTTAATGTACTGGGATAATATTTCTTAATGTTATTTTTATGGTTTTCTGATTTGATGTGTATTTTCACATAACAAGGATATATGTCAAAATAGATATTAGTTATTAATTATTATTCTTAAGGAAAGTCAGGCCAACACTGCCGCCCAACCAGTTGGGTATACAAGTGGAATGAAGGGAGCAGAGGAGAGGATAAGGAACCTTCGACAGAAAGGGGACCTCCAGGAGGGGCAACCCATAGTGGCAGTAGAGGGTTTTATAGTAGAAATGTTACCAGATAGGTAAGTAATGAATAAATCAAGAATAGTGACTCTCTTTTATTTGAACTATTCAATTTTTTGGTTAACTTGTATTGGTTTTTTTAAGTCCTAAATCTGTTATTTACATATCAATATATATCACCAACCAGAATTCTGTCTAACTCAAACTAAATTAAGGGACTCATTGCATAAAATTTATTTAGAATTTTCAATATTTATTTGATTAATAAATAGCTTGTCATGATTAAAGAAGAATTCTTTCTTTTAAAATATAGTATTCCTATGTTTATTTCATGTATGTATCATGTATGTTATTGTTCAAAGGTGGTATGAAATGAGTTGCATCATTCTACAAGATCCAATCCATCGAGTGGAACTTCAGACCTTCTCCCAGCCTACACCCATTCCGGCAGAATACATGCTAAAAGCTCAGGATGGTACTCCAACTGACTATCCCATGCGTTGGTCAGGACTGAAGCTGACCATAGGGGAGGTCATAGAGCAATCACTACCACATGTAGGACGCTCAGAATGGCAGCAAGCCCTGACTGGAATCAGCAGACGAGAATCTCTAACAATGGCTGCAAAGTCACTTGCTTTTATGTACAAACAAAGACTTCCTTCAACTCAAGATTCATAAGGGGTCTCGTAATTATTTATGGTATTTGTTTATATTGGATCTGGAAGAGTGTATGTGCATATCGGTGGCAAATCGGATATAAACATCAAAGTAAATGATATAAGAATGTGGAAATGGGTCACCGTAAAATAGAAATAGGATAAGATGTTTATTGTCATATATGCTCGTAGATAATGTAATATATGTAATGATTACTGTTGCAATATAAAATGTATGTGTAAATAAGAAAAAATGTCTGTGATTCAGGTGAATTTGATTTCATGAGTGCCAATGTATGCGTTGAAGAAATAGGGAGCATCTTTGGTAATGATTTTAGTTGTGCATTGAAATATTTGTACTAGATGACAAATAAAATCCGTACATTATTGGACAAGACATGCATAATCAACATTTTTTTAATATTTCAGTTGATTTCTTAACAACAAAAACTGGCATATTTCAGACAATTTGGTCTTATTCCTCTGTCAGATTTCAATATTATTTAGATTCAAATATGCCCATAATTAGTCATTCAAATTATATAACATATTCTATGATTCTGTAATCTTGATGTTCTTAATGGTGTTCTTAAAGTACATACATCATATGTAGCATTGTCAGCCCTATCATTTGTGAATCCCAATCCAAGATTTATGTTTATTGGTTTCTTAAGGGTATAGCTTATATATGGTAATTACCTTTCAGACAGAATGAATTTTCATGAACATTCTTATTTAATTGCCATAAGTGGAAATTGATAAACGTATTCTTTTAAACTCATTTGATGTTACAATATTGTTTGTAAGAGAGTTTGTATGTTATCGTAATGTGATATGTTAATTTTGGATTGACAGAACAGTTCGAGGGTCAGGTCATAAAAACATCATCCAGGGGCTATACAATTTACCAATGGTCACATTGGTTCCATTATCAGTGACTCATGTGTGATTTCATTACTGCTCTCTAGCATCACCTAAGAATTTGGGAATGATTGGACACATAACATTGGTATATGACAATGCAATGGCCCAGATCTAGGTGTGAATTCATAAATAACATAAAACACGGTAATTTATAGCAAAAATGAGTACCAACATAAGTTATATTTGTCAGTGTGTATCTACATTGTTTCCTGAAAGACTTAAACTACATTGTAATGTGCTTTTGATTTGCAATGTAAGTTTATCCAATTTACTTGGAGACTTACTCATATTAAAAAAGAATATTTTTGTACCTGGATGGATGGATGAGTATATTGTTTTTGTCCATACAGCTGTCATCAACATTAATCTTTGGTGTAAATGTTGGACTACTGTTGATAGATATTTTATATTTGGCATACATGGAGGTCTTGACCTACATACAAAGAATACTTACAGTTAGGAGTACATTGTGGATGCCCTACATCAAATCAAACATTTGACACTTGCACTGTGGTAATTGATGTCTTGTTATTAGTAAAACGCTTAACAGGTTGTAAAACACCATTGAAATAAATATTATTTAAGTGTTCCTAATGTTAAACACCACTGAAATAAATATTATTCAAGTGTTCCTAATGTTAAACACCACTGAAATGAATATTATTCAAGTGTTCCTAATGTTAAACACCACTGAAATGAATATTACTCAAATGTTCCTAATGTTAAACACCACTGAAATAAATATTATTCAAGTGTTCCTAATGTTAAACACCACTGAAATGAATATTACTCAAATGTTCCTAATGTTAAACTCCACTGAAATGAATATTACTCAAATGTTCCTAATGTTAAACACCACTGAAATGAATATTACTCGAGTATTCCTAATGTTAAACACCACTGAAATAATATTATTCAAGTGTTCCTAATGTTAAACACCACTGAAATAAATATTATTCGAGTGTTCCTAATGTTTAACACTACTGAAATAAATATTATTCAAGTGTTTCTAATGTTAAACACCACTGAAATTATATTATTCAAGTGTTCCTAATGTTAAACACCACTGAAATAAATATTATTCAAGTGTTCCTAATGTTAAACACCACTGAAATTATATTATTCAAGTGTTTCCTAATGTTAAACACCACTGAAATTATATTATTCAAGTGTTTCTAATGTTAAACACCACTGAAATAAATATTATTCAAGTATTCCTAATGTTAAACACCACTGAAATTATATTATTCAAGTGTTTCCTAATGTTAAACACCACTGAAATTATATTATTCAAGTGTTCCTAATGTTAAACACCACTGAAATAAATATTATTCAAGTGTTCCTAATGTTAAACACCACTGAAATTATATTATTCAAGTGTTCCTAATGTTAAACACCACTGAAATAAATATTATTCAAGTGTTCCTAATGTTAAACACCACTGAAATTATATTATTCAAGTGTTTCTAATGTTAAGCACCACTAAAATAATATTATTCAAGTGTTTCTTATGTTAAACACCACTGAAATAATATTATTCAAGTGTTTCCTAATGTTAAACACCACTGAAATAATATTATTCAAGTGTTTCTTATGTTAAACACCACTGAAATAAATACAGCTCAAGTGATCTTAATGTTAAACTGACCATACTTCTGATTTATGTTTTGAATTTAAGGCATAATTTAGGGATTTTGAATACTACTCTGTTGTAGCATCTTAACACAGGTACTGAATTTAAAAGTGAGTGAAGTACAGTTCACAGCTGTAAAGATAATGAAATGTGTAATAAATCTTTAGTGGTTATTGGAGATACATATTTAAAGAAAAGAAAAAGAAGTTTTGCATTAAGGTATCTATTGTTCTGATAATTTCTGATGATGTCAGTTTTGTTATATGCTTGCCACATTTTGCACATGCCATATTATATTTATAATCTGATATTAATCCATGTGGGTTTTTCTGTACATTGTATAATGATGTCATTGTTGACTTATTTTGAAGCAGTCTATGATGGAACAAACAAAATCTTTATTCCCAGCATTAATTTTCCTCTTTTCCAAATTGGGAAAATATTTTTTTGGTAAGGAATTATTAAGGTTTTTAGTACTGGAGCAATAAGATTATAATGAAATAATTTTTGTTCAGTATGTAAGACTAATCTACATACATTGTATTTTTATCTTCTGTAATACAAGTAAGGACATGCAGACTGCTTCTTATGACTGTACATGTATGTTCAGGTGAGCGAATTAGCCATGAGTGGTCCCTTTGTTATATTTTAATGTTTTTACCTGTTTCTTCAATCTTTGCTGAAGTTATAGCATTGTATTTTAATTTGTTTCATTAAATAAGAATGAAGTAAATAATTCCTTCTTGACATCTTTTCATATTTTGCCTTACTGGTCCAATACAAGAAGAGTATAGGCAATCATACATCTGTTATTATTTGTTTACTGTCTGTACACTTTCTTCTATTACGATTCCTTTTGAGCAATAAGGTAAAATGTTTTGTGAAATTGACTGAACTACAGTATTTAACTTCAGTTGGCCCCTTTGTCTTCCAGTATTTAGTGTTTGTTATCACTTTTCCTTCTGATTGGAACATGCTTAATGCCAATATGACTAGATTATAATTCGCCCCTCCACAAAACATTGTGATGATGTCCTTCCAGGTCAGAAAACACTCTGATGAATTAATTATTTATGATCGATGTATTGATTACAATGTAATCTTTATGTCACTCGATGATTATTTCATGTATGTGGTGATGGCATCTTCCTGATGCATTGCATAATAATTTTTATACGCCCGTATTTAAAAATGTAGGTGTATTGTGCTATACCGCTGTCATCTGTCCATCCATCCATCCTTGTCCGGGTTTCTCCTCCTTAACTAAAAGGGGAACAAAACTTTTGATGGTGTCATATGAAAGGGTGTGGCTTGTAGTTGTGCATATGGGTTTCAAAGTTGGGGTCAGGCCCCTGGGATGTGGGAAAATGGGCGGGGTCGGGAAAGCTTGTTCAGGTTTCTCCTCCTTAACTAAAAGGGGAACAAAACTTTTGATGGTGTCATATTAAAGGGTGTGGCTTGTAGTTGTGCATATGGGTTTCAAAGTTGGGGTCAGGCCTCTGGGGTGGGGGAAAATGGGCGGGGTTTGAAAAGTTTGTCCGGGCTTCTCCTCCTTAACTAAAGGGGGAACAAACCTTTGATGGTGTCATATGAAAGGATGTTGTGCATGTGGATTTCAAAGTTGGGGTCAGGCCCCTCGGGCGGGGGAAAATGGGTGGGGTCGGAAAAGCTTGTCCAGGCTACTCCTCCTTAACTAAAGGGGGGACAAAATTTTTGATGGTGTCATATGAAAGGATGTGGCTTGTAGTTGTGCATGTAGGTTTCAAAGTTGGGGTCAGGCCCCTTGGGTGGAGGAAAATGGGTGGGGTCGGAAAAGCTTGTCCGGGCTTCTCCTCCTTAACTAAAGGGGGAACAAAACTTTTGATGGTGTCATAAGAAAAGATGTGGCTTGTAGTTGTGCATATGGGTTTCAAAGTTGGGATCAGGGCCCTGGGGTGTGGGAAAATGGGTGTGGTCAGAAAGGTTGTCTAGGCTTCTCCTCCTTAACTAAAGGGGGAACAAAACTTTTGATGGTGTCATATGAAAGGGTGTGGTGAGTTTCAAAACTTAGCTCTTCTATCACACATCCATTAAGACCACATTAAAACATGATGCGGGCGTACCTTTTTTTTTTACCTTTGCATGGACCCACCGGAGGCAGTTGGGAACCTTTAATGTGCCACGCCTACCGTGACACAGGACCTTGGCTTTTACTGTCTAATCTGAAAGATGGAACACCGGTGTGGCCAGGGCAGGAGTTGAACCCGGGACCTCTCGATCACGAGCCAAGCACCTTATCACAATGGGAATCATTTACATACCATGCCTACAATGACATGAGACCTTGGTTTTTAACTGTCTCATTCGAAAGACCAAACATTGGTGCCCATGGTGGGAGTGGAACCTGGGTCCTCTCGGTCACTAGCCGAGTACCTCATCAACTGAGCAACACCACCGTTCGTTTATGATGTAAACATAACATGTACAACAACTGAGCAACACCACCATTCGTTTATGATGTAAACATAACATGTACAACAACTGAGCAACACCACCATTCGTTTATGATGTAAACATAACATGTACAACAACTGAGCAACACCACCGTTCGTTTATGATGTAAACATAACATGTACAACAACTGAGCAACACCACCATTCGTTTATGATGTAAACATAACATGTACAACAACTGAGCAACACCACCGTTCGTTTATGATGTAAACATAACATGTACAACAACTGAGCAACACCACCGTTCGTTTATGATGTAAACATAACATGTACAACAACTGAGCAACACCACCGTTCGTTTATGATGTAAACATAACATGTACAACAACTGAGCAACACCACCGTTCGTTTATGATGTAAACATAACATGTACAACAACTGAGCAACACCACCGTTCGTTTATGATGTAAACATAACATGTACAACAACTGAGCAACACCACCGTTCGTTTATGATGTAAACATAACATGTACAACAACTGAGCAACACCACCATTCGTTTATGATGTAAACATAACATGTACGACAACTGAGCAACACCACCATTCGTTTATGATGTAAACATAACATGTACGACAACTGAGCAACTCCACCATTCGTTTATGATGTAAACATAACATGTACAACAACTGAGCAACACCACCGTTCGTTTATGATGTAAACATAACATGTACAACAACTGAGCAACACCACCGTTCGTTTATGATGTAAACATAACATGTACAACAACTGAGCAACACCACCGTTCGTTTATGATGTAAACATAACATGTACAACAACTGAGCAACACCACCGTTCGTTTATGATGTAAACATAACATGTACAACAACTGAGCAACACCACCGTTCGTTTATGATGTAAACATAACATGTACAACAACTGAAGAACCTTTGAATGTCATCATTCTTTTATGATCCATTGAATACATCTAGTATGATGTTTGACGTAAATTTGATGTAATTCTGACTACAACGGCCACGATGACTGTTACCTTAAATTTCATGCTACTGCATGTTTTCCAGAATGACCTGCCCAAATTATATGGGATCTTTACTCAATATTGGGTATAACCAGCATTTGGTCTGGGGTGAAATTTGGATTGCTCAAATTTCTAGAAAACTAAAGCAAATTAAGAAATTACCCGAGAAATGTGCAAAAATTACAAAGAGAAGATGTTAAAAGTTTGATTTCAGAATGAAACTAAGACCACCCTAATGCATTGAATTTGTTGATCTATACAGCCAGTCTGAAGAAGATGTAACAAGAGTGTACCCTTTTTGCTTGTAATGCCCAGTTCTAGATCTACCCCTTCATGGGGTCTGGCTGAAAAACTGCAACATTTGTATAGGATTAGGAGTACTTCATCTTGTCAAATTTCCTAAAAAATCTTTCCATTAGTTTTGAAGAAGTTCATCTAAGCCTACTATTGCATATGAACAGAACAACGCTCCAGCGCCTTTTTTGTCTTTGAAGCCGGCATGGCCTAGTGGTATCGCACTGGACTCCTGATCGGAGGCCGGGGTTCGAGCCGCTCTGGTCATGCCGGTGTTCTGTCTTTCTGACGAGACAGTAAAAACCGAGGTCCCGTGTCATGGTATGCATGGCATGTTAAAGATCCCTCACTGCTTCGGGTGGGTCCGTTGCAAAGGCCAAAATTTGTATGCCCTGCATCAGGCAGATGCTGTCACCATATACGTGAAATATTCGTGGTGTGACATTAAACAAAAATTAATCATTCAGTCAGCCTTTTTTGTCTTTAAAATAATGAGAAACAAGATGTGTTTGTGAAGCATAAATGCCCCATCTATAACAATTGTTTGAAGTGGGAAGGTTTGGTAGACCTAATTTAGTCAAAGGCTCACTGTAATCTCAGAAGTATGACTTTGGGTCAAGTTTATGATAGATCCTTGTGTCATAGGCAACAACAAACATACGAGTAATGTTGAAGCAATACATGTCCTGATCCCAATCACAGATTGTAGTGAGAAGTATTTCCTTATTTATTCAATAAAATTGAAATAAATCCGTTATCCTGATAATATGAAAGACAAATGCATGCTTGGATTTTAAAAGGTTACGATGCATTACAAGAGAAAACCTAGTGAAAAAGTTCTTATTCAACCATGATGATAGTCAAACTTGATCTGTAACTCATTACAATGAAGCTCCACAGCAAGTCTTATGTCAATGGACACTGTGGAAACCTACAGTGTACACACCCCTATAGTTATATCGCAGGGGACAAATAATGTGAAGCATAAAGCAAATCCATGCTACTGCCAATTAGGTATGAACCCGATATTAATATTGATCATATGTTCTCTGGACTTCAAATATATGACCATGGATCAAGGACATCTTCACTTTTGTATCATGGTTAAAAGAGTATGAAGCAAAACTATGCTCGTGCTTAGTGCTATGGACAAATCATCACTTTTCTGAAAGCTCAATGTGACCACTGGAGACAATTTCTCTAAAAACAGAGAACACAAATTTGTTTTTCAAATTTTATTCAAAATATCAATTAAGGAATATAGATTTTTACAGAAAATTATTCTAGAAGTAGTTTGTCACTATGCAAGGTAATACAAACACTCACTGTGATGTTTTTCATTGCAATCAGAAGGCTTAACCTCTATGCATTAATGCATGTACATGTACTAACAATATTGGTAAAAGCAGCATAAATAGAATTTATTGCTTGCAATTTGCTACTTAGAAATCTTTCATCTATACGATTGTTGTTAGTAGCTATAGAAGAGAATCTTTATTCTCCTATGCACACTTGTGGTATAACTACAAAGTGGACCACAATCACATACCAGACACAGATTACTGCAAGCTCCAGAGTAGCACCTTCCACATAGATTACACCATACTCAAGCTTCCTATTTAACCTTCTATTTAATGATTCTAAAAGAAATTATCAGTATGTATAAGGTAATTTATAGTTAAACCATAATGGTGACCAGCTGTCTAACAAAATACATTTGTAAGCAAACAATCAGAGACCAAACTGTTTGATGTCATATTCCTAATAATTTAGAATCCATATTTTGCTTGTGTTTGTTTTCTTGTCATTCTATTCTGTGACCACTGATTTTTCAGCTCTAGTTCTCTCTCCTTGGCCTGCAAGTATATTATATTACATATATACTGTTTCGCTAAGACGTGACAACTCTTCAACGCATCAACAAATTCGGAATAAATAAATGGCTTGCATATTTCTACATGTATCACCTTGTTCATCATTTGACTCGTATGTATCACAACACAAAAACTGCTTGTTAATGTTCAAACTAATCTATCACATAGTCAAAGTTTGTTTACATAATACATATACATACATGTACTCTGATTTAGATTTACTGATTCATGTTTCTTGAGACTCAAGGAAATTCTAAATACTGTAAGATTGTTCTACACAAGAAGACACAGCTGATTCTTGTTTTTAACCCACAACTTGAGTCATGCTTGCATTGGTCTAGCTGGTAAGTAGAGGTTGTGGTCATCTGATTATGTTATGAACTATTTTAGAGGTATAATAGACATACATTAAAATCATTTAAAACAAGAGTTGTCAGAAGATAGTAGAGCTCAACGTTTGAGATGTTTCTCTTAAACAGGTAATTTGTCAAGTAATTTGTTATTTCAAAAACTTGAACAGATGAAAACTTTGGTCACAATGAATCTACATGTGAAATGCCTATCTTTAACATTTCAAAATAAAAAGTCCAGGTAAAAGTTTTTGAAAAGTAGGTTGAATTCCAAGGTCAAGGGTCATGGTATCAAATGAAAGCTCTTGACATGAGGGATCAACATGTGAAGAATCAAAGCCATACCCGTATTGATTTAAAAGATAGAACCCAGGTGAAAGTTTTTAAAAAGTAAGTCCAAGTCCAAGGTCAAAGGCCATGGTATCAAATGAAAGCTCTTATTATGAGGAACCTACATGTGAAATATCAAAACTCTATCACTACTGGTTCAAAAGATATAGCCAAGGTTAAAGTTTTTGAAAAGTAAGTCAAAGGACAAGGTCAAGAGGTAAAAAGTTACGATATCAAATGAAAAATTTTGTCATAAGGAACCTATGTGTGAGGCATCAAAGCCCTACCCCTGTTGGTCAAAAGATAGAGCCCAGGCTCCAGTTTTGAACTCTTTGTTGCCTGATGTTTGACCTCTCCAGAGTGCAGTGTACTTACCTGATGAGCAAGATATGTGATCTGATGCTTGCGTTTCTGTGTGGATGTTGGACCGTCTTTCTTTTTATGTGACTGATAGGTCTGCTCTTCACTTAAATGCTTCTGAATCTCAGAGGGATCAGTGTAATCATCTGCACTAACATCAACAAAGTTTATCTCTTCCTTGCCTTTTCTTCGCTTGCCTTGTAATCTCAACAACTACATAATAAAAGGAGAGACGATAGAAATGGTAATTTAAGACACAAATGTAGGAACATAATATATTCTTTTATACTACATCAGAACAGGTAGCTGTATTTCATTTTGAGAGAGTTAGTATTCTGTTCAATCTGTGTTCCTTACATGTGTGCTGCCAAAAGAAACTTTAATTGTACATGGAAAGTTGTGGCTATCAACTTCTTCAGACTCTTGGTTATAACTTTTATTAGTGGTTTTTCCACTGGCTAAAACTGTGTTAACTTTATGTCCAAAATGAGAATTCCATAACTAATTTAATTGTAGTGCAGGGCAGTAAATAAATAAACTCTCAAAATTAAAATTTTGTTTCCACTGCAATACACATAATACTGATGAAGTTCTTGAAAATGAGTGAAACAATAATTTCAAATAAGTATTTTAGCTTAGAAGTAATATCAGTAAACACAACTTTGTCAACAATCAATACTCTAGTCATTTCAATTCATCAAAATTTACGAAGATATACATCCTGTTAATTATTCAACGAAGAGAAATGGCCATTTTTTATTACATGTTTATCAAAAAAAAAAAAAAAATAAAAAAACAAAAAGTTGCCATTTTCAGTGGGAACAAGGTGTTGAAGTGTGCTTATCTTTATTGGTTTTGAAACTACCTAAAATTATTTAAATACTTGCCTCCTGTTCTGAAATTCCAAGATTATCTGCTTCTGTGTTTTCCTCAGCCTTAAGAAGAATAGTAAAGAAATTAGATTTAGAATGAAGTTGAGATCAATTTGATGTCTTTACCTGTAATTGCCCGATTTTGAAGGTTTCAATAAAAGACAATAATTTATCTTTTGTTAATTGTTATTATACATGTATAGAGAAAGCTTTTAAAGTTTTTAGAATGTGCTAATAATTTGCTATTCAGATACCCAGTCTATCTGAAAGATTATTTGAAACAAACAAAAATAAATCATTATACATGTACATGTAAATATGAAATTATATTCTGTGGATCATACTGTTTGTCCTGTTAATATACCTTATCCCTAGGGGCAATATTGTTTAGAAGTCTTTTCATTTATACATGTACTTGCATCATATCACTCTGATGCCACCTTTCAAGCACAAATGTCAAGCATAATGAAAATTATGGCAAAAAGTGATTTGTTCAATATAAAGCCCCTTAACATCAGTTAAAACTGGAAAATTAAATTCCTTTACATGTATGTCTGTTCTGCATTCGTGAAGATATATAATGTTACTGTACCAATAGTATATCTATCATCCACTTCATAAAACTGAGATTTGTTTATAAGTGCATGTACAACATATGTTCCAATTTATCTCTGATAAACTCTACCAGTACATGTATTTAGAATGCTCTACGTCTTAATAATACATGTATATACATACATTAGATCCCTAAGGGTGGTAATTTTAAACATTCATTATTTGTAACAATAAAATGAAACTTCATTAACATATCTGAGTCTCAAAAGATTCTGGTAACTTAGGTATGTATTTATCACTAACCTGTGATGAATACGGGTATTTCGTATTGTCCTCCTGATAATAATTATGATATTCCATAACTGGAGTGTATGTGTTTTCTCTCGGCAACTTAGAATTAACAGTCTGAGAGTAAGAGAAATTTGGTCCAAGGCTAGAATGACGTGAATTAAATTTCAAAGGTTCATCACTCATTTGCATGGAGTTTGTTGTAAAAGTTGAACGTTGTGGTGTCATTGAAATTGAATCTGAAACGCTATGAGTGACAGGCTGTGATGACTGAAATAAATTTTTTGACTGGCCTGAAGTCAGTTCATTAGATGTGTAACTATTTCTGACTGGAGGAGGCAGTGTTAATCTATTAGTTTTAAAGTCAGATGGAGGTTCTGGCAACACTCTTTCCTCAGATTTCTCTGTTGTATCCAATGAAAAAAAACTTGATGGAGATTCTTCATCACTATCACTTCCATAATCTTTCATGCTGTGCAATTTTTGAGAGGATGAAACACTTTTTGAGTTTGTGGATGATGTATTCCCTATCGTATGCTGTTTTGTATCTGAAGTCTTTTTACTGAGAGAATGGGGAATCAAAATTCGATTTGTTTCCTTTTTTGCTGCATGGATAGGAGGAGGTAACAAAGAAAATAATCCACTCTTTCCCTGTAAAGTATAAAATGAGAAAATATTCCCAAACTATTTCTAGTATTCATAATTTGAGATTTCCACTTTAATCATGAGAACTAGAGAGTCTGATTTATTGCTGATGCTTTAGCATTTAAGGCCAATACAAAATACAGTCTTGTTTCCTGACCTACCAAATTCTCATGAATTACACGTGTATGATTAAATTATGATGAAGTATAAGTAAATTCATTTTACTTGTCTGGAGTTACTGGTCTTAGATTTCTTTGCCACTGGTTCTTCTTCATCAAGATCCTGTAGGAAAATATCTCATAATTATCCAACTTGCATCAAATATTTACTCAATCAATAGCATTACATGTAGTATACAATCAAAGGTATTGTTTGGGCTCACATTATTTTTGCATGCATGTATGTTATAAGGACAAAAATAAATGTTTTTTATCTCATTACCTTTTGTGTGATAACTGTATAATAATTAGAATATCATTGATTTCCTGGTTAAATTATACCAAATAGCTCCCAGTGATACATTGTTATTATAACGACTAGACATCAACTTTTCCAGACTGTCAACAGACTCAGTATCTTATAGTAAGGAAACTAAACACTGTTGCATTATCTTTTTTTTGATAGATAAATTGATGCCAGTTTGACTATTTTCTACGATATAAAAAAGGGCCTTTATAATTTTTAACACGTTTACTGGACTGAAAAACAAACTAGAGAATGTGTGTAAAAGATATGCCCCCACGACGGCAATTCCCTGTCTCTTTAATGTTTTATTTTTGACCCCAGAATCAATTGAGTTCTTCCCCTCTTGATAAGTAAGCATATATCCAAATTTTGTTTGAATATGATGAAAAGTACTTGAGTTATCATTCAGAAACAAAATGTATGACAGAAGGATGGACGAAGCAAACACTTAATGCCCCCTGCCATACTTGGCAAAGCCAAAAAATATCCTTAAATATATGCATGTTGTTTCCATTATCTCAGTAACAGTGATAAAGGCACAGGCACAATGAAAGTCTGACAGAATATAATCCACATATCTTTACCATGATAATATCACTTAATGATAAACTTGATAATATAAATTATGCAATGAAACCTTCCTAATATGATTCACATTATATTTCATTTTATGACTCTTATGTTTCCTTTAATTATATCAAGATATTTTTTACCTTGTATTGAGCTGATATAGTAAATCTTGCGGGCTGCTTAGTCTTTTTAGGAGGCGGCTTTGGAGCATCCTTCAACTGTGAGGATTTAGGTTTTACTTCTTCTTCTAGAACATCATCTTCTTTAATTGTGGTGCTGAAACCTGTCTTTGGCTGGGGAAGGGCTGGAATCATTTATTTAAAAAAATGTTAAAGAATAAGAAATATATTGTGGAAATAAATAAATATCATTGATATGCTTTCTATTCAGGACATGTAGTATCTGCATGTGCCGTGAATAATAAACACATAAACACTGTCATACATGTATGTTTATGATGTTGACGTGCTTTATGTCAGACTTTAGAAAAAAATTTTCCCTATGCAACGAGAGGAGATACATGTAATTTCATTTTAAAGTAAATATGCCTTGTTGCTAGGTTGTCGAAGGAGAGTTTTTGCCATATAAATACGGTGATCTTGTATTCACCATAGTTTTAAGCTTTTAGTAAAGTTTAATTCACTTCAGTCTTGTTATGTTCATTTTATTAACATGTTTCATTCTTTGATTATTTGTGTTTAGATTAATTATGTTTCATTGCATTGTTTATAAGCATAATGTTTGTTTCATTGTGTTGATAAACTGTTAATGTTCATTATTCTTTAACAATGGATATTTTAAGTGATTGTTACTGTGTGTGTTTGCACACCCTATGTGATCATGAGTTTGTTCGTCATTATATAGATACAGTTAAAACCCAACACAACAAATGACAAACAGCCGCGTGCCTGTCCGTTTGTCCACTTAAAAATAAGGTAATGAAACTAGAAAACTCAAATTCAGAAGGGCCCCACAGGATGCCTGTCACCATGACCTTGACCTTGATTTCAAATACAGGTCAAAGGCCACTGTCAAGGCCACATGATAAGAATTTTTGGTACCAATGGAAAGGTCATTTCACTAGGAACACACATGCCAAATATAAAAGCCCTACTTTTTACTGTTCAATACTTACATGTATTGTCAATGTTAAAGTTTTTCAAATGCAGGTCAAAGGTCACTGTCAAGGTAACATATTACAAAATTTTGGTACCAACGGAAAGGTCTTGTCATACAGAACACACATACCAAACATGAAAGCTCTACCTGTGACAGTGTATTAGATACGGCCAATGATAAAGTTTTTGCTGACGGACAGAAGGATGGAGGGACAGATGGACGGACGGTCACAGACAGAGTGATTACTACAGGCACCCGCTTATGAAGTGGGCTCTAATAATTTCAGTTTATTTTTATATTCACTGTTCCTATCTATGGTAATGTACGATATTTATGATTTGTATTGAATAAAATCAGTTTTCAAATTTATTGCATTGACTTACATGTAATGTTGACATTCAGTTTTTCCCTGGACCATATGCACATACTTGTATTGTCCAACCATACCTGTATAGTCTAAATACACGTATGGTTGGGATCATTGCTAAGAATGTTTTATTAAAATATTCCAAAGTCATCAGTTTTCAAGCCGGTGTAGCTTAGTGGATAAGGTGCTCGGCTCATGATCAAGAGGTCCTGGGTTCAACTCCCGCCCTGGGCACACCAGTGTTCTGTCTTTCGGATGAGATATTAAAAACCAAGGTCCCGTGTCACGGTAGGCATGGCACGTAAAAGATCCCTCACTGCTTCGGGTGGGTTCGTTGCAAAGGTCTAAATTTGTATGCAATGCATCAGGCAGATGCTGTCACCATATACGTGAAATAATCGTGGAGTGACGTTAAACAATAATTAATTAATCAGCTTATCGATTTTCAATGGTTATAATAACTTCTGGGTTTATTCATACTTTACGCGCTATGTCAGAGGTCACAGAGGTTATATTTTGAAAACTCCTGTCTCACTAAAGAAATTTCTGCTGAAATAAATTCCAATCAAATATGTTGCTGGTTGTTTACATCTAGGTCAATAGTGTAATCTATATATAAAGTCACATGACTGAAGATAAATCATGTGACTGAGACTGGTTCATCGCAGGAATGAAGTATGGAAGCCTTGAAGTGCCGATGATAAAATGACGTACATTTTTCTGCAATTTTTGAATTTTCAGACATGCTTTTTATCATTTGTATTGTTTCTGATAGCATTTTATTTTCGCTTTCAGGCAAAAAACTATGACAAAATTACATTGGCACATTTTAATGCCCTAATTGCAGCAGAAATTAGAGACAATAAAAATACATGTATTTGATTCATATATACATTTAAATTGTTAATTTTTATTCAAAATACAAATTTATAAAAAAAAAAGGACATCTTGGATTACGGATCCGCACGAAAAACACAAACTTGGTAGAGGACCTTGAGTACTTGCTTCCTATGCGGTATGGTGAAATTCTGTGTAGCGGTTCTGGAGAAGAAGTAAAAAATGTGTCAACCAATCAGAGCCAATGGCGGCCATCTTGGATTACGGATGGGCACGAAAAACACAAACTTGGTAGAAGACCTTGAGTTCTTACTTCCTATCAGGTTTGGTGGAATTCTGTGCAGCCGTTCTAGAGAAGAAGTCGAAAATGTTTCAACCAATCAAAGCCAATGGCAGCAACCTTGGATTACGGATGGGCACAAAAAGCACAAACTTGGTAGAGGACCTCGAGTAGTTACTTCCTATGTAGTTTGGTGGAATTCTGTGCAGCCGTTCTAGAGAAGAAGTCGAAAATGTGTCAACCAATCAGAGCCAATGGCGGCCATCTTGGATAACAGATCGGCACGAAAAACACTCAGGTGAGCTAAAAATGTTTACTTCGAAATAACTCAATTTGGATCACTCGTGTCACTCCTGGGCTATCGTTAACCCTTCTAAAATTAACTAGCTATCACCTGATCTTCTAAAATGAACTATCACCTGACCGTTGAAAATAGTAGACGTAGTTAAGCATGATACTTCTTCTTATGGACTCCTACAGATCTTTGGTCTTAGCTCGCTTTCAGACTGGCAGAGCACGGTTTATCATGTTGATGTCGCATATATTTTTATATCATTATGTGCTTTATAATACCTTACGTGTTTATATTTTTATGACCTCTCAATATGCAATACTTGTTGACCCTTGTTCTTTACATGGAGGATTATTTATAAATTTTCAAATGAATGTCCTTTGATTGTTCTGCTGTTACGGTGAGTGGGAAGATGGGTCCGTAAACCAGTTAACCACACCATTTGTTTGACTTTTGTCAAATTAAATGACCGTCCTAAGTCTGTATCGTAATTGCACTACAATCAAATATTTTTGTAATGTGTTTTATGTACTAGTATATTATTTACATTCATGTATTGTATAGCTCCATGGTGACTTCTGCCACATAACTGAGCCAATAACTCCTCTTTTTTCTTTCTTCAATTAAAGTGAAGGACCGCTTATGCAGCATTATCTTACTAAGAAGTTACTAAGATACACAAGGTAAGTGGGTGCCATATTTGTTGAACATTGTTAAACAAAGTGCTGGTCGACTGAGGTTATTATTTCTTTTTAAACAGAAAATATGTTTTGGTGCATTATAAATATATATTCAGTAGGAAATTGCAGATAAGTAAGGTTACTTGTGAATATTCTTGGATACATCCCTTATAGTTACGACTGCAACAGAAGAGCTATTTTGTCCCGTCTTAAAATAGCTCTTCTTGCAGTCGTAACTACACTGCTTACACCATCGAAAACCCATGAGGCCGGGAAACATGAGCGGCCTCTGACAGTGTCCGCAAAAGTTTTTGAGATTCCATAGGACATTCAGTCCTATTAGGAGAAACATTTCATAGGACCAAAATTATTTCTGTCTGACCGAAAGTAAAATTAAGAATTCAAACACACTGCGCTGTTATTCAGGATATGAAGCATTTACGAGACTCGGAATAAATATAGTAGCGGAAACAACACCGGACAACACAGTAGCGGAACCAACATCTGACAACCCGATCCGGCACGACCCTTACAGAAAAGAATGCCATTGAACTTCCATTGCTTTTACAGTTATATTCTTTCCATTGAAATCCCATTACTTTTGCAGTTCTACTAATTAGATGCAAATTGTTAATGTAAAATGTATGTGTAAAAACCATTGATTTTCCAGTTTTCTGTAAAAACCCATTGCAATACCATTCAAAGTCCATTGAAATACCATTGAAATCGGCGAATTATTTAAATTAGGTAGAACCAGTTAAATGACGTCACATGTAACTGAAAAATCAATGTTGAAATACAGCTTTCAGAAAACCATTGAAATACCATTACTTTCCCAGTTATTCCACAAAAGGAAAAAAAAAATACAATGACTTACAGAAACAGAATTTTTATTATGTTCTTCACATGTAATGCCACTATGTTAATTATCAAAGAACTGATATTAAACTTCAATTAGATATAGAAAGATCATCTTGCCAACAGATAATGTATAGCCTACTAAATGAAAATGAACATGTATATCCATTGAAAGTTCTCATATTTAAATGTTCAGTAACCTACCTTGTTTTTCAGAATTTTGGAAAATGTTCATATATAAACAAATTAAATCAATGCATAGAACAAAATTAAATTCCCTGAAAACATCATCGGAATTCCATATGATTAATCCACAGATTGTCACTCAACAATATTAAGTAACTTATTATGGCATGAAGACCCACAAAATCTTCATAATACTTTTGGATACATGTCTCCTTTCTGTGCATGTCACTTTTTCTGTAAAAATGTCACCTTTGTAGCTTATCACATAGTTTAAATCACATTTCCATGTATAAATTTTAGTTTAAATCACTTCTCCATGTATCAATTTTATGCATTCAAGCATTTCACACAGTTTTTCTGTACACACTTTTTTCTCATTCTGTACGTCTTTTAAAGTCTTGGTACATCCTTTACCACTTTCTGTCTGTAGTTTCCAATTCCATTAAGCAAAGTTGCCATGAATGTTTTGAGGCAGGTGATCACTGACATGTTGCAAAGATCTGTAAAAATAAATATCACAAAATGAATTACCAATTTAAGTTTATCAGGACAAAGGTACAATGGGGTGGACAGGGTAGTCTAGGAGAGGAACGGGATGAGTAAGAGATGGGAAAAGGAAAAGAATGGGGAGACAGGGTGAGAAGAGGTAAAAAAGGAAGAGCCATACTCTATTGACCACCTTACACACGACCACCGTCATGCGCGGATCCAGAGGGATGCACCGGGGTTCTGGACCGACCCTAAGATTTGACGAAAATTGTTTACTTGTTATTGTTACAAAAATATGGATGAACACCCCTCCCCCTCGACCCAAATTTCTGGATCCGCACCTGACTATGCTCCTACCTAAGGTATAATGCATTATTACTAATTACTTGTTAACATGAGACAACCCCAATTGCAAACACACGAGATCGCAGAAAACGTGACAATTATGAAAATATATCAAAGTACATGTACGGACAGACTCGTTCACAAGTATTTTAAGTGTTTTCATTTCTTGAAAAATTCTATGTAAGTTACATCTAACACTCTATTAATCATCCGTGTGTTCCGATACGTTCAAAACAGGTGCACATTTTGTACGCACATCCGTCATCTTGCGATAATCACTGACCTTCATTCTCTTCTAATTAACCCGTATCATATTTCCCGGCCTCTTCAGCGAAAGAGAATGTCCCGCCGAGCGCCATTTAATTTTGATATCAATAACTTACAAGTGATGGGTTCGACGAGGTATTATCTCAGGATTATCAACTTTACAGAAATACAATCCTATATTACTCGTAAGCATAAAGTTTAATAATTTCAAGTTAAATAATGCAACAATCATTTCACTCTCATTGTTCTAAAAGAAAGACAGTGCCCAACCATGTAGATTCAACGTTTTCAAATAATAATTAACACAAAACATCTGAACAGAAGAACACTGAAAGTTTAAAACAAAACAAAAATCAGTACTTACCAGTACGTTAGTGAAAAGAATGTCCTTCGAGGTCAGCGATGGTACATTTATATATGCAACCAAATCCGTCTTTCTATTTTGTATTATCATCGTCACTTCATCTTGTAAATATGCTCGCCAATTGTTTGACTATCTTTTACAAATACGTAAATGCAAGAGCGCGTGCACAACGATATACAAGGCGTTTTCTCAAATTGAATCATGGCGCTCGATCGGATGCTGCTTCATATTCAAATGATACTAGGCTGTATAATAAGGTCATTTTCCCATGATTCTCGAAACGTGTTATATAAACCAGTTCGTTATCAGGAATGGACGATATCTGATTTCACTGATCTGTCTGGACTGAAGCCGTACTGTAGTGTGGATACAGAAATAGTATTTTTTATGGAAATTAAACCACAGAATGTATTGCGTTAATATTTTTTCCCTGTATTATTGTTTTAAAATGTATTAATAACTGAGAAAAAATGGCAATGATAGTTATGGTGTGTGGGGTGGGAAAATGGGAGGGGGGAAGTTATTGTAGTGTTTTTGCTTGAGACCTTTACAAAACAGCCTATTCAAAGTGATTTGAAAGAAAACTAAATGTAAACGACGATTTTATCATAATTAAGCACAGTGCCCCTGAAAATGAATCGGCAAGATTGAAAATTGAAAATTGACATCGACGAAGTGAGCGCTGGTCCGTTATCGCATTTTCCGTACATTTCGGCACCATATATATGTATAGGTGCTTGACGGATACGTACGGTATTTCATATTAGAGTAAATCCGTATCTTCGAAGGTCTCTGGTATAAAGGATAGGCACTTCGTTAACACGGATGAAATACGATCCTTATCGAAATATTTTGAAGATCGTAGATGGGTTATATAACGGGAGTTTACAAGATAGGCGTACTAAATCAATGCATCCGTTCATTTAAATACATGTAACTCTTTTCCCGCGGATTTCTGTATATTTGTATCCCTTTTCAAACTTGAGTTCTGTTGTGTTCAGAAACAACTCGCCGAACATATAATGTACCTATAGACTATGTGTATGTACAACCATTGAATTGAGAAAAACTGCTTTCGAAAATAAATGCTATATCAATGTATAATTGTTATACTAAATGTCCAGTTATTTGAGATAATGGTATTTCAATGGAAATATTGAGGCATTAAAATCACAGTTATAATAAAACTTGAATTTCAATGGTCTTAGAATAACTGGTTTACTGAGACTGCAAGGTGAAACAATGATATTCTAATGGTATTTCAATGATAACTGCTAAAACACTGGATTTTCAATGAAGTTTCAATGGGAAATTTCCAGTTTCTTTATCTAAGGGGAAATGGCGCAAATCGGACCGATCAAAAATTTGTCTGGCCGGTCCAACGGTCCGATGTCTTTAGCGGACACAGTGCTTTGATTTGGTCATTGCGATTTGCATCCCTCATTCAGATTCAAATTTAATGACTAATAATGCAAACCTTTTAATCCCTCATTGATGTCATCCTCACTGACCTCAGGATCAGGATGTTCAGAGTCCGAATCCGAAATGTGGTCATCCTTGTCATCAGTTTGACCACTAGATTTATCGGAGCTATTATTTACGGATGCTTCACAGTTGCTCCCGATAAGGTACTTGCTGGTTTGATTTATGCTGTTGTCTTTTTCGGTTGTGTCAGTTTCATCCGAATCACTCTCACCATCACTTGATGCATAGGCCACCAAAGACATGATTCTGAAACAACAAGGTCGCTTATAGTTTCGAGAATAAGGAATCAGGGTCTTTGTCATATCATTGGAGGTTATCCTTTAAAACGTTTAAGTGACTTCGACAAATTTCACTTTCGTGACTTTGAAATGACATAAACGGCTTTGTTTACGTGGGACGTGTGAGCAACTGCGCTGCACTGTTCGCTGTTCCTGTATAAAAGAAATAGATTATAGAACTTGTGGAAAGGAAAAAGAAAAGATTTTTTATTTTAACGCAGGTTCTGAAAAATTCTTTAAATGACATCTTTTATAAAATATCTTTTCCTGCTTGTCACAACTCACATAGTAAAATACTCCCCCCCCCCCTTGCCCAAATCCCGTTAAAAATTAATTTTAGAAAAAGAATTGTAATAATAAGAACAACTTAAGCAAAACTTAGAGATGTGACATTATGCTTTTTGATGTGTAGTTTTTGTGACAATCTTAATTACTTATATTGACCTATTTCCAGTTCTATGACCCCTTAGTTACGACTGCAGTTGAAGAGCAATTGTGCGGAAGAGGTTGAACAAAATAGCTCTTCCATTGCAGTTGTAACTAATACCCCCAAGGCCTAGCAGATTCCAAAAACAAAGTGATGATATAAGGGGACATATGCATGGTACTGTACATGAATCTCATCGTTCGTTACAGGAGTGTTTTTTTATGAATAAATGACTGTTTAGCATAAATGCTTGTAGTACTAACAGATATTAGTGAAATTTGGTCATATTTTGAGACAAGTATTAAGCCAGTTTATCACCTGACTATCCCCTGAGGTTCCTCTAGCAAAAGTCACATGCGACATTTGCGTCTGTATTGGCTTACTGGATATAAGTCGACTGTTTGACCTGATGAGCCGTATTTGCTAATATTATGTGTTACCTTTGTTTTGATTGGGGCAACTTAATTAATTAAGATTTAGGGACTTAGACATGCCAAATTCAAATATTAATTTCTGTTTTTTTTCTTTTAAAGTTTTCAGTTGGACACTATGTTGTTAGCCTTAATTAACTTATCATCATAGAATTATAAAAACACATGGTTGTTCTGAATTAGACACCTTGACCTTTAACTCATTTCTTGCATTGTCTTTGACCTTTGTACTTTCAAATGATGACCTTTTATTGTGCTTTTAGTATGTTAAGTTATCAATTTTTAGAGTAAATATTCGAGAGCTATTTCTAGCCAATCCAGGGATCTTGTCATCAGCCTTAATAAGTAATTACGTATATTCACAATATTAACAATTGGTCCAAGTTTAATACTTTTCATTTTTTGTTTCTGAGTATTTTCCCTTTCATTTAAAGTTGTATACCCTACAATTCGATATAATTTCAAAAATTAAAGCATGTTAAACAAAAACTATATTTTTCTCGTATAATGGCTGAGGTTACTAATTTTGTGTTAATAACATTTTTTGTTGCTTCAAACCTTCGGAGATTTTAAAATAAAAAGAACATACTTCGTAAATAAAGAGGGTATTCCATAAATACAACTATAACCTGACTTCGCGCATGTGCAGTTTACATGTAATCAAAACAAATACTACGAAGGGAGATTCCAGAAGGAAACAATTTCAGTAAATACTTACTTTAGCAGACTTGAATGCTCGTCAGTTTTATTTACCTTACCCTCTATGATGCAGCTTCCAAATTAGATCACGTGATAAGTTGTTGGTAAACATTCTGTTTACAAACATCTCGTTTTAGACAGCCATATCTCACTTAATACGACGAATTTGATCACAACATATGCCTAGCTTATACATATAATCAAAACAATTTAGAATAAATTTACCTATAATATGCGAACATAGGGTATACAGCTTTAAAGAGTATGAATGTAACATTTCGTAAAAAAACTTAAAGCAAGTGAATACATTTTTTTCTTGCAGCTTCAGTAATATCTAATTTTGATGATGAAATGATAGTTATTATAAATATAAACATTTCGCCCTCACACTGAAATATCTACAGCTTTTACTTTTGCTCTGCAAAATATATATATATATACTCACTAGACCCTTTCACTATATTGCTGCTGAATTGACATTTTGGTCGGCAAATTCTTAACTGTCCCCGCAAAAGGATGCCAGAGACAGTCAATTTTTGGCCGGATTGCAAAGCAATTCCAATCTATAAATTGATGACATTCTTTTACTGAAAAAATACACAATACTATAACGCACATCCACAAAATTTTATAATAAACAACAGCTTAAAGACATTGTTTGTACTTAGGGATAGCCCATTAAAGCCCTATGGCTTATTTCCAATGGGTTCCTTCTCCTAGGAAAAATTAAATATACCAGTAAAAAATAAAACAATTGGGATTTCACAAAACATTGTCTAATACTGTGAAAACTAATATTACAAATGAGTGTGTTATACATGGACGATTATTGTATACATGTAGCTCAAGAAAGTATGTAGGATAAATCCCTTTCAAGTTATTGTGATCATAAAACTTAATACTAAAAACAGTGCATCTATCATCATGATCAGGAACTTCATTTGTCCATTATAAACTTTTGTAATGGATTGCACAAATTATAAAGATAGATATTGAATTAAATGTATACTAAATACCATAATAAAGCCAGCGCAAACAATTAACACCTGTAACTCAATTGTATAGAAAAACACAAACATACTAGATATTTCTGCAGGTAGGAAATTTTGATTTATCACTAAATTATTTATTGCTGTCTCTAGATTTGTTCATTATAAGCCAGGGTAGGTCATTGAGTTAGGTGATTGGCTAGTGAGTAAGAGGTCTCAGGTTCAAGTCCACCCATGGCTAGTAGGTGTCCTGTCTTTGGGATGAGATTGTTAAAACCATTGGGCCACCCACCTGTCACATTACACATAGCAGCTTAAAGACCCCTCACTGCTGTGGATGGGTCTGTTGCATTATAGGGCTAAATATCTGGGTATTGCATGAGACAGATGCCATCACTATCATAGTTTCATAACCTTGGTGACGTGGCATGAAACAAAAATCAAACAAACAAGATATTCATTAGCATGGAAAGGAAGACATGATGTTTTTATTTTACAGATTGATTACCATAACAGTACTTATTATCATGGATTTGTTCAGCGTTGTTGAAACTGGAACACAGCTTGTCACTGTATTACTGCTGCTATGTGGCATGTAAGAATTTCACTACATAATTCTTTTATCAATTTTTACAATTATGTTGTTGACTTTTTCAGTCCATATAAAACATGATATTTTTTATGAAAGGTTTAATGCATGTACATGTGCTGGTTATACAATGTAATATGGAAATGTGGATAACATAACACAACAATAGCACAGTGACACAGTATATATCCCCTGTATCATTACCTGTAATAGATAGGTTTCATTAGCGTAGATTTTATTGGAGTTACTTCCCTTGTGCGAGAAGTTGGCGCCATATTTGATATAACTGAATATTTGTTCATTAATCAACCAAATTATGTTGGTATTTTTCTTCAAAGTAAAGATACTTCCTGTGTTTTTGCATTGCTTATCCAAATTTTGAGGCATTAGACAACATAAAAAAGTTTCTGCAAAGAAGTGTATATATTAACAACTTCATGAAAAAAAAAATTATTAAACTTTGTATAAATATGAGGCAAAAATCATGCTTCACCACAAACATGGCCAGAAACAGTAATTCCAACTAAATTGTTCCTGATAAAACTTTCTAATGAAAAAAAGACCTCTTTAGAAATAACTATAGGAAAGTGTATATCAGTACAGAGTTGATGGTTCTCACCCTTGGAAGGCTGGCTGAAGATTGATGGTTTTCATCAGGGGTGTGCTCCAATACCTGGATCACTCCAGATTGATTTCGGTCTAACATAGGATTGCATTTGTTCTAAATTGTTCTGGAAGTGTGAAATTCAGACATATGAATCTAAATATATGCTTCAGTTCTGGATCAAAACTTATTGAAACCTATAAGCTTACATCTGGTCAGCAGAACACACAGTTGGTGCTTTGGTATACTCCACTACTGAGTAAAACTAAGAACTTACAGAATAACAAGCTAGCATTTTAGAGTAGTAAATATGTTTATATCAATTAAATGCAGTTGACTGTATTCTTTCAGACCACCATGCATTGAAACTTTCAAGTTAAAGGACACTGGAAAAATGAACTACAACTTCTGCCTTATTTCATGTACAAAGTATGAAAAATTGATGACTTATTGTTTTCATGTCATTTGTTTTCCATTTTTTGTGTCCTATATTTATTGGCTTTTTACTTTCTCTGCTGCTTCAATAAATCTGTTAATTCTGGGTGATGGATTGCATGTAATTGTTGATAGAAAGGAAGGTAGGAATATAGAGAGGTTTCAGCCTCATTTTGAGCAGAAATTGTTTTCCTTAAAGTATTTTCCTTAAAGGTTTCATGATACACATCTGTTACATTTTGTGTGAAGCAGCTAACTTCTTACCTTAGGTTGAATCATCCTGTTGTGGCTTTTGTCCCTTTTTGACATCATTGAGGGCATTTAGTAAATGTTAAAGATGAAAACAGAACTTACATTATGTCATAGAAACTCATGTGAGCACTCATATGACTTTTATCTAGCATAACGGCATGTGAGTTTGTAAAAATTTCTGGCTTTTTACCTCAAAGTTTTAACTTCCTCTAATCACTTTTCAAGCCACAACAAGTGGAATCAGTCCTATGCTGAGTATAAGCATTCAGTGGCATAACTTGGTGACTATAAATGTAAATAACAGAACCCATTTTTCTACTAGCACCAAGAGGGGGTAGATGTGGAAAGTGGCTGCAGAATTTTCTTTAAGTCAAGAATCTGAATATGGCAGTTAGAGTCAACTCTGCTTTATGTTACTTGGATAACTCTATTTTCTTCAATTTTATGATTTATATTTTAAAGATAAAATAATGTGCACGCTTGAGCATGCAATCGTATTTGATAGCTATGCCACTGGTATTTATGTTTATTATGTATATTTTTAGGGATACTGATGATGTACTAGTAGCATCAAATAAAGTCTATTGGTATCACATTATGTAAGCAAGTGTTGTATACGATCTAATAGTTTTATATCTTTTAACTGCTTCTGGTGAATGCCACTGACTTTGTTTATTTGTAGTGCTGTGATAGGTTTATTGTATGGACAGATGTCTTCCAACCAGGCTTTACTCCACATCAATCTGCTTGTTTTGGTCTTCACTATTCCTTTTTTAGCTGTCTACATCCATGTCTGTTCAGCAAAGGTGATCCTGAGAATAATCTACTGTATATCAGAATAAATTTTGATTAATTTACTTGACTTCATATCAGAGAATATAGTATTTCGGATATTAGTACATATCAATACACAGTTAATTACTCCTTGTGAGGTGAAATGATGATCTGAAACCTGGCAATCGAGATATAAACCTGGTACTGTATTCGGGATTGTCTTATCAGATTGAGGTCATTAATGATCTCATCAGGAGTAATTGGCTGTTCTACACTAGCACTATTTTCACCTGTCATTAATTAAAGAAAGGAATGACTCAGGGTCCATATTTGAAGAATAATGACCCAGTAATTATTTCTACACTTTACAGTTTTCCCAGTTCATTAATTGTCACATGGTACATACTTCAGTCAATAGTCATTTACGATTTTAGCTATCAATCATTCAGGGTACAGTAATCGTATTGGAAATGAGGTCATTCTTATTAAGGGGCATGGTATCATAACAGATCTGATCTGATGACTTCCAATAATTCCCAATCTACAGAGAGAGGCTTCCTTAATTTATCATTTTCTAACCTGGTCCTTTTTATTGACTTAATAAATACAAAGGACGTAAGCACCAATGTATGATTACACAGAGAAGATCCTCTCTGCTTCAGTACATTACATGTTTTAATCCATTTCCTGAGAGGATGCTGCTATAGGTGAAACGATCCAGGTATGACCTTAAACAGTTAACACATAAAATGAATTGATTTGAACAAACTTTTCAACCATACCTGCCAATGCTATCATATTTCAAATGTTTGTTCCTTGTTGAAAGACCTTTCCATAATGTACCATGATTTTTAACCTTGTGATCTTGACATTCTAGTTTGACTTACATTAAAAAAAGAAACAATCCTTGGTTATGAGATTAACCTATTGTTCTCAAGAAGTCTGATTCAATAATATTGAATATGATGTATGTTTTTATGGCCCTATATTGACAGATCAAAGGCATATTGTTTTTGTACCGTCTTTCTGTTGATCTGTAAACAACTTAAAATAACATTTAACATGTCGCACACACAGCAGGACTTGCATAATGGTCCATGAAGCCACTGCAGTTTTGCACACTTCGTTATTTGTAATAGAGGATATTAAAGTATGGTATTCAAATAAATACAGTTTTGAATTAGATACAGATGTAATGAACCAATAGTGAACATTGTAAGTTGCAAAAATATTTCAAAACTACTGACAATCTTCAATAAAAAGTTTGTGAAATTTATTTGCAAATGCACAGCATTTCTTGAACTATCATTGGTTGAAATATGCAATGTCTGAGACAATATCCATCCTTAGATTTTTGGTGTAATATTAGAACTTCTGATCAAATCTCAAAAAGAAAAAAAAGCCAAACATGGTTGCTTAGAAAGATATTTTATCAAGAAAGGGTATTATATAACTTAGATAAATTATTTAATTCTTAGTATGTACTATATGTATACATTTGAAAAAAAAAAAGTCTTATATTCTTGTAATATAGCTCGTGTCTAAAACACCGTCTTGAATGTGTCCTCAATTTCTAGCCATAAAATTAAATTTTGAGTATCTTGAACTACCAATCTGATTAAAACCATCTTTATTCAGCTTCTCTATTTGTCCCATTGTGGATAAAGTTCTGGCGAAATCCTGTATGAGGTCATGTTCTGGTGAACTCTGATGACGTTTCAGTCACCGAAACCGTTATTTCACATAGCCAATCGATGGCTCGACTATTCACATGATAGTGACGCAATTTGTAACAAACGCTGTTCAAAAAATACCTTGTGGGTCACGCACGCTGGGGATGTTAATTTCATTCTTAAGAATTTGCAGTTGATCCCACCAGAACATCAACCCTTACGGAGTTTCGCCAGATCTTTATCCGTAATGGGACAAATAGAGAAGTGGAATGAAGATATGGTTTTAATCAGATTGCTCGAACTACTGATATCCTGAAAAAATTTCTATAATTCCTTTAGCTTTAAGATATCTGATAGTATATGTAGAAATAAATTAGAGCAGTGCATGTATACATTTATTTTTATTCACCTGTGTTCATCCCTATACAATTACTAATTTTTATCATGATTTCGTTAATGTTTGAAATACAGCTGTATACCCCCACATTTGTAGGATTGTGATATGAAAGAGTGTGAAGACATAGAATGTGATTGAAGATTTATATCCATATGTTATTTTTTTCTTTTTGAAAGGGTGCAGTGGAGGGAGGGAGGGTGAAATAGGATATTGAGTGCTTTCTTCCACACTTGAGACTATTTCACATGTAAGTTGGTGGTCGGTATTTTTGATAACAACATATAAATAATACATGTTTGTTTTGGTCTTTCTTTTTGAAGGTGGATCCTGTGGGCAAACTTATTGTTACTGTATTTATTATGGCAACAAGTTGGTGGTTCCTGCAAACCGTGATTGTGGACCATGATTTGATTCTAGGATGGTTAGGCATATCCATGTTCTTACTGTCTGTGGTGTTGTGGATAACCCCAATAGAGGAAGTGGTAAGAATTCTCTGTATTTAAAGCATTTATACCAATGTTGTGATCTGTTTTCATATTTTGTGAATTTCAGGTTATCAGGGTTTTCCCTAGGGTCTTATTTTAGTGAGTCCCTAGGACCTGCAAAATTATATTTTGTGAGTCCCATGGTAAATATGTGAGTTACATTGAGCAAATGTGGCTTAAGTATTGTCACTGAAGCTACATAAAATAAACAAGTAAAAATTGTTATATAATAATATGTTTTTAATACACATTTCAAACTTGAAGTTGTGTCGTGATTTTTGCCCTTTGCCGCTGCATTCCTTGCTCTCATGCATTCACATGAACTGCGAGACTGATGTTTTGGGGGAAGAATAGTTACATTTCCCAAAAAATTTTGATGCTATAATCAGATATTGAATGTGTCTTACGTCAGTGATAATTTCTTCCCCCAGGTCCCACAGTTATTGTGAAAGGGTCTATGATTAAGGATCTGAATGGCATGTCATCTTATGTCCTATCAACATGTATCCACAGCCAGTGTAATGTAGTCTCAGTTGAAATGGAGTTTGAATTTGTGTAGGATGTTAAACACGTTTGATCAGTCACAAAAGCAACCATGATTATGGTGGGTATTTGATGTTAGGAAATGGAGTTATCAGCTGCCGATTGAAAAAAAGGATATCAGAACTGGCAACATATCAACAATTTTACAGCTTCATTTCAAAACTATGGGACTCAGTTATAATTATTGTGTGCATCCTAAAGTGGTTTTATGCATTAGAGACGCATGAATCATGCATAAGGAAAAACCCTGAGTTATTTTGTGATTTAATTGCATCATTTTTCCCTAACGACAAACAAAATGATGCAAATATTTCAAGTACAGCATTTTCCCATTTGTCATTTTGTATTTATATGTAGTAATATATCCCGCTGTACTTTTCAAATAGATACTGATCTACTGGTTGAGATTTGTCAAGCTCATTTAATACACTGACGATTATCCAGTCACACTTGACTGTGAAGACTATTCCAAAAAGCATTCTCATTTTAGAAAGTTAACAATAGTAACTCTTTCTATCAGGGATGTATTCTATTTGTACATTGATGACTTTGCTTTTGTGTCTTGACACAGGGCACCAGAATAAAGAATAAGGTCACTTTTAAACACCTATTTTTAGAAGGATGTACTATGCTAAGGAACTGACTGTCTGTCTGTCCATCTGACAGAGGCCTTGAGAGTCCTGCCCTTTAGTGGATGCGTTCGGAATTATTCAAATGGTACCGATTGGTAACATAGTTTACCAATGGTTTACAAATGGTACCAATGGTCACTTATTTTACCGACCATTGGCAACCATTCTCGCAGGCTGACCCCAGTGTGGTTAAGATTGCCAACCCCATGTTGTGACGTCATTCAAGATGGCTACTAAGACTATCATGACTGTACGAGACTTCACAGATTCTATTATACCTCTGATTCTAGATATCTAACCCTAACCCTAACCCAAACATCTTCTGTGAAATTGTGCTGTCTGTTGCAGAGTTTTTTTGTCAGCCAATGGTAACAATGGCAGATATTGGTACCATTGGTAGATGACTGTTGGCACCATCTGAATAATTCCGAACGCACCCAGTGTTTATTTTAATTACATGTAATTCTGTTTGACATCAAGAAAAATTTCTATATTGATATCAAAATTGTTCTCTCTTAGTCTTTTAAATTAAAGTATAATACGAAAGTAACTGATGTCACATGACTGGCACTAACAAATAATTAAGTTCATGATGAAACTATGGTTATGTTCATTTTACAGCAAAACAGCATAGCAAAGAAAAGCAGTGATGATATCTCAGTGCCAATGCTTGTGGGGAGTATAGCTTGCTGTGCCATGTGGTTTTGGTATGGTCTTCTTCTAAAAGACTTCTACATATACGTAAGTAAATGATAATGAAACAGCAGAGCTTTGTCATTTAAAATGGCATATAGAAAATGTTGAGTGTGCAAGTTGAAATTAACTCATGGATTAGATATCGGTGACCTAGCTGTCTACATGCCAGCACACTATGGCATGCACATCACGAGGCAAAACTTAGTCATTTGGTTGGTTGATTGGTGTTTTACGTTGCGTTCAACAGTTTTTCACTTATATGGCAAAATGAAAGCAGGAGGTAACCAACCTCTTAAACACAGAAGCACAATCCAAGGAATCTACAAACCTTTGTTAGAGAAAACTTTTGCTTAAAGTACCTAAAAGTGCTATTAGAATGCTGGAGAATTTTGTGTTTTCATGTAATACTAATTGAATTATTCCTCCATTGATAGAAATAACAACTTTTCCTGCTTCAGTATTTCTCTGGGAGATGTTTTAAAATACCGATTTACCTAGTATCACAAACAAAATAAAAGACCTCCAGTTTAACTTGTTACAGAACCTTTGTACAACTTTTAAAGTCATTTAGTATGACATCATAATTCAAAGTTTAACGTAATAATGAAAAATCAGGGAAAAGTAGCACCTGTTCAACTTCTGACGTCACATATTATGGCGATTAACTACTGAAAAAAGCTATCGAACGTTTTATTGCTTATTGTATATATCTTCAGATCGGTGTCATGAGCATAATATTTTGTGAGCGACTCTTTTATGTACATCGGCACATAATATAGAAAAATTGTGATCATTCTAATACCACTTTAACAATACCCTCCCTGAAATGTGATTTTGGTTTTGGTAATTTTATCTTTTAGACACTCATTCAAGTAATGGAATGCATTCAGAAAGCACCATTTTAAATTTATTTCGAAAAAAAAACATGACTTCTTTTTGGGATTTGGCATATACACTATAGAATACCAACTGGATATTTGTAAAATACTTGTATGCATGTTCCCAAGAAACAAAGATTACATTTTTAATTGTACCAGAAGTGCTGTCCCCAGTCATGTTACCAATGTTACTTGTAACATGCCTTCTTTGAAGGAGTGAAAATGTGACATCCCTTAAACTCTGCGACATTGCTTTGTTTTAAATGGTACCTCTCTGTGATTTATTTTGTTCTTTTTTATTTAAGTGAAGCCAATTGTCATCAGTATGCAGCTGGGTAATTATCTCAGTTGGCTGGTTGACGAGGTAAATATCAGTCAGTTGAGTTTGTGTTATCTGAGTATCTTAGTTTTAACTCCATAGGTATGAGGGTACATAGTGTATAAAGTAACAGATTTCAATCACCCAGTTGCTAAATACATCATTTTATTAGTGTTGAAAGCTAATTTTGTGTTATCAGCAAAGCATTGTTTTTGCAGTAGTTACTAATACAGGTCAGGAAATTAATTTGAATTTCACACTAAAATCAACCGCTTAAAATTTCTTCAAATTTTATTCCCTTTATAGATATGATTTAAAGTTTAATTTCATTTGCATTTCCTTTGATTGTGCCAATATCCAGTATTCTGAGAAGTACAGGGTTTAAATTTATTACCAGTTTTTTTTTTCCAAGTATCATATCAGTATTTTTATATCTAGTATTCTTGTGTATCATTATAAACAAAATATCTTTAGGTAAGTCACAGGATAATTAAGAAGGCGAAGTGTATTATTAAGAATAGTAACAGCATTATATTGATGAATATACATTTATTTGTAAGGAAAGAAGTGTAAACATTAGTCATGATTAGTGAAAAATGATCCTGTTAAACTGAGAGCTTAATTGTGTCGTTTTCCCTATGACATTTTTACAGAGGACAACATCTGAAAAATAATTACATTTTAACTACTAATGCAGTTTTTTGTGACACGACATGTTACACTGTAATCATCGGCATTCTGGGCACCACCATATTGAATTTTTGGGATTGACACCTTTGCTTATGCATTCCTACTCAAAGGAAGTAGGTCCATGGTGATGTGCATTAAATATGCATATATTCATGAAAAATTGATAATGTTTGTATGTTAAGAACTACATATTCATCAAATTATTTAGGAAGATGTATGGAAAGTTTATACTGGAGCCGAATAAACACAATGATTATTTTTGAGACTTACTGGCATGAGACTTATGTTTTCATTCAGTCGTTGATTACTACGCATTGATTGCACATTTTCGGGCCTTTCCGACAGCCCTTGCTAACCTCAATAACACCATGCTTTTGAGAAGGTTATGCCCGAAAAATTGATGTTTTAATTGATTTAAGTGGGACAGCAGACTGTATAAGTTAAATGTATTCCTTTCCATATCGTAAACATTCTACTTAAGCTTCACCAGAGCTAGGTGTTAATGTGACCTACATTTGCAGCCTACATTATCCCAATTTGCATATTTAGCGTCACAAGACATATCGTGCAATAATCTTTCATTTCAAAAATTCCATACCTTAAATTGATTTGTTTCAGATATAATTGACCCTTCCATTTCGCAGAAAATTTGTCGAATTGCGTGATGTTACAATATATTTTCAATGTTTGTCTGAGGTTTGACTGAGGTGTAAAATATTGTGACGTCATCTGATTTAACAATTTTTCGAGCGTAAATGGAACAGTCAATTGTTAAAATAACAATAAAAACATTGCGTGGGGTAAAAAAATTACAAAAATAATGAAACATAATTAATTGTAAAAGCAATTAATGTTACAATTTGATGATTTAAATGTATTTCTTAGAAAAAGTGAAAGAGTAAAAAAGCAGGTACATTTTGTAATATGTTATTTAGCATTTGTAAAAGAATGTATTATGTAACAATTAAGTTTTTACCTGGAAGTGTACATAAGAGAATTGCCATAATAACAGTACAGTTTGTATATCTTGGTTAAGAATGGTAGAATGATTGAAACTTGTACCATACCACTTCGAGTTCTACATAGAAAAATATCAGTCAAGAGACAGTTTTCGAAGTTTAAGCTGAAGTTTTACCATAGGTTTTGACCATCCAACCCAATAATGTCACTCAAAGTTTTAGATATGTATATATGATCAAGTTCTGAAATAATAAATTAATTTTATGATCTTATTTTGTTTTTGTTTCCAAAGCATAACATCACAAGAATATTATTCCTTTGTTTATCCAGGGATTGTCCTTCCTTTGCCTGTCAGTTTGTCCAGGAATTGTCTCTACTTGTCTGCCTGTTTATCCAAGGATTGTTTTCCTCTGTCTGTCTGTCCATGGACTGTCCTTCCTCTGTCTGTCTAGGGATTGGCTTTCCTCTGTCTGCCTGTTTGTCCAGGGACTGTCCTTCTGTCTATCTGTCTGCCCAGGGATTATCTTTCCTTTGTTAGCCAGTCTATCCAAGGATTGTCTTTCCTCTGTCTGTCTGTCCATGGACTGTCCTTCCTCTGTCTGTCTAGGGATTGGCTTTCCTCTGTCTGCCTGTTTGTCCAGGGATTGTCCATTTGTCTATCTGTCTGCCCAGGGATTATCTTTCCTTTGTCAGCCAGTCTATCCAAGGATTGTACTTCCTCTGTCTGTCCAGGGATTGCCCTTCTTCTGTCTGCCTGTTTGTCTTTCTGTTACACATATGTTTTCACTATGTTTGTAGGCTACACATGTGCCCTTCAAAATATTATATTGTTACAGTAACTAGTTATATGTACATTTACATGAATTTATTTATTTATTTCTTTTTTTGTATTTTGCAGTCACCAAATATTGTGGGATTGATAACAAGTTTTGCTAAAGTGTTGGTGTTGTTTGCATATAATGGAAAACAAGCAAAGAAAAAGCAGTAAAGTAACAGCCAGAGTTGATATTGCAGTCAAGAATATGATTGATGATATTATTTTCTTTCTTTTTTTTTTTTGGTAGTTTTTCATTTTTTTTTTCCCTATCCTTTAGTATTAATTTTGATATGTTATCGTTTACTGTTCATTTAAATATGCTGGTTTTATTTTCTTTTAAAAAAGCTTTGTTTAAACTGATTCTCTCTTTTATCCTTTTTTTATTGAAAATAATGGGGCATTAAAAAAACTACTTCATCTTGTGTTCTTAATGCTTTTATAAAGAAAGAATTAGCTTTTTCATGATCTATTAATCCTATTAGTATTAATCCTCAGTTTGTTGACTTTCTGGATATTATATTGTGATATTTCATCAATATATATATATATATATCTATATGTTATTCAGTTATTGAGATGTAACATGTACAAAATTATGCCTCCATCAGTGTGTTGTTCTTATCTACATATATAAATACATATATATATACATATATCTGTGGGGTATTTTCATAAAATATGTGTTTAAAATATGTGTTGAAGGCAAAATATAATACATATTAAAATAGTCTGCATATTTTTGAATCCCATGATAATCTGGAATAGTACATGTAATACAGATCTATTATATGGAATCTTTAAGTTTATGACATTATTGTCTTCTTAGTTTGTTACATGAAGGTGAGGAAATAGGCTAAGGTACAACACTGTTTGGTTTGGGTTTGATCACTGATCAGTCTAAGCTAGGACACCTGCTTAAGCTTTGAGGTATTCTTCTAGTACATTTACCACTAAAACCTGGCTGCCATAGTATCAGTATCCTTGAGCATATTATGTGAGTAATGTAAGGTCTTTTGAAAGTGTAATGTAACAGGAGATATATTATTATTAGTATCGTGATAATATTTTACAAATATATGGTTGTTAGTTCATGCGAGTTTTATGATGATTTTATTGATATTATTCTTGAGTGGAATATCTTTAGAGTGATGTTATATTTGTCATATCATAGAAATAAATATTTTCATGAAGGATAATTATTTCAAAGTAAAATTCCCTTTTTTTTTAGGAATATAGAGCACTTTTAATGAGTGTGGTACAGACATATATTCAGATTTGTATGTTGTTTCACAATATTTGTTTGATTTAGTTTACCTTAGATAAAGAGTCAGGAAGCTTTCTCCTTTTTTTAAGTTTATGTGTCTTAACATTTTACAATAAGTGATATCATTATATTGGGATCTGGATTATTTTACATGGATGATTATTGTTCTACAAGGGACCACAAGTGGATCAAGTTTATGTTGACCATAAAGCTTTTTTTATGGTGTCTGATCTGTGGTTCAACTTGGCATTGTATATGTTTGGAGCAGAAAGATTTCAGTTACAAAACCCTGGCATTTTATTTCTCCATCTACAGTCACAGCTCAACAGCTTCTGACAGGAATTTAATGCAATTTTATTAAATTCTATGCAGTAAATATTGTGACATCACTCAAAGGTTTCGTCATTAAATTGATAAGTTTACCTCCCTAATTTTGTAAAGTTAATTATTTACAAGTGAACCCTCTGTGCTAAGAAATTAATGTTATGCATGTTTTTTAACTGTCACTTATTAGTTATGGCTTCTCTGCATATATATGGTGCTATATAATGGTTGAGGGGTAACTTTTAGGTTGTTGTTTGCAATAATTCTACATAGGCATGGTCCTTGTATCCTGTCAATTTTTGTGTACATACATTTTCATCTCATACTGACAAGAGTTATTTGATCTGATCTATGATTTTTTTAGTGATTGGGATTGTTGGTCAGGAAAAGTATGCAATTATTTGATACCTCCTTTACATCAAACTTCAAAATGCTATGCCAGATATCATTCTCCTTAGACATTCTTTTGAATAGTAAAAGATATGCATGGCTTTCATGTATAACATCTATATTCCTTGGGAATGTATTTAAATGGTGCCATATTTTTTCACTTGCTACTAAGTTTAATATTTATTTTTTTCCAGTAACTTTTAATGTGCGAGAGGATTATTTGACATACCTTTTGAATACAATGTCTTTCATGAAATTTAATCCACCTGCAGACTGTTGTCTCCCAACTCAACTACTTTTAAGGGTAAGTTCATCAATTCAAATATTGGTGATGTCAACTTAAAATAATCTATATTTGACATTGTTTACAAATGTATCATTTATTATAAAATTGATAGCTTTTTTATCCAAAATATGTATTTTGTGGTAAAAATATCGTATATATATTCAATTTAATAAATGTGACTTTTCCATTGTTTTCCCCTTGGTATAGTTTCAAAATTCCTGTTCAAGTTCACCTTGAGTGCTGGAGTGCCTCAGTTAGTAGAATGCTTTGCTTAGAGTCAAGAGGTCCTAGGTTCAAATCATTTCAAGATAAAAGTTGACATGTAAAAGGTCTGGCACTGCTTCAGGTTGGTTTGTTGTATAGATCTGGCACTGCTTCAGGTTGGTTCGTTGTATATATATTCGGCACTGCTTTAGGTGGATTTGTTGTACAGATCTGGCACTGCTTCAGGTTGGTTCTGTGCAATGCATCAGCCAGATGCTGCTACCATACACTACACTAGTATAAATAGCAAAATATTGGCATGCTGTAAAACAGTAAATAAACAAAACTTAAAACTGAAAGTTTAGGTATGATGTAATCACAATGAGAAGTTTTGTTTAACAAAACGTACAGGTCAAAGCAAAGGTGTGAATGTAGTCTGTGTAAAAAACCGCTGGTTCTGGCAACAGACTACATTCATGCCTTTAAGTCAAAGCTATTACTACCAACTGTCTCCACTTCTGAGATGACATTACATACAGTCAATCAGATATAAGCTGAATATAGAAAAACTTGAGGAGTCTTTAAGTTTTGCAAGAAGAGGAATGCCTGGTTCTTGATATATCAGCAAATAGATATTTACCACCCTAGCATTCCTGGTGCTAAGGAGCAGAATAGTTTTGTTTTGAAGGTCAAAAAACTTGGGATGTGTAACTTTACACTGTTGTACTATAAATAAAGATAAGGGTATTTTCACCCTTTATAGTGAACTCAAATTTGCTTATGTATTGGGTTTTCATGTGTGCTTATGGAAAGGATTGTGATTAAGGAACCAGGGTTAACTTATGTATTGGTTTTTATTGTATTATACTTGTGAGGAATATGATTAAGGAAGCAGGATTGAGTTATGTATTGGTTATTATTGAATCATACTTATGGAAAGGATTGTGATTGAGGAACCAGGGTTAACTTATGTATTGGTTATTATTGTATTATACTTGTGAGGAATATGATTAAGGAAGCAGGATTAAATTATGTATTGGTTATTATTGAATCATACTTATGGAAAGGATTGTGATTGAGGAACCAGGGTTAACTTATGTATTGGTTATTATTGAATCATACTTACGGGATTTAGGATAATGATCAAGGAACCAGGGTTAACTTGCATGTACTATGTGTTAGTAATTGTGAATTTTCTATTATCTCTTAAATATACATGTATTTATGCAATGTATTCATCAGTACCGGTAATGATAATTTTTTTGATTTGATATAAGAATGTGATTTTTCATGTACATGTACTTTGATTACTATTTATCAGTATTGATTGCAATTTTTGATTGTAATTTACATAATCTTACAATGTTATGCATGATTATATTTTTTAATTCATATACCTAATCACAAATAAATAGAAAATTTTAAAGTGGAATTCTTCCTTAATTAGCAATGTTTAATATGAATCGTGTAGATCAAGCTGTGTTTGTGAAACACTAATGCCCCCGGCGGCACCAAAGTCCAAAAAGTTATTTATACCGTAGTCATTGTCAAGGTTTAAAGGTCATCGACTTTGGTGTCATTTGAAAGGGCTTCATTAGTTGAGTATGCATGTTAAATATGAAGTCTCTATCTCTCACGGTTCACTGTCACCGTATGGGTGAAATATTCCTGGCGCGACATAAAACAATAATATATCTATCTATCCCTCACAGTTCAAAAGTTACAGCCCCAAGTCCAAAATGTTATTTTAAACATGAAAGTCATTATCAAAGTCATCGACCTTGGGTGTCATTTGAAAGGGCTTCATTAGTTGAGTATGCATGTCAAATATGAAGTCTCTATCCCTCACGGTTCAAAAGTTATAGCCAAGGTTAAAGTTGACAACATCAGACAAACAGACAGGACAAAAACCAATATGCCCCAATCTATTAATCCAGGGGCATAAAAAGCATCAATTCCTTTCAGACTATCGAGAATATCCATTACTAATTCAGAACTACTGGAAATGTTTTGATGAAATTTTTCTGAATTTCAGTACTCGAAGTCCCTACAAGTATGCTTATTTTTCTGTTGGATATGTATGGGAGTATACATTATGTGACTCGGTGACCTTGTTTGTGACCCATATATTGTATAAATTTAATATTTCCAAATTACATTTTAATGATCGGTGATGGATCTTTGATATTTCATATATATATTTCTTGTAGTAAGTCCTAAATGTGTGGATCTTGTGACCGTCCTATATACTTGTATTAAAAGAAGCGATACTATCTAATAATTTTCAGCCATATTATAAAGGGAAAGTCATAACATTTTCACCAAAAAAATAGGGTCATCGCTCCTGTACAACGTTTTCTTTAAAATAAAGGGTCTAATACTGAGATGACAACGCTTATTATTTTTCAAGGTCTAGAGTCAAAAGTTAAGGTCATACTTTATCAATGTTGATAACTTTGTAAACAAGATACAGACAGAAACAGTTTGGGCTAGAACTGTCAGACTTAATACACATACTTCTTATGACAAAATGACATTGCCTGTTGTTTTTCAATGTCAAAGGTCAAGATCACACACAAAACATTGCTGATAATCTACATCCTGTAAACAAATTACAGACAACCATTTATGCTGGGACCATCACATACTCCACATTTCAAGGAACAACACCCATTATTTTTCAAAGGCAAGGATCAAAGTTTAGGTCATAACTGATGAACTACACTTTGTAAACAATACATGGTGGATGAAAACATACAAATGTGCTATAAATGTAGAATTTATTCACATTCATACATAGATAATTGATAAAAGTGGACTTTTTCAAAGTTGATATACTGGTGTTATTTGCCCTTCATTCCTTGATTCAGCATTGATCAAATTGGTCACTAACTTTGAACATGACAGAGGTGTATTTTGGGTCATCTGAAGGAATCTGGCCGTGGAGAGACTCCACCCCTCATCTGTTGCTGAGATTGCTTTAAGCCCTGAAACCAAAGAATATATCTATATAATACCACATAACTTACCACTTCTATATTTTTATATTTTATTGTTCTTACCATATGTTTTAAATCATTCTTTATTCCTCAAATTCATCTCTATCATCAAAATTATAATTGATAAACTTTCTACACAGGAAGTTCTTCTTTACAAGCAAGATGCTCTTTTTTTATAAACCTGTTTGAACACTATCAACTACTGGGCGAATACTTAATATTGCTTTAATGTCTTGTTATGCAAAAAATACCATCCGATATCCTTAAACAGTGCATTGATTTTTACAACCATCACTGTACAAGAAGATCAGCGTAGATGCTAAATATTGCAGTAAAGCCTTATTTTCAATGAATATTCTTCTGATTACAATTGAAACTTATTATATCCAAGTTGGTGGAACAAAAGCAAATGCACTGAACTTTGACTTAATTAGATTTGTTCAACATCAGATCTGGTTATGGGATTATTATCGATCTTCCTAATCAACATGTACATACATAGAGTATCATTCTTAATACTGTATGCATTTGTTGATGATATTGCTCCTTCATATGTGACATAACTCAAATAATATTCTAGAAAATAAGTTTTTATTTAATTTACTAAAATACAGAAAAAAAAAGGAGACAGGAACAAATTAATACAAATGTGGAGATAAAAATCTTTCATGCTCTGAATATCCCAAGCATGAAGTCTAGATTATCATTAAAAGAATCTTATGTAAGTGTGTAATTCTTTTTATATAAGCGCTTTCGTTTTTATAATGTCTTCATGTATTCTGTCAAACCATTTGTTTGGTGTAGATTTTTGCTGAACACTGAGTTGATGTCCTTTAGTGCATCACAGGATTTAAAACCTCTCTGACAAGTCAAAAACTTCAAAAATGCTATCAATGTTCTCTTCTTTGGCTAATCCTGCATGCCTGTGACCGTTAACAATAGTCCTCAATGTAACAGCTCACTGGGCTTGTATTATCAGGGATTTACTTCAAATTGAAAAGCAGTGAAAAGTATTTTATCATGTTACCATAACTGTTCTAAATTAACATGCTGAAATGTAATGGGATAATTTATTGTATAGATTCCTTTCCTGCACACTGATCAATGATTCAGTCTGTTCATACAAACAATGACACATCAAGATGAACAGAAAATGAATAGAAACAATCTTTTTACTGTACATGATAATAACAAGGACAGAACACTATGAGTCTGACAGTACTGTACATGATAACAAGTACAAAACACAATGACAGTACTCTACCTGAAAATAACCAGCACAGAACACTATGACAGTACTATACCTCATAATAACCAGCACAGAACACTATGACAGTACTATACCTGATAATAACCAGTGCAGAACACTATGACAGTACTGTACTTGATAATAACCAGTACAGAACACTATGACAGTACTGTAGTTGATAAGAACAAGTACAGGACACTATGACAGTACTATACCTGATAATAACCAGTAGAGAACACTTTGACAGTACTGTACCTAATAATAACCAGTACAGAACACTATGACAGTACTGTACCTGATAATAACCAGTATGGTAACCACTCATGTACCATGCCATCAACATACTACATAGAGCTTCATTGTTACTGTCCTCCATCTCCTCATCTAATACAGGCGGTGGTGGTGGCGGCATGAATGGTAGGTTCTGAAATATAGAATACTATCTGAACTGGACCTATTCAGTTACATCTTGAGAAATGAAATAACATATAATTAATTTATATTTAATAAAATATAATTAAATTATAATTAATAAACATCCTTTAAGTGGAGGTGTTGCCTTTAAGTGGAGGTATTGTTGAAATACTAAAATCAAAGAAAATTAGCTCTCCTAGTGATTCATTGAGAATCATCTTCTTTTTCCTTTTTCAGTTCTTGCTTTATGTCACATTTCATTTCAAGAGATTGATATGACTGTAGTCATACTAAAGAGGAGAAGGAAACTGGAAGTACATGCAATGCCATACATTCCTGACATCACAAACCACATAACTAAACCAAAGTCAAATACTGGTCTTGTTGCTTCATGCATTATACCAGGATCAATCTGGTTAAAACCATATCTTTATTCCGCTTCTCTATTTGTCCCATTGCGGATAAAGATCTGGCGAAACCTAGTAAGGGGTCATGTTCTGGTGAACTCTGATGAAGTTTCAGTCACCGAAACCGTTATTTCCCATAGCCAATCAATGACTCAGCTAAGCATGTGATAGTGATGCAAAATGTAACAAACAATGTTCAAAAACTACCTTGTGGGTCACATGCACTGTGAATATTAATTTCATTCCTAAGAATTTGTAGCCGATCCACTGATTGGCTGAAAATCAGAGTTTGCCAGATCTTTATCTGCAATGGGACAAACAGAGGAGCGGAATAAAGATATGGCTTTAATTAGATTGTGCCAGGATTCATCTTAAATGAGCGTTTGAATATATTTTGCATAGTTTAAATCTATAATATTTACAGTCGAACAATGATAACTTGAATGTCAAAAACCAATTAAAATTTAGTTTTTGTGTGTTCATATTTGACAGTTTGTCTTACTTATACATATGTGCACATTATAACCAGATAAACAACAAGATGTCAAACTCATCCAACCAACCTCTTTCACCAGTTTTGCTCTTGCTATAATATGTAAACTTTCAAAACAAAACACAACTTCAACAATAATGTATACTACATGTGTAAGATCAGCCATATGTGAATAGAACACATTTATGTCCATTGTTGCACACAATCAACAATTAAGAAATCTTGTTTATATCGCAAGTACAATATTTGTAAAGTTTGATCATATGACTTTAATCATTGAATGTTGGCAAATAAAATTCATTGTAATTCAACAATGTACATGTATTTGATTATCTATATGTAACTGAAAATACATAGATATTTGTAAAACTATGAAATTCTTCTTCCTAATAGTAATAGAAAAATTAAGTAGCCCTTTTCACTTAATAACTTATGACTAATATTTCTCTTATGAAGAAACTTACAAACTCGTTCCGTTTCACAAAAATACTTATGAACTTTGTAAGTCAAATAATGTTTGTGACTTTACGACTGATTAATACTAAGTAAGTATAAAATTTTTGTTGTAATTTGAAAGTTACTGTAGACAAAGACTGCTGCATTCTTTATTTTGTTCCCTGAAGATCAAGGATTAAGACCACAGCGCGTTTGTGAAAAGGACTCAAAACTTACCACAACTCGTACATTTTTTTGTTAAAAGGGCTGTTGACCTCCACCAGTCTTTCTATGTTCTTAATGACAACACAAAAATTTCTAAAACTCACACTCACCAAAATTAATCTTGAAGTGATTTCAACAGTCACTTACAGTTTATGTTATTAAAGTTTGACTGTACTTTAAACAAGATGTGTTTGTGAAACATAAAGTTCTAAGGACAACAAAATTCTTGATGACATTTTTTAATATAGGTCAAAGTTGATGGTCAAGGTCACATGGTAAATAAATCATGGTACATGTATCAATGTAAATGTTTTTTTTTTTAATGAAGGTCAAATTTGAAGGTTGAAGTCACAAAGTAAAAAAGAATGTATTGATGGAAAGGTCTCACCACAAGGAACACATATGTGAAATATGAAAATCTGAAGGACAAGGTCATAAATTATGCTATCAATGGAAAGATTGTGCCACAAGGAAAGCGTAATATATGAAAACACTGGCTGGTATGGTTTAAAAGTTATGTCCAATGCTTAGTTGTTCACAGACAAACAAAATGACAAACAGGACAAAAACAATTTACCCCTGAACTATTGGTATGGAGGCATAAAAATAGTATATGATACAAACAAAAGAAAACTTCTAGACACAAAATATGACCAAACGTGGTAAATGTCTTATAAAATACTGCTATTAGATGTAATCAATAAATACAGGTATACTTACGCTTGGCATTTGAAATGGGTTTTGACTGAAAGATGGCATGGACGACATGAATGGAAAACTTGGCTGAAAAATAAGAAGACAAATCTGTTAACCTCATTCTTTCCAAAACTAGACATTTTTATCTTTATATATTTTTTAGTTTTCTTGAAAAAAAAATGCCAGAATTCAATAGTCTTATACGATGCCTACAGAAATATCATATACATGTAGTTTAAGCTGAGATTCAGCGTATCACTTTTGATAAACTTGGCTGAATGTGGAAAATACCAAATTTATCATCTCACTCAGAGGTTACCTTATAAATTTCTATAATACTCTATAACTTTTCTTTATTTAAAATCTTATGCATACTTCATGGATATAGAGAAAATGAGCAGACACTTTCTACATGAAATATCGACCTGGGGCAGTGCCAATCCTGCAAATAGAATAAGTAATAAGGCTATTTGAGCTTTTTGTCTTCTAAACCTTTCGAGTCTGGATGACTGAATCTCTTGAAAAAATTCACAATGATGCACTTACAAGAGGCATTGGCTGGAATGGAAAGTTATGGTTTCCCATACTGCCTGGCCATGAAAATTGTGGCATATGATTTTTTGGAAGGTCCCTTGATTTCTTGCTGCCATGGGTACCATGAGATCCTTGATTACACCAATCCATACTATCTGCTACACTTGTGCTCTAGAATCCAAAATATACAAAACACAATTAAGTCTGGATTTATCTGATATAAATTCAACAATTCTTGATCTAATCATTTCTTCTTGTAAAATCTTTTATTCATTTTCATTGTCTACAACAAAATATACCATCATAACTGTTTATTAATAAAGCTTTAAAATTAATACAATGTTACTATTCTTGACAGTCCACACAAAATCCAACCTCTTTTTCTGACAGTGGCACGTCAGAGTCTTGTCTAGTTCTACGTTGATTAAAGCGCAAAAGACTGTTTAAATTCTGCTCTTCTTCATTTCCATAATCTGTATATTGTACCAAACATGTTCCACTTTCCTCATCTAAGGACATAATTTGTGCTTCATAAAACAAATTGTCTTCTGAAAATTTTGCCCTGCAAACATCTCCAACTTTCCACTGAAATAAGAAAAATATTTTTACATATAAAACTTCGGTTTGTTAAAGGTAACTGATATGTTTGTACTAGTTTATAAAATCCCTGCATGGTTTAACGTTAGTTACTACAGCTCGTAATGGAAAGGTCAGAAGTTAAAATTTGGTCAGACTCCTAGTCATGTCACAGTGTACATCCGAAAGAACCAGTCACACTGAACATCAAGGATAGGCTAGGCATGTTACAAACCTTTGGCTACCTATAGCTCAGTAGTAGGTCAAAATCTGAATACACTCTGGTCCTGCTGCTATGACTTAACTTGACAGAGGGTACAAGATACTGTGATCTCCATCAAAGCACATAAGGTTATTTGGTCAATGCAGTGTTGTACTTAAGCCTCTTACCCTAATATAATAATTCAAAATCATTGTACATGTAAGTACTTTTAAATTAACCATAGTTACCTTTTAGAGCTGGCAAGTTAAAATTAGACATTTGTTACATATCAATGTAGTCATGAATTGGCATGACAAGGACAAGTGCTTTATGTATCTTTTAATGTTATGGTATTGGTGTAACCATAAATTAGCACATCATGAAAATATAGATAATGCTATAATACGAATGAAACGCCAGATTAATATTGTCATTGCAATAGAAAGCTACCACAATTTAAACGATAACAATCATCTTCTCATGAATAAGGAAGTCAACACGTCGGACAATGATACTGGATAACTGTACACAAGATCTTTGTATCTGCTGTAAAATTTGTGGAATGTTGACTTAAGATGCTTGACTTCATATCCTTGAGATAATAACTTTTCACTATGTAATTTGCCTCGGTGAATGAAGGAACCATAATCAGAAGAAGCTCTAGTATATCAGATCAGCTGAGACACATAGACACCATATGCAGGTGTTAGAGAAATGTTACTACATGTGTGTGTAAAAAAAGATCTATACAAAATGCAAGAATTGGATTCTGTTGTATCTTTAATTCTGAATTCTTTCGGATATATTGTGTATACATATGTCTCTAAGTGTTCATTATTTAATATCAATACATCATCAATATATATGAATGGGAAATTAAATTTCATTGCCAATTGCTTTCTATTTTGATTTAAAAGCTCTTGTATAAAGTTAGCTTCATATAATAAAGGAACAAGTCAGCCCACAAAAGTGCACAATTCGTACCTATTGCAATGGCAACAGTTTGTTGAAATATTTGGTTATAAATACATATATATATATATATTGTCTTTGAGAAATCCCAGCATGTTTTCAATGTCCTCCTCATTGTATTTGAATTTTGAATCACTATCTTTTTTCTCAAAATATGTGTCTGGATAACCCAAAACTATGAACTTGTATCTTCTTGAACCTTTCTTTGCCATAAAATACTTATCATAAATTTTAAACAGTATGTCTTTCAATTTCTCATGAGGGATAATTTTGTTGGTTGGTTGGTTGGTTGATTGGTGTTTTAGGCAGGTGTAAGGCAGTGTAAGGCAGGTGTTGCAGTATGCCTTGCACACAAGTACAAAGTTGTTAGAAGCTTTGTCGGCTGGCACTAAATACATAACTATTGTGTATTGTATACATAACATTTGGATCAATAAAAGCGGATGAATAACAAATCCTCATGTTCCTTTTAAGTTTATAAATTCTTGACTTTATCAAGCAACTTACAGGTACAGTATTGAAGGTATTTAAAAGAGTTCAAAATATGCGACTAATGTACTATAGTGCATGTAGATTTTGTTTTGTGTATCATAACTCAATACAAATGTTTACTCTGGGCCACTTCAGAATGTCTTATATCAGAGTACTTTTAAACTCATTTATATCTTCTATTGTAACAGTGACATGCCTTTGGATTTACCTTTATTCTTTTATTTTTGAGTGACAAATTGTCATCTATACGATTCATCTCAGCCGGTCATCTTTTGACCTGATAAATATTACCCACAAACCTGTACAACTTGTGTTAATTCGGGATTTTGATTCACAATACTTACATAGATACATGGGAAAACTGTGTAAGTAAAAACAGGTTGCAATTATCCAGTCACCAAAATATGTCATTTTCTCTTGTTCAAGTCTGATTTTAAGTTACCCAAAGTGCACTGAATTAGCAGGGCTATTTCTTAAATTCCAGGAATAGATTTTAAATTTTACGCTTAACAAGTGAAACATTTTATTCTACATGCAACCACTTACAATTTTTTTCATTTTCATTAATTATCAAGCTAGTTGATTTCTCTAGCATTTCCTCTGATAATGCCAGTATCTCTATTGTCTAGTAATCTGGGATGTAAAAATATAAATATACCTCCCTGCTAGACTAGTAATACAAGCACTTCAATTAAACTAATCCTTTCTTATTTCAAGCAGTGTTCTTAGAATGTTCTGGGTTCCATCTTGAAACAAAACATAGTGAATCCAGAACTTAATTTGAGAGGCAAAGGAGGATGATGTTCTGAGAGGCATGAGGAGGAGGGAAACAATAATAATCTTGTGAAAAAGTAACAATAGAAGTGATAGATTTGTGAAGTGTAAAAATTTTCCTGGGGAGAATACTGTACAAGCTCAATTCCTACTCCTCAGTCATGAACTTTCATGCATTTACTATTTCCCCAAAATTACACATTTCAGTGCATTCACGGTATTGCTGCAATCATATAATTTAAACAACCATTTCTAGCACAATCTCTCTTGATGTATTTGCTGTGTAGTTTTACAAGGAATACAGTAAAAGTAAGCAATATTTATTAAATAAACCTTCAATTTTAAAAATATGTACGTGTAATTTGCATATACTGATATAGTTCTAATCATACTGATGTCACTTAAAACGTGAAGTTAAACGTCATAATATTTATTGAAATATTATGTAGCACTGTATGAATTTGATAGAGCCATGTCAGTGTAGAATGAATACCATCAGAACTAATTTGTATACATTAGTAAGTTCTGTAAAATACTTACTGCTTTCTTCTGTCTATTTTTACGTTTCTTTTTCCTGTTTTTGTTATTTATCTTCTTTTCTCCTGTTTTTTGTTCACCATCTGAAGCTTCATTTCCAGATTGTTTCTTCATTTGTGCCTTAAATAATCATAAACTTATGTACATTATGGGCAATTCCATAGTAACTGACGTAACATTCAGAGAGAAATTAAGAAACTTTATCATAATATTTCATCAAATTTTTATCAATCAATAATTTTTGATCATGGGAATGATATTTAGGGACTTTGGTCAAGATTTATTTCAAATCTTTATATGTTTAGTCAAAGGCTACAAGTAACTGCTCATACAAATAGGCTGTGTAACTGACGTAACGAGAAAAATCACGAATTTAGAGTAATGTACAAAGTAGATCATAACTCTCTGAATGTTGATGTCAATTATTAAGATTTATGATGTAATTTTGTAGTAAATTGATCAACCATTTCAAAATAAACATTAACATCTTTTTTACTGTTTTTAGATTTTTATTATTTTAACAAATAAAATGTAACTGACGTAACACAATTTGTAACTGACGTAACTTGTACAATACAAGTATTCATGAAAACAAAATTTGAGCACTGAAAGTATAGATAAACTTATGTAAAAGAAGAAGGCAACAAAAATAAACAAATATTTAACTAAACATTAGAATATATTAAGAAAATCAACAACAACAAATATAAAAAAAAATCAGATACATAGGATTTTCAAGTAACATGTATAAACATTTCTTTGAAAAATGAAAAAAAAACAACCATTTTGAAAATGAAATAAAATTATTTAGACTAATATGTATGTAAATTAAAGTTATGAAATCATAAAAAATCATATATACAACATATGTATGTATAAATTTACTTAAAACATAGAGAAATGTAAAATAATAAAACTAACAAACATAACAATAATACTGTTGCAAAAAAAGATAAAAGTATTAATTGGCATCATATTGAATCAATGAATACTGTAAAAAAATTACGTAAAAAAGTTTTGCATTTCAGCAATACTGAATATGGCGCTATAATAGTTTTGGATTTAATCCTTCTTGGTATCAAACAAAATGAAAAAACAATTTAAAGTTCAACAACAAATTTTAACATGAGAATGTGAACACCAAAACATCATAACAACAAAAATACGAAAAACTCATAGTTTGTAACTTCAGCATTGGAATTCGTCAACATATTTATTTTTTGGCCTTTAGCTGCGCAAATACTGACTGAATGTTTTTTATGTTTTCTACTCTGAAATCAACACTGAAACCAATCAGTGTGACTGGACCGTAAAAAACCACACTCTCGTGTACTTCTTCACAGTCATCAGATTTTGGCCAATTGAATGTTGGCTCACCATTCTTTGAAATTTGGTGTAAAAATTTAATATGCCAAAAGTTGGTCTTTCCTTTACCCAAAATACGACCAATGTAAAATTTTTCGACATAATCAACAGCATAGTATTTCTCTAATTCAATGTTAACTATGGGATCTGTGCCAATGATTTTATCAACAGTTCCTGTCGCGGAAATGCTGGATACATGCTGTGTTTCATCTTGACAAGCTACATTCTTGAAAATCACAACCTTGGTTGATTCTGTCTCCAAGATCTGGCATGAAAGGGCTGATTGCTGACACTTCAATTTCATACGGAGAAATGGGTTTAAAGTAATGGTAACTGCGGATATCGGATATACCCTGAGGTTTGTCAGACACCCACATCTGTTCAAGTTCATCTCTGACCTCCGACACTTCTTCTGAGGAAACGTACAGAACATTAATGTTTGGGCAGGCTTCTTTTCGCTACTGTAGCAAATTCCTTTGGAGTGTTAAGGAAAACTCTCTTCTGCAGAATCCGTCTCCAAACGGTTCTCTTGACTGATCCTCCTACTCCATCTACTGGACCTTTCCCATGGGCAGTTGCAAAGAAGCTCCAGTCAACTTCTGTAAGACCATCAGAAATTACCCATGGCTTTACTAAGTTTGAAAGAGTGTACCTGTTTTTGAATTGACTCCCTGCACCATCTGTGAACACATGTAGTTTGGTTATAGTTGAATCGAGAGACGCATGTTTCAAGATGGCCCTGTTGAATTGCAACGACGGAAAATTTGTCATGATGAAGTTCATCACTAACTACTGCATAAGATTTTACCCGGTGGTTGTATTCAAAACTGCTGTTAAATATAGTTACTCCATTAGTGACCCAGTGTGCTGACATGATTTCATCCTGTTGCTTTATTGAAAAATTTTCTGAGAAGTCTTCTTGCAATACTCCTTCACCTTCCTGCAGTTTCTCTTTTAGTCTTCTTATTTGGCCAAGTTGGATCTTTGCAATGAAAACATGGCGTCTCATGATCTTTAGCTGCTTTAACATCTCTGACGTTGCAGTACCAAGTGTTGCATTTATTGTGATTTTCTGATTATCTACCCACTGTAGATATGGACAACACATTGATGGGTCAAGTTCATTGTCTATTAAACTGGTTTTGCAAATGGTCAACATCGTCACAGGCTGAACATTCACCAAGATGACATTTCACATTCGAACCACACACTGACAGTGCAATTACTTCATCTAGATTTGGTAGGGTTACTTGCAGCCGTCTTAAACCATCTAGCAGCATCTCAAAGTTTTCGTGATACGAGCAACAGCAAACATTGTGATCCTTTTCTGACACAGGTAAAACATTCGGTGGACGTAAACTGCAAATTTTGATTTTCCAATTTTAACATCTGGGTTTTCATTTTTAAATTGCTTGAAGGCCTCCATGACAGTTGTCATCAGGATCTTTTTTTGTACTTTTTTCTTTTTTTCCATTCTTGTTTATGGTCACATAGTCTTTTCGGCCTGGCAGCTGACGTGATATTGAGTCACTTGCATAAAAATTTTGGATTGTTGTCTCAAGAGCTTTCGGAATATTTATAGGTTGAGAGTTCGACAGTTTCACTCTTATTCCAAAACTTTGGGCTAACTTTTTCACGACAGCTACTTTTTTTCTTGGACTTGATGGTAATGCAGAATTGGGCCTTCCTTATAGCTTTGCCAAATGACTGAATGGACCCAAAAGCTTTAGATGGAGAGGTCTTGGATGGACTGGGCTTCCTATTCACTGCTGATTGTCGGTACTTTCTCACCCTTTGTTTACTTTTCTCTGCCTCTAATTTCTTTCTCTTTCCATCCCATTTATTTCTACTACATTTCTGTTGTTCCCTATTTCTCTCTTTGACTAGCTGCTTTTTTTCATCATTCATTTCTAGCTCTATATTTCCGCATTCTCTCTGCTGCTGTTTTTTAGGTGGCATTCTGGCTAAAAAAAAATGAAAAGGATTACAATATTGCATTTCATGTTAGAAATTGTGTGTTCAGAATTTATGAAAACATAAAATGACGTTGAATGGCGAAATCATTCATTTATCTCCGCAAATGAAAGACCTTTTACATACATGATAAATGAAGTGTCGTAGCGTAGATCATGTAGATTGTTCACAAGCAACATACATGTAGCCTTATCTCATGAAGAGTCCGTTTTTTAAGTTTATTGTTGAGTAGTCAACAATTGTAGGGAAATGAGCTAATAATGACCCAATGTTTTCAATAAGTACCAAAATATAATAATAAAAACTTAATTAAAACAGTGTTAGTAGAAATACTTCACCTATTGTTTGACTTTGACAAAATCATTTTTCATGTTACGTCAGTTACATTTTAGGATGTTACGTCAGTTTACGCAAAAAGGACAGCATTGGTTGCATTTAATACAACTCAATATATGTCACTTTATTTGAAATGGTCTTTATTAAGAAAATATTAAGTATCAAACATGATAGCTATAACCAAACAAATCCTATGATAAAAAGTAACCCTAAATTGTAACTGACGTAACATTTCAAATGCAATTGTAAAAATACCTATCCAATTCTTAAAATCAATATTTTGGTTTATTTTTAAGTTTATATATAATGTTCAATATCTAAATATGAAATAAACATACTTACTTGAATGAAATGATCTCTAAATTCACAGATAATGATGAATTTGTACAATATCAATAATGGCTTCTTTCATGGAGCACATGGCCTGACATTCAAAATGGCCACCAGTCACATGACAACAGGTCCACACTAAATATTCAGTCTGATTTTGATTGGTCGATTATTCACAAGTTGTAATAAACATGAAAATCAAATGTAATAGATGAATGAATTTTATCCCTTGTGGTAACAATTTTCATGGAATTGCCCTTATTGAAAAATATATACATGTAAAATTATGTGGCTTTACATACATAAAAACATGATAACTTCTCAAAATTCTAGCTCTCAGAAATATTTGAAACAATACATCATCAGCAGTTTTTGAAAATCCCTTTGTAACTAGTGTTTTATGTATGTCACACCAAGACTATTTCACCTACATTGTATAAGCAATATGGTAATGCCCAACATTTAGTAAAGAAGGAAAACAAAGCATCAATGATGAACTCATGAAGGAAACCATTGTACCCAAGACAAACATATGACTTTCAGTACTTATACTAGTGGATCCCATTTGCTGGAATGACAGTCTAACTCAGTTTTGACAGAGGTAAGAGACTACAGTGTGCAAAACTTTACCTAACTAAGCCATCAAAACCCTTTAAAATCTGTGAATGAACTGCTTTAAGTGAAAGAAAAACATGCAAGTCATTTGAAGGTATATGTAATAGATTATAGATACTATAAACATACTTTGGCTTTGTTGACTGCCTGATCATATGCCTTAATTAGTGCTGTATCATCCCACAGATCTGTATCACTATCAGTACCATTCTGTTGAATGAAAAGTATAATCTATTTAAAATGCTGAGACAATATAACATTCTATAAATGTTACATTGTAAGAGTCTTTGGTCTCCACAGGTCTTCAAACTCTGCAAGCAGCAGTATTTATTAGGTTCATGTTTATTGCATACATCTACAATGTAATTTTGCATATGATACATTAACTTCGAAAGAACAATATCAGAAGTTCAGTTTGTGGTTATGGTAATGCTCTTGAAGAAGAGTTAGAAGAGCCAGAATACATTGTGAATCAATATTTCTTACCATGTATCACAATGAGCATCAGAAGTTAAAATGACTTTATACTTGTCATACTTTGTTCTTCTGTTACAAATTTCACGAAAGAACCAAATGTTGGTGGGTATGAATGGTATTAATAACTACATCAGTACATGAACAAACAGAACTTTGACAGTACATTTTATAGCTGATACATATTATATCTATAGTTATGGTACATGTACAATAGCCTTACATGTACATGAATAGAATGTTCCATAGGTTGTAATTTCAAAGTAAAACAAAAAAGCATTTCCTGGGAAGTCCTAACAGCCACAAATGCCCCAAATTAATACAAACAACAATACATGTAAATATTTCATTTCTTGTAAGATAATCTAAATGTGGACTAACACTGTAGAGTGTGTCACAACCAAACATCATCAGAATGTTGGGCTTAATAACATTTAAGTCAACCTCCATACTGGGAAATATTGATGAGCTATATACTGCAAAGTCCTGAATTAATGCAAAGTAAGCTGTAACTTTCCCAATTTGTTTTTTTCAAGTAATGTCTAAATGGTTTTACCATCCAAAATTAAGAATGTGTGAAAAATTAACATGTGTGTAATTAATTATTCAGTGACCTCGCATACTGGGATGGTTTATCCTACAGGGTCATGCAACAAAAATTGATGCTTAGTTTAGCACATGTGGTACATGTATTTTACACATTGTTTTAAACATTACATTATATTTACAATGTGTATGAAATTCAAACATGCACAAGATGGTGAGTTCAATGTTGGGGTCACTTGCATGAGGTGGATCTTATATGCATTTCTTTTCAAGATAATAGAAAACTAAGTAACTTTATCTTAAGTATTTCATTTTCATTGATTTTTACGTGAAGCAATATCATTTTGTAAGTTAGATACTTTTCTCTTTCATACCCCCAATATTGTCATCACACCTGTCATTGAATAGTTCGTCTGTGTGATGGGCAAAAGTGCAGAAAACTGATTAGCCAAACTGACTGACAAACAGATGGATATACAGCAAACTTTAAGTCCTCTCTGATCAAAATGGCATCATACCAAACAACTATGAACAATTTTTTTTTATCGTCAGGCACTCCACCAACAGGTTCCTTGAAAGACAACAGCCTGAAGACTTACAGGAAAGTGCAAACAAAAAAATATATACTAGAACTTTCCAAGAAACAACTCAGTTACAAAGGATGGCATGCTGAATTCAAATATACTCAAGTGACAAGAGGAAGGCTGTTGGGCAAATCATAACATTATCTTGCTTAATTCTCGAAGTCTGACATCCGGTTATTTGATAATGAGCATTTGGAATGTTTGGGATAAAGCATGGGACTTTATCATAGCGAGCAATGCGTATTCAGGGAAAAAATTTTGGTAAAAAGGAATAATTAAAATATTTTACCATTCAAACAAGTGAATTTTGAGTACATGTTTTACACATTTCCGATCATAATTTATATAAAAACCACTTCAGAATTTATAAAGAAGAACTTAAATTTGTAAATTATTTAATGATCGATTATCAAAACAATAATTATAAAAAGTTAGTCTTGAAAAAGACAAACAGATAATTAACTTTTATTAAGCACATATTAAGTACAGTCATCTACCCCTTTGATCCATATAATTATCATGAATCTGAAAAAATAACATGATTGATTAATTTTATAGAAAAATCATATAAATAACTTTATTCAACAATGTTAAAAAAAATAAAGCTCGCGATATTACTAAAGAAAAACTCAACAGATTGTAAGAGTTATCTTCCGTGTAATAAAATTGTCTTAAACTATGAAGACACAAACTAAAATATATTACTCATTAAGAGATACATATTTGTATGTATTTTACCCTGATTTATTCATATCTATATATTAAAGCAACAATTATTAAGATATAACTTAATTTATAAGGGGCATTTCAGTATTTGAACGGGGCATTTTGGTATATGGTGCTGCATTTCGGTAAATCGTGCCAGTGCCAACTGCCCAACTTGCCCCAAGCGGTAGTGGGAATCACCGAAAAGACCGGATTTACCGAAAAGACTCAGAGTAATTACCGAAAAGACCATAAAAACAACCAAAAAGACCATTATAACTCATAATGAGTGTGTCTAGATTATCGATAATACATAAACCTTGAAGTTACTTTGAAGTGGCTTCATTATATTTCATAAGATTGAAAATTCCCTTCATATTGTTTAAGATATTCAGTGCTGTATTCTTTTATCTTTTATTGTTTTTTCTTATTTCAACAGAACTGTTCATATATAATTCTTTAAATTTGTAGCACATGTATACATCACATGTATATGTTTACTGTCTTGTACCTTGGGCTTATACATGTATATACATGTATATGCACATGCCCTGATGTATTGGCCCGTCTAATCATAAATAAATATGCTATTAAAATATTATTTCATATATTGTTGATGCTATATTAATGAATAAAGAATATTAAAGCATTAAATTTTCTGTTTTATATCTGCTGCATTTATAGCAGAAAGAGGTGCAACCGCAAAATACAGTTATACTCATTAGAAGTCAATCAGAGGAAATAACAGCTAATGTAAAATCAAATATAATGAAGCCACATCAAAATACAGTACAGTTTCATCGGACATCTCGGCCCGTCCAAAAATTTTCGAAGTCAAATAACTTATGAATATGTTGTTGAACTTTTAAGTTTTATCACATAGGAGTATAAATGGACATTATCATATGTTTTTCCCTTGTTATTAAAGATAAGAAACTAAAACTTCATATCATAACATCGACTTTAAAAAGGGGCCGAGTTGTCCGGTAAACGGGCCGAGTTGTCTGGGGTCCGAGAAGTCCAGGGTCCGCATACCCTTTGAATTCCCACTGTCCACAGGGGGCAGTCCACCTGAAATTTCAGTGGGCATTAGGAGTGGACATTTGCCTGAGCTATCAAGCTGTCCACTTACCTGTATGTTAATTCTAACTGACACTTACAAGAATGTCCACTGTGTCCAGTGGACATTTTTAATGCCCACTCTAAAAATGCCCATTGTCACCAGGGGGGCAAATTAAGTTCCACTTGGACTGTAATGTAACTTCAAGTTTTAAGTTTATACATGAATTATCGATAATCTAGACACACTCATTACAAATTACAATGGTCTTTTCGGATGTTTTTATGGTCTTTAAGGTAATTTGCTCAGTCTTTTCGGTAAATCTGGTCTTTTCGGTAATTCCCACTACCCGCCCCAAGTGTCATGGCCAGACTCCTCGGGTATCTACGTAAACCAATATAACCAGTGAAGTCACGTCGACTTCGAGAATTTAATTGTATTGTCAATTTCTCTCTTAAGAAGGCAAATTTGCTTTAAAAAAGCTTAATGCGATTTATCAATATCACCCTCCTTTGTACGTTTGGAAAACGTACCGAGACTGGCGAGAGACGAGACAAGAAACGTGATACACATTTCTCGGAGGTTTTCTGCTTTATAATTTCATAGGTACGACGTTAAGACTATCTAGACAAATATTTTCTTATAAATTCGAGGTCATTTTGGATCAAACAACGCTTAAAATCTACTTACTGCCCCTCTTTGAAATAACACTGTACCTGCCGTCGCCATTTTCTATCACAGGTCGAACTTTGTTTGTACGATCGTATTTCATTGGCAAAATGAAAGAAGTACTCCAATCAAATTACGTTTTATAATAAAGTTACGACATAGTCGTACATAAAATATGTCGTATCACAAACTATTCGCGTAAACAGCGATTTCATATCAGAATAAGAGATTTCTAAACAATTCTTAGAATCAACAGAAATTTTACATTTTTCCTAATCGCATATGTATAACGATGCCGTCCGGTGAAGTGACGCACTTAAGCATTTAATATATATTTATGTTAACATTTCTTCCATACAGCGAACTTTTGTTTTCATGAATTATTGTTTCAGACTCTTTTCTAAAAAATAATTATCACAATTAGACACTAAAACGTACAAAGCTGAACGTAAACAATGTTAAAATGACTCACCTGCATGCAAATGATAGTGCCTATCATATCCGGTGAAGTGATTTCTATGAATTATATTTTATTAAGTGGATAAATTGGGATGTGTTTAACACATCTTTAGGAAACGATGTAAATGCAAGGTGAGTAAACAATGTGCAGTGCCATCTTTTGCAATTTTCATGAATATTGATGAGCTAGCAAGTGTCGTCATAGTGTAAACAATGAGTAGACGTTGTGAAATTCGATGCGTTTATTAAACAACCATTCTATAAAAGGAAGAAATAATTCACATTTATGCATACCTCGGTCAATTCACAATTACTTGGTCAATTCACAATTGTATCATCTGAATAATAGGTCAAATATTACGTCAAAATCCGTCACATATAACTGCGTCACTTCCGCCGGCCGCGTCACTTCACCGGACTTGACTGAATAACTAAATTAATTTTAACAGGTTATAAACCAGTTCATCCACTATACAAAAGTATATGTGTCCCGAGATTATCTGGCAGATATCCGGTCACTATTCAGATCTGTCCCAGTCAAATATAAATTGGGTCATAGATCTATCTGGTCACTGTATGCTCTTTATATAGATAATCAATACATTTTTATTAGTAGTATTAGATCTCATAGTCCCCAAAATAAAATTGATGTAAGTAATTTCAATTAAATCACGATTTTTTTTTTACTTTCACTATGACATAAAGTCTTCTCATTTCAAAGATATAGTCAGATGAAGTTTAACCATTCGTTACTGAGCTTAACCAGTGATTAAAGTTTAGAAAAACTGGCCCCGATCATCTGGGGTATAGAATCAGCTAAATATTTTAGTTTATCATTATCATACAGGGTGTTCAAAAACTTACAGAGGTATATATAGTGTCGTTTTAAATACACCATGGCCGTATTACTACAATGATTGATTTTTGTTTCACACCACGAATATTTCACGTATATGGTGACGGCGTCTGCCTAATGCGGGGCATACAAATTTTGACCTGTGCAACGGACCCACCCGAAGCAGGGAGGGATCTTTAACGTGCCATGCATACCACGACACGGGACCTCCGTTTTTACTGTCTCATCCGAATAAAGATAAAATATCAATGCATGTACTGTGGCCGGATCGTCTAAGTATGCAAAAACCAGAGACATACATACAGATATGTGTATATATGTCTCTGGCAAAAACTAATAACTTGAATATACATAAAATACTATACATAAGTGGTGGATTTATAGGGGGCCGCCTCTCCCTTTTCGCTACATAACCAAAATGGCTGAGTAGTTTGGCTAATACACACGTGGACCCCCCCCCCTTTTTTTTCGGAAATCCTAGATCTGCCACTGTACATATACGGTGGCCGGAGCGTCAAAGGTATTTGTGGCCGGCTGAGGACGTACGGTAGATAGTGGCCCGATCGTCTAGAAAACGTAACAGAGATATAAACAACTCAGTGGCGGATCCAGGATTTCTGAAACGCGGGGGGGGGGGGGGGGGCGCACATCTGTATTATCCAAACTACTCAGCCATTTTTGGTGCCAAATCTGGATTTCTAGAAGTAAATATGTGGCGGAAAGGGGGGTGGGGAGGGCTGTAAATCCGCCACTGCAGCTTCTTTATCCTTATTATTATTGTTAACTATACTGTACTGTACTATTTTCATGTATATTATAACGTTACATACTATTTATATTAACGCGCAAACATAACGTCATTTTCACGCGTATTTGTCCACTACGAATGATTATCAGAGAGATTTGATCGCTCTTCGACTTGACTAACATGAAAAAAAAAAACACGCTGGGCAAAGTTGTAATAGTAAAATCAGAAATGAGACGATAAAAGTAAACGAAAGCAGTGTATAAAGAAAAGTTGCACGGTATTGTCTGTTCTGAAACTTTACAGAATTTCTTAATAATAATACTTACACCTTACGTTGCGTAAACTTGCAATTTTTATAAACAGAATGGCCGGCACGATTCTACGCATTTCTACTTTCTAGTCCGACAAATCTGACGAAGGGCATTTTTATCATTTGATAAATGACAACAAATGATAAAAATGCCCTTCGTCAGATTCGTCGGACTAACGCAATCCGGCATCAAATGGAGCAAATATTTAACATATAAACATTAGGCAAACGATTGGCAATAATAACTTACCAGGTGATTGATCTGTAGCCTGTAGGCTCCACACCCATTTTTCCCTAACCTGTGTCAAATTTGCCGATTTGTTAATATGTAGTCTCAATCATCTCTACGTTTGCATAATTGCTTCTCGGTAGCAGAATCAAACATGTAGATGATGGTTATTTTTTTAATTTTGATATGATGGCTAGTGATATGTAAATAATAATTAATATGAAGAATTTGATTATATTATTTCGTTAACCCTGTCCTCTTTCTTGAAGAGAGTAATTTGTTCTATTTACTTATGATGCAGATGGTCAGATAAATACAAAAGAGCTAAAGATGTCCCGTCAAGGTGGTCACCCTGGCTATTCAGCTGGGGGTACGACTTACAAGGAGAAGATGAAACAGATGGATGAACAAGAAAAAATGATTGAAGACAAGAAGAGAAAGATTTTAGAGAAACTTCAGAATCAGGCTAAAAGCATTTCTGTCTCATCTCCAGTTGTTCCTCCAACATATACTACAAGGTAAAATTTTACAATAAAGCATTGATTGACAATATAATACAGGTGTTATCTTTTTCTGCTAGTTACAGTTGTCCTGATCCAGGCATAAATATAGAAATTACACTCTATACTATGATTTATATAAAGATGTTAACCAGAAAAGTAAATCTACCTTCAATAGTCATTGTTTTTGTGTGATTTTTCTCACTGTGTTTTGTAAATTTCTCTACATTTGTCTGTTTAAGAGGTACATGTATTAATAGTCTAACGCATTTAAAAATAATGTTGTGATTCTCACAGTATCAATGTGATAAGTGGCATATGCATACTTACAGAGTTTCAGAGAGTTTTTTCTTGTGATGAATTATAAAGGGATCCCAGTTATTCATAATTGCTTAAGAGAACATGTACTGTACATATTTCTCATATTCAGTTCCACTAAGAGGCCAAACACAGGTGGACCATCTTGGTTGAATAAAAAACCAAGACCAGCACCAAAAGAGAAAGAGAAAGAAAGTACTAATCAGCCAGCAGTTGAATTATTTGCCAATGATGGTAATTTTATGGATAGATTTCTGTCACTTCAGGGTAAAAAAGGTGAGTTGATATATTTATTTTTATATAAGAGAGAAATAATGTTGAATATTTTTAAGATATTAGTTTAACCTAAAATAGTGCTATGGTTAGTATTTTTAATTTAAAAAAATTAAAAGTGAAGCACTGAAAACAAGAAAATACAACAATTTATCATTTGATTAATAGGAAAACAGAAAGATTCAAAGCCTGAACAAACCAGTGATAAAGACAAAGAAAGTAAATCTGTCCCTCCAACTATTGGAGATTTGAAAAAAGATACTAGAACAGTTCAAGCGTTGACAAGACCTGATATTCAGGTATATGAAGAACCTAAAGACAGACTAAGAAATACTCCTGATAACCAAGAACTTCATAGTAAACAAACAGGGGAAAATCCCCCGTCTGAACTGATGCACATGGAGAAGGATAAACCCTCTGGACACCATGATAACATACCTGCTCATCAGCCTGGCATAGTTTTACATGGTGGGCAACCAGTTGGTGCACCATCTGGACATTATGGGAATGTTTCAGGTCCAAATGAGCAAACATCTCCTCAGCAGTCACCCTACATTGTACAACAGCATTATGTGGCACCTGGTCCTCCTGTAGGTGAGGGCCCTTATGGACATCCTATGGTGCCATCAGGAAATCTCCCTAACCAGCCTCCTACGCCTCCTGTCCAAACACAGTTTGTTGGGCATGGTAATCCTCTTCCAGAACAGCATCCTTATGGAGTGCAAGTAGGACCACCTCATCCTGGATCAACTCCATCCCCTCAGCCTACACCCCCTCAAGCTTTTGGACATCCTGGTATAAGACCTCCCCCTCCCCCTTCAAGTCAACATGGTCCTTATGGTCCTCCTATTCCTCAAGGTGGACCACCAAATCCTTCAGAGCCTCTCTGTCCTAATTTGATCACAAATCCCCCGAGTGAAATGCCACAATATGGTACCCCTTCTCAGAACCCCCCACCCCAAGCATTCAGAGGACCCCATGTTCCACATCAGCAGCCTTTACCCCCTAATAATATGCCAAACACTCACCAGTCCCCTTTTCCACCACCCCAGCCACCACCTAACTCCTATGGACCACCTCCTCCACCTTCAAATCCTCCAATCCAGTATTCTAATGCTCCTCAGCCTGGTCCTCCAGGCTTTGCCCAACAAGGGAACCAAATTGCACCATATGGGAATAATAATGCTCCGCAGGGTGCCTTTCCACCACCACCTGGTCCTCCACCTGGCCCCCCTCCTGGTCCACCCTCTAATCCATCTGATAGTGGTCAGTTTAGAGGTTCAGTGAGACCACATAATGCTTTTACTGGTCCTCCACAACCTCAGCCTCCTGGAATTCCCCCAAACACTCATTATGGACCACCTAGACCTATGTTTACCCCTGGAGGACCTCCTCCCCCTGGACCTCCTCCTGGTCCCCCTCCTCCTCCAGGTGTGCCTGTGGGATATCAAGCCCCAACATCTCAGCCTTTACCACCTCAGGCTGGATCATCTAGTGAGGTAGTTTATGGTGAATACGGACCAGTTGTCATAAAGAAAGAAAAGACCGACAAAATAGAATCAGACTATGATCCTTCCATGCCAACAGAAGCTGATTCTCCAGGTACTGCTATATTTAATTTCCTCATAAATGAAATTAAAGAAAAATATAATGGTTGCATCGTGTCTGACCATATGACTGTCCATAAACAATACATTTCTGGGTAGTAATCAATACCTTATTAACAAAAGTGGTTGATACTTCACAAAGTAGATGCTCATCTTTTCAGGAAGATTCCCATTTATTTTTGGGATGTATAAATGTAGACTAAAGATAAAAAGTCACATATGACGTAGTACAAATGTGCTTCTTATAGATAAGTCCTGTTAGGGCAGTTCTAGTTTGAATTTATGTTCAGAATCAAAGGCAAGGAAAGTCTCACATATGTCCCAGTTCTGAAGGAAGCATTTTGAACATTTTGTTTGTGTAGTTGTCTGGTATGCATTTTTTTATGGGTGACAATGACATCGTATAATACAGGCTTTAATGCCAAAGCATGCACATTATTCTATCTTTGAGATGAAAATCATAAACTATAAAGTTGATCAGTATGATCCAGATTTGACACAGGTGTTTCTATATTCACAACTGTCGTAGAGGAAGGCCGCTGTAAGCTGTTTTTACCAGTCGCCATGTTCAGTATATTAAATGTTTGACATGATGCAGTTGAAGGATTGTATTTATTTACTTGCAATTTGATTTTGTTTTTTATTTACAAATGTTTCAGTCAAACCATTGACAGAAGTGAAGAAGGAACCTTCTGACCAGTATGTATTGCAAATAGGATTTGATATGTAAACAGAAAAAAAAAATCTGAGGGGCTCCTGTTTCTTCATTGTTTTTTTTTTCTAATTTAAATATCTAATGAAAACTCTTATTACAAATGTACAAATTCATAGATTTAAAGTGACATGCAGTATTTTAATTAGGTTGTCAGCTCCTAAAAGTTTAATTTGGATTTTAGACAAATGACTATTTTAGTTTGACTTTGTTCATCCTTTGTATAGCTTTTTCCCCCTTTTTTCAGTTTGGTGATGACAATGAGGCAGTCAAGTGATGGTGCAAAGTACATAGAGAAGACCAAGATGGCTGATATATTTGATTATCCAGATTCAGATACAAAAGGCCATAAAGGTATGACAAGTGTAGAAATGAAGTAATTGTAATTTTGTCTTTAGGATATTCAGATGAAACTTTTATGTTTTCAAGATTAAGAGACTTGTACTTCTGGAAATGTAGGAAATCTGCATTCATTTTACATTGGTTTCAGTGCTAGGTAAACACAGGGGTTTTTGTGGTATGCTTGTTTGGCTATGATTGTAGTTAACATATTACAAAAATTTCAAGACAAAGATAGGTAGGAAATTCTGAAGATGATAGGGAATGGTAAATTTTGCTCAGATGAAGAATTAGATGTAGTCCCAGGGGAACTTTCGATACTGATAGGCTGCTTCTAGTCTCTCCCCCAGAGGACCCAGAAACCTGTGATGTCATTGATCAACTCGCACAGTTCATAGCAAGAGGCGGTCCGGAGCTAGAGCAGAAGGCAGTAGCAGAAAACAGAGACAATCCTGCATTTTGGTACGTTTATTAGTAATGCTTTCATTCTTGTGTACAGATCCATTCACTTTAATTCAGAGATTGTTGAGGCACATATGTACATGGTATATATTCTTGAACATAATACACATTCTTCAGCAGATTTTTTGAATTGCTTTTTGGTTGCGTATTATACATGGGATTAGAAATTCGTTATTTTTCATCCTTCTCACCAGGTGACCAGGCTGAAGAAGAATAAGCACCCCTGTTGTGCTAGCACACCGGTGAAACGATATATATTTCATGATCCTTTCAATTATCTCTAATCTTTTTAAACATTTGCTTTTGAGTTTGATACCCGCATACCATTAACTTTGATACGTCTGTTTAGGCTAAGGTACATGTAAAGTAAGGGAAAGGTTTAAAAGTTGCCGATGTACAGAGTTATTAAGGTGTCTATTATGTCGATCATATACCATTCCGTCAGTTGTGTTTACCAATGTTTATTTAGACGCATCGTTTAAATTGTAATCACTTTCGCTGGCAGCTGCCGGTTTTGATATAACAAAAGAATTTGTTAGTACAGATAAATGACGCAGTACCTGAATATGAGCTTTGAATGCATCAATATTGTCTAGGTGTTTTATGATCTCTTTTTACACTCCAGAAAGTTGTATTTTATCAGTATCAAAGACTGTCACAGCTGGTATCAGATATTAACAAGTACACTTCACGGTCAATTAACTTTCTCATTTACTAAAAGTTTCCTGCGAGTTTTGCTATCATGTTTAAATGGACAGTCATTACGCAGGCACCATTTTATGGAAATCTTGTTCAAAATAATCATAGGTCATTAAATGAAAAAAAGAAAAAATACTGGCCAGCCAGGCTACATACTTTCCAAGTCTCACTAAAGCCAGACGTCAAAAATCGGTATCATCGGGCATTGATCTAGTCAGTTTTAGGAATGCATATGCATGACTGCCAGGAACGCCGGTCATTTGGACCAGTGCAAACTGACATTCTGTTGGTCATTGGAAATTTTAGTCGGTCTTGCCGGCAGGACCGACAGATTTCAACATCTCTGTGTGTAAGTTTCATTTCAGTAATAACAACTGCCTTACAAGTTTGTCGAATCAGGTCATGATGATACTCTGTGTTCATATTTTTATAAAAATTTGTTATTTACGAACCTGAGATGTGTATATATGTAGACATAACAAAGTGAAAATTTTGCTAGCTTGAATGAAAAATATGAATTTTTGAAATGCCCAAAGATCTATGTATCTTATATTTTACTCCCCAGGTTCTTGTATGATCAGAATAGCCATGCTTATGCTTATTTCAAATACAAAATAAAAGAACTATCAGAGGATGCTATGAAGACTGAGGGAAATGATGCTGATGTTGAGGATAGTGAAGGTAGTATATGCTGAACAAAAACCATATTAATGAATACATTTTTGTATTTTGATAAATCTTGTGAAATCGTTGTTTTGTAATGATTATTTTAACTTTTTGGAACACAAATATCTGGGTTCGGTGCCATTAACTGAGAATATACTTTTAAAGTCAAAATTTCATATTCTTCTGTTCATCAATGATTTAATAACTAGGATTTGGATTTTGTTTAGGTTTATTCTATTGATAAATATAGTTAAGTCACTCTGCATTAGAATTTATTTGAATGTTTGATAATGGAATAAATTAAAATGAAATATTTGACTTTAGTATATTCTCAGTTTATGGCGCCGGACCCTGTTCATAGATTTACTTACTGAAAATTACCTGTGTATACAAATATGAGGGAAATCTAATTGAGTTGGACTTTGATGACGGACTGTCATAACTTGCTATGAAAACTCAATTGGTTGTGGGAGAGGGGGGGGGCTTCATTGTAGAATTCTGTGAACAGTAAAGAATCTTATCAGACATCTCTTCTTAATATTCATCATTCCTTATGATACTAATAGTAGAAGTAAACAGTGAAAAATATTTCACAAATTTTAATAGAGAGCAATGTATGTCAAAGTGGTTTGTTTTTCTTCAAATCAGGTTCGTTAAAAGGACCATTCCCAATGGAAATTTAATTGATTTTCCCAAAATTTCTCCCAAACATTGATCTTTAAGCATAATGCAGTTGAGACAAAAACTTCTCAAAATGAAAAGGTACAGACACTTTTGAAAAAATAAAAAACACCACTGTATATCTTTTTGAATCATGAGTGGCTTGATCAGTCTGTGAAAGCTTCACACATAAGAGCTCTATTCAGTAAGGTGATTTGTATGTCTTTGGAAAGAACTCCTCCACTTTCTACATATCATGGTGATGTACAAAAATGTGACTGCTGCTTGAATGAGCATATTTCAACGTGGTCAGTTGACTATACAAACAAGAATAGCTTGAATTAACAGTCATGCATGTAGCACAACTTGCCAATTCTATTCCACTTCTGCAAACTACCTAATTAAACAAAGCAGATAACACACCTTATTAAATTGGCCTAGGGAATGTATTAAAAGAATCACTCATTCTAATTACAAATGTATTATAAGTGTAAATATAAGAACATATATACCTGTATGAATAGTGAGCAATTATGTTGTAACTATGTTTTTAGGATCCACATCCGCTGGGAGAAATAAAAGAAAAAGAAAAAGTCGATGGGGACCCCAGGATACAAATGAATCAGTGCCTCCAGTTGGGATAGCTAACATTCAAACAACAGGTGTGCCAGGAGCTATTCCAGGAGTTGTTACTCATCTACCAGGTCCGTTTTTAGGATAAGTTATATATACTTGAATCATTGGGTTCTATACATCAATTTGCCCTGGGTTACATCAGTTATTCAGTTTAGTGTATGTGTACCAGATTCAATTGTGAACTGGTTGTGATGGAAATTTTATCTGATCCAGCTCTTACATAGAACTGAAAATTGATGATGTTGACCTGCATACTAAAAATGGCCATCAATAGAAATATGGTGTTTCACTATCCTTATACAACTATTGGTTTTTAAGGCGTCTAGCATTTTGCTCGACAGTCTTCTAGCGATCGTAAAGATTTTACCTCTGCACCACCAATCTCATTTCACGTAACAAAGTATCCTTGTTATTGACATTTCATTGCACAGATATAGCTTTAAGCATAGGTCTGCTTACTTGTAACTTGAATTATCAATATATTGCCCTAAAACACTTGTTATTATTCTGTCGCTTTTTGTGTGTGTTAAATATTCCTTTGCCGTAATGAAGCAAGCCGATTATGAATTACAGTTGCGCTTTATGGGAATTTTTAGAAATATGGGGAAGACCACGTGACATATTGCCTTATTTGGAGAAATCATAGTAGAATGCTTGTAACACACCTGATCAAGACTTAATTTGACATATTTAAGTGCCAATATGGAAACAGATCGTGCGATGTCCGAAATATATTTAATAATATATATATACTAATAATAATAATATATTTAGATATAAATTTCATTTAATAATATATGTAATAATAATAATAATAATATATTTAGATATAAATTTCATTTTAAAAAAGAACAAATGAAATATTTCATAGTATCCTAAATATAGACTGGCAATGCATGTCTAAATCTTAAAATATCTAGACAGGTGACCACTAATTCATAACGAGGCTGACCTAGGTTCAAGTGATGTGTTATCAGTTATTTTTTATCTCACTGGATTTCATTTTGTTTCATTCATTTAACCTAGAATCAACAAATATCAACAAAATTAATTACATCCTTGATGCTAAACATCAAGAGCCTCTCGTGGATTACATCGGGTATGGTATACCAATGCTGTGTATGCTACTACAGACCAATTAAATATCTGCACGTAGTGCAGTGTGTACAGCTTGTTATTTGCCCTTACCGCCTGTGCTATAAATAACACTAGTTGGAGAGCCTCCCTCTACTAAATATCTGAACTCGTTAAAAGAAAAAACAAAGAAAGAAGTTTTTTCATTTCATGAGTTTAGCTATTGAGTAGAAAGGGAGAGTCAGAGGGGAAAAAAGGGGGTAGGGGGGTTATTATTATTTTGTTTGCAGGGTCCTGTGTCTTTAATAAAGATGATGTGTATATTTAACATGGTCTTCCCCATATTTGGAAAAGTTCCCACAACAGCATAGAAAATGGCAGCCGAGAAAGTTTTCAAATTGCCTACAAAAGTTAATGCAAATATAAAGGTCAAAAGGAGTATAGCATGGAGTAAGATAGAATTTTAGATTGGAGGCATGAAAAATAAATTAAGTAGAACTCACATGTGAAATTTTTATTCCAAATCAACCAATAAAGTGCGATTGTGATTCACAATCGGCTTGCGTCATGACGGCGAATGGCAAGGCATTGTAGCCCAAACACATGTGCACATACATTAAACGACCGAATAATAACCAGTGTGTTAGGATAATATATAGAAGTTGATAACCTTAGTGTAAGTGTTAGTAGCGTTAACAAAAACTGTAACCAAAATCATATCTTAAAACAAATTAAGCATAAGGCTTCCATATTTTACAGGCAATGGTAACAATTCGTCCATTTCTATCTTTGTAAAAAAAAAAATGGCGATGGTGTTCCGCTTTTTTTCACATGTACATTCTTTCTGATAAGACATTTGACATACTTATATTTAACGGTCAACTACAAGGGTAAAGAAATTCATATTTCATAAGTGTGTTCCTTATGAATAGACATTTCTGTCCATATTAACATTTTTCACCTTCACTGTTTTGTCCCACTTCTCAATAATTTAACCCATACCCGTGACTGGTCAACAAGTAGGGTAAGGGCTTTCATATTTCAAAAGAGTGTTCCTAATAAATAGACCTTTCTGTCTGGACTGTCTATACTGTCACCTTGCTAATTTACAGTATGACCCATTTTTTAAAAACTTAAATCTTGCTTATCACCGATCATTGATGAACTAGTAGGAATAGCTAGAGCTTCACTATTTCACGTGTATTCCTTACAGAGACATGGACTACTTTCAGTCTATGTCTCTGATTCCTTGTGGTTGCAACTTTCTGTCTGTACCAACATTTTTGAACCTGCAATCTTGACCTTAAATGTGGTTCACAGCTCTTAAGTCTGTTCCTAGTATACATGTATAGGTGAATATGAAACTTATTTCTGCAAGAATGACGTAAAGAACAATAAAGTGTTATTACTATGTCATAATTAGTACCACTTATAATCCTTGACGTCCTCGTGATAACAGACCCCATCAAGAAACTGTTTAACATACATCTTCCTTTCTGACAAAGCCCCACCATAGAGCTATGTTACCCACTTGGCTGTTGGCGCTTAAGCTTTTATCTTTATTCCAAAAATTATTAGAATTCATTAAAAGTGATGGACACAACTGGTCAATTTCTACTACTTTTGACTGCTTTAAATCAAATTTAGCTCGACGCCTTTGTGACTCTTCAAGCCTTTGATATTATTTATGCTCCCCAAAAATTTTGAGAAAGCTTAAAAAAGTGATGAACACAACTGGTCAATTTCTGCTACTTTTGACAGCTTTAAATCAAATTTAGCTCGACACCTTTGTGACTCTTCAAGCCTTTGATATTATTTATGCTCCCCAAAAATTTTGAGAAAGCTAAAAAAAGTGATGAAGACAACTGGTCAATTTCTGCTACTTTTGACAGCTTAAAATCAAATTTAGCTCGACGCCTTTGTGACTCTTCAAGCCTTTGATATTATTTATGCTCCCCAAAAATTTTGAGAAAGCTAAAAAAAGTGATGAACACAATTGGTCAATTTCTGCTACTTTTGATATCTTTAAATCAAATTTAGCTCGACGCCTTTGTGGCTCTTCAAGCTTTTGATCTTATTTATGCTTCCCAAAAATTTTGAGGAAGCTTAAATTTGCCATGTGTACGTCAGTCTGCCTGTCCAGCCCTCAGAATATCTCCTGAACTGTTCATCAGAATTAAATGATACTTGAAGCATTTGTCGCTTAGGATATGAGATTTCAGACTTAAGTCACTTAAGGTTGTTTTTGAAAGATGAAGGTCATTAAGAAAATAGAACATAAAATAGCATAAAAGGGCTTACATTTAGTGAAATTTTAACAGGCAATGGTTTTCTTCGTAAAAATATCATTTATCATTCTGCATATAGACTTTCAGACAAAAGACACTTAAGTCATTTCTTAAGGGTTAAGGTCACTCAGCATTCAGAGCTTAAATTACCAAAACAAAAAGGTTTATATATTGACAAATTTTCACCATTCATACTTCAGTATTAAGGATGCATGCAATCCTTTATCAGAGCTTTGATGTTTTTCTATCTAATGGAGTCACCAATTGGTTTAATTTTTTGTAGCATCCATCAGTTTTACTGATTTCTTTGTTTCTCTTAGATTGATTATTGGTGTGTGAAGTGAAGAACTTGTTTAATAATTCTTTTATTCAGCTATACCCCAGAAGCACCCTCCTAAAGTGACATTGCAAGACTTTGCTAGAAAGATGGTTGGCAGTGACGAACTAAATGAGGAACAGATCAAACAAATTAAACAACAGCAAGAGGTAATGGTTATAGCTGAAAGACTTCGCTAATGAAGGATAAAGGTTATGATTTATACAATAAACAAGTGAAGTATCAGAATAAAATCTTAAAGACTATACAGGTGAAGTATATAGGTCAAATTTTACAGACTATATCAGAGGAACATAAGGGTCAAATCATACAGACGATGAGTGAAATGTAAAGGTAAGGATTTTAATTTTTAAAAAATACCAGAGAAATTCATGTATTTTTTTCTTTTATGAATTTTATTATTAAGTTGTCAATTCATAGAAAAGAGGCACCCTGCTTGAGAAGCTATTGGTTCCTTGATATTTAATTCATAAAATACCTGATGAGTGGCTTTCACTATGAGTGGTATTTCTTTCCAAGATGAACATGATGTACCAGCTAATCTTGGCACAGAAAAAGGCGACTGAGGCAGCTCAAATGGCTGCTATACAAGGTGTTAAGGTGAAGCAACAGTATGAGTATGACTCTGATGAAGAAACAGATGGTGGTACATGGGAACATAAAAAGAGAGCAGAGGAAATGGAGGCTACTAAAGGTAACAAGCATAAGATTTGTGTTGCCTATTTGCAAGTTTTGTTTCAGAAATAACTCCAAGTTTTCTTGTCAGTCATTCTGTAGGACAAACCCTCTTTTATGTGTAGTGATAAATGTGAACTTGATATCTAAAACTAATCTACAACATGGTACATTGACTATCAAGTCAGTCCACGAATTCATTTTCTGAGTAGTGTTACTATACTCCCTGCTATGAAGTATGGGGTAGGGAGGGTTACTGGAATCAACGTATCCGTCTGTACGTCCTTCCATTCGTCTTTTTGGCATACTGATTTTCAGGACATTTTTTTTTACATTTTGAACTGAAAATTGATATATAACTTCCCTGTGATAATCTACTTTACTTTACTGTACTTTTGTCGCGATTGACCCACTTTTCCAAGAGTTATTGCCCTTTTACCAAAATTCATTTTCAGGGTTTTCTTGTCATGTGCTTTTGAACTGGAACTTGGTATTTAACTTTGATTAGATGATATACAGATCAAGTTTTACATTTGTCACGAATGACCCACTTTTCAAAGACTTATTGCCCTTTGACCAAATTCATTTTCTGGTCTTTTTTCTTGCGTGCTTTGACATATTGAACTGAAATTTGGTATATAACTTTGATATGATGATTAACAGATCGAGTTATACTTTTGTGGTGATTGACACACTTTTCCAGAGTTTTTGCCTTTTGACTGAAATTTGTTTTCCACACTTTTCTTTCGTGTGCTTTGACATATTGAACTGAAATTTGGTATATGATTTCAGTATGATGATCTACAGATCGAGTTAACTATTTTTTTTAATTTCTTGTGACAAGACCCTTAATAAGCACCAAATAAGCCTCCTATAAAGCTATATTGACTACTCTTCTGCGGGGGATATTTGTCCAGTTAGGACAGCTCTAGTTGGTATTTAATTTTTAAATAGAACCATTCTCAAAAATCTCATAGAAATAAAAAGCATGAATAAATGATATAAGGTGTCTTTGTAGTTAGATATTTTTGTCTTGGCCAATTAAGACAAAAGTGAAGTTTTAATCTAGGGCAGTACAATTTTTCATCCACTGCAATTTGAGTATGAGTGTGTTACTTTCATTATTACACCCATGCAAATGAAGTTTTGGAAAATATACATGTAGAAACTGCCCTGTCATATTATGTCTGTTAAAACTGGTTTGTCACATAAATATAACTGCTATATATTATGATACTTGATTCATATTTCTTGTGATATCCTAATTTAAATTATTTCATTAGAATGGGCTGAGACGTTGACAGAAGCCAACAGAGGAAAGCATTTCATTGGAGATTTCCTCCCTCCTGATGAATTAGCCAGATTTATGGAAACATTTAATGTAAGTTCCCATCATTCTGAATTTCACGTCTTTAAGAGGCAAAAATACTTTTGATACCTTAGCTCATAATATGAAATCGTATTAATATATTTTCTATAATTTGAATTACTTCAGCCATGACTGCATTTAAACAGGGGCCATGACCCCAACTGAGTCATATGGGCATCCAAATAAATATAATTACAAATTGTAAATTAATTTATTTAAATGACACAGTTGAAACCGGAGATCAGCGGTTCAAAGTGACTCTCAAATAATAAATGAAATGCAAACGGAATTATTTTGACAATTTCAAAATGAAGCCGATTCAAGAAGGTTTGTTATTGGTGAAAAGTGCAAAAAACTGCCTGTCACAAAGTTCAGTACTTAACACAGAAGACACATTCCATCTCTAGTCATGACGATTCATAACGTATTCCTCGGGAAAATGCAGGGATCCTGCAACCACAGGGCTTTCGTCGTTGGTCCCCCCTCCCTCAGTTATACCAATATAATAACAAGGGTTAGAACTTCCGATTTACCAAAAATACACCTCCTCCCGTCTGTGTCTTAGAACTTTTTTAATTCTTAACAAATCGTCTCAAACGTGGTATCAAATGAAAGCAGACATATTTATCTACACATCCATATATAAATTGTCCATATCCATGCAAAACTATGGTCATGGTGAGCCACGGAACTGGAAATTTTGCTGAAAAAAGTTTAGTCGGACACCGAGAAGTTAATCAGGTCAGACCCATCGCAATGGTGTAAAGCGACCATTCGCCGCTTTCCTTTTTAAAAAAACAGTCTCTGGGGATTTACAATAAACAGAAGTAAATACCTCACTACAGTCGACATGTCAAATTATCCCTCCTATCACCTCATCTTTCTTACCTTTGATTGTTTTCCACCCACCGTGACCCCAACCCAGATGTCATTTAAACTTCGACAAGTACACTTCCTAACACGGCTTCTGAATGGTCGTTCCTAGCATGATGAAACTCTAGAGTCACTTCCGACCAATCAGAGGCTGCGTTAGGAAGTGTACTTGTCAAAGTGACTGAAAGGTCCCAGGTTTGAGTCCCACCATTGTCATGTTTTTCACATGAGACAATGAAAACTGAGGTCTTTTGTCACAGTAGATGTAATGCATAAAGATTCCCTACTGCTTTGGATGGATCCATTGCATAGGTGTAAATTTCTGTGCATTGCCTCATTAGTGCACCAGACAGGTGCTGGCACCTCATTAGTGCAATAATCTTGGTGTAAAGGAAAACAAAATAATGATAATGAAAAAAAAACCCCCAAAACCCATAAATATTTTTAGTTAAACATTTGAGTAGAAATATTCTTATGAAATAAATAGATTATGTTTAACTCAGTTTTACAAACATGTAAGAGGCTGACATTGTATGTAACTACAGGCTCTGAAAGAAGGAAGAGAACCAGATTTATCAGACTACAAAGACTTCAAGCTGACGTGTGAGAACTTGGGTTATCAGATGTTACAGAAACTTGGCTGGAAAGAAGGGGAAGGTCTAGGATCAGAGGGTCAAGGAATCAAAGATCCTGTCAACAAGTAGGTCAAAATTTTGGTTAATGTTTTTTTTTGGGGTTTTTTGGGGGGAATGGGGAATTGTGCTATTGTTAAAAATTCATAGAATTTTCCATAATAGTTTAGTATTTATTGAATGATAGCACAATACACCAGAACTGTAGTTACAGTATTGGGTTGGTATTAGAGATAGTTCAGTATTTTATTGATGTATGATTCCATCTATAGACTAAGACTTGGGCTTTTGATCTTTTGTAGCTAGGAGTTTACTTATGTCTAGTAATGTCTCCACTGAGTAAATATTAATATAAGACAGTCATTTTGAAATAGATTATGTATTTGTATTTTGGAACCATTGTGATTTTGTAAGTTATTTGAATTAGAAATTTACATGTTTAAGAGTGAAATATATATGAAAAATATGCATTAAGTGAATTAAAGGTACTATAATAAGTTTCAATAAATAATGACTGGAGATAATGTTTATCTAATTTATATATATGAAAAATATGCATTAAGTGAATTGAAGGTACTATGATGAGATAATGTTTATCTAATTTATATATATGAAAAATATGCATTAAGTGAATTGAAGGTACTATAATAAGTTTGAGTAAATAATGACTGGAGATAATGTTTATTTGTCAGAGGTAATGTGTCTGTGGATGGCCGTGGTATTGGTGTGGAGAGACCGTCAACACTGGATAAAGATGATGACGAGTATGATGCCTTCCGTAAGCGTATGATGTTAGCATACAGATTCAGGCCTAATCCACTGGTATGTCACCATCAATGTATTAAATTCAGTGTTCTGTAATAAATTATTGAATAGTAAAATGGGAGAAGAATATGTTTAAAAGAGAGAGATTATCCTCTTCAGTACCAACTTACATTTGAAAATTTCCACGAGGTATTTTGTTCTCAGGCAATAAAAAAATTCCTGGATATTTATTCTAAATAGACAACAAAATATTTAAGAATATACATAGTGATATGGGTAACACTAATTACTTCCTTCCTTTTACTGGTTTCCCTCCCTTTTCTCCTCATTATACCCCATCTTTTCACTAACACTCCCCCCCCCCTTTCTTTTTTACTCTCTTCCTCTCAATGTGTTTCTACTCCTACCCTCCTTACCTGTAAGCCCTACCCACAGTCAGTTAGAACTAGAATTTTATTTTAGATTTGGGGTGAATCAAATTTTTAAATGTTGGGTACATTGCATAGGAAAAGAACTTTGAGATTTTGGCTTCCATTTGTTAAAGCGTTTCATAGACTTGTGCTGTCACATAGCTATAGCTACCACATTTTGTTAGAAAATCTCTGTTGCAAACTTTGCAGTAGCTATGTGGTGTACTGTAGATAGAATTTACAAGCCATCCAGAGAATTTTCTATTTCTCTTTTAGAATGATACTGGGATGTATATCCCAGTTTATTTGTTAGATGGGCTGAAAACCACTGTGAAAAATGACCCTTTATATTTCATTCTTTTCTGATTAAAGTATACCGGTAAATTATGTAATACTCTGTCAAAAACAATGCATGTGAATCTAACAAGTTATTGATTTCTATCCGAATATTATATTGAAGTGAAATAATATTTAGTTGTCTTCTTTATCAGCTCACCGGGATGAATGTCCGGAGAGTTAATGTCATAGCCCTAGTGTGAATTATGGTAGTTTGGCACCAGGAGGTTTCGGCACCAGATCGATTTTGCACCTATAAGTTGTTTTGGCACCTGACATAAAAATCTGCCATAATGTGCCAATTTTTCTTGTTCTTGATATGTAATGATATTTTCATTGAGAGTCACTCTATATATTAGAACTAGATACTCAACATGTTTTGATAAAAATATTTGCCTTTATATTAAAGAATCTCTAGAACTAAGAAAACAGACAAATGTGTAGCATATAATATATTATGCAGTTTACATATACAAATGTATATTGTACCATATGTTGTAAGTTAGGCTAACGCCTTTGGATTTCTTGCCAATAAATAATTGAATTGAAAAAATATGAATTAAATATATGGGATCAGCTTTGAGGGATAGCCATACCACTTGCATATTATATGAGACTGTCACACCAGTATATATATGATTGTGTATGGACAGCAGTTGTTCATTGATTTGTGTATTGTTTTTCAGTATCATGTACATGTTATTTTTTCAAGTGATTTTTCAGGGGGGGGGGAGGTTTGTAGATGGATGTGTGTTTATCCTCAAATTGAGATTGCCGTCATATATTAGTACATATTCATGAAACTAAACATAAGGAATGAATAACTACACCACTTTTCTTTGCTCATGATGATGTGAAATTCCATATATACATGTAGTGAATGACCGTTATAAATCGTCACCGAATGCTAATAGGTCTCTTTTAACTCGCTTTATACTGTGACATACTTGCCATTGTTTGTTATATCTCTTTTTTTACACAACTGGAGATCATCTTTGTGATAATTTCAAGTGGATTAAACGTATTAAATGACAAACATTTTAATCAATGCAAATGTTTACTGATCAATTGGTAAAGAAACATAAAGAAACATCAATATTACTACCAAATCTATCATAATGCATATAACAGCCAACAATAACTTTATAAAAATTAATTTAGATTCTAACAATCTATAATATGAATGTGATATAAAAAAAATAAGCAGTATTTAAAAGTATATACAGCATGCACTAAGTAAGAATGAAATATAAATATATGGGTTTTACCCACTTTCACCCCATCAAATCTATAAAAATACCGATGTTGGCTAATATAGAAATGGGCAGCGGTCAACATACGCTTTCATTGATATGCAGATGTAACCTGAGCTAATTAATTAATCATGCATGGTTAGTATAAACTGGCTTCAGTTTAACAAAAAGTATTAATAGGAATTTTCTTAACATTCAGTATTGAATGAAAGCTACATTATATCGATACAGTATTTTTTTACGTTAATTCCCTTAACTTAGAAATAGAGCTTATTCGTAATAATTTTCAAGAAGTATTGACCATGGAAATTAACAATCCATTCATAATAACATTAAGAATCAATTTTGAATTCACATTTCTTTTTAAAATTGATGTGTAAATGAAACTGTTTATAGGGAAACATGGTCTAGAGAATTGATGTTGATATTTTCATGGACTTTAAAACAGATAACAATAAAAAAAAAATCTGCAATCATAATCTCAAAAAAAGAAATAAATTTAAGAAAAATATATTTACAATTGTTCAATTTCATACTCACAAAACAGACATGGTTCATATAGTAAGTAAACAGGTAAATAAAGATGAAAATGGGCTAACGAATTATCATAAGTTTTTAATAATAATGACATTATCATGAATTGAAACAGTTTGTTTCATACATAAATTCAATCTGTGCAATTGATTTTTTTCTTTCGATTTACAAATGTATATATTACAGAGAGATTTTAAATATGCCTTTTTATGTATTAGCATCTTAAGCATATGTAATCTACTAATATGAGCTAAATGATAAAATATAAAAATCTTGTACTTACTAAAGCTGCAAAGTCGGTGATTCCATCTCTCGAGGTCTCACTTCTTTTACAGTGCACACAAAAGTTGGACATTGTGAAATAAAATTCTTTTCATCTTGATTGCATTTAATTTGATATCAAAGATCATAATCACATACTCATTATTAATCAGTCTCCGGCTAAGATCATTAGTTTATCACTTGATACATACAACACACAAGGGTATCATTAATTTTATTGGTGGAATAATTAGAGGTATCGAAAACCATCCCCCCCCCTCCCCGCAAAAAAAATTCTGTGATATTTTGACAAATATATCAAATGAAAACATCATTATTGAAAGATAAACATGTGCATATTAACAACATGATAACTAAGTCATAAATTAACATATTTAAACTGTTTTATTATTGATTAAAATGTGTAAGTGCCGAAACTGCTTTGTTGGGTGCCGAAAGCATTTTCAGTGAGTGCCGAAACGACTTTAAACAGGTGTTGAAACGTTCTCTAAATCGGATGCCGAAACAACCTGGTGCAGAAACATCCTGTACCCCTCTAGTCTCGGTGTTGACAAAACGTTTAACTTTGGCCATGCCTTCAAAACTTTTAAACATAGGGCTTTCAAATTTTACATGTACTTTCCTTATGACAAGACCTTGCAGTTGGTACCATCATTTTTGACCCCACAACCTTGATGTTTGACCTACTTTCCAGAAACATTGATCTTGTCCAAAACTCATCAACAAAGGGGGGGGGGGGAAGCTTTCATTTTACATTTGTGCTCATTATGGCCAGACCTTTCTGTCTGTACCAAAACTTTTGACCACATAACCTTCACTTTGAAGTTCTACCTACTTGTCAAAAAATTTAACCATGCCCATAACTCATCAACTACCAGGGGTAGGGCTTTATATTTCATATGTGTGATTATTATGGCTAGAATAGACCTTTCTGTCCATATCAAAATTTTTGACCTCATGACCTTGACCTTGAAGTCTGTCCCACTTTTCAGAAACTTGAAACTTGCCCATAACTCGTCAACTATTGGGGTTAGAGCTTTAATATTTTACATTTGTGTTCTTTATAGTTAGAAGTTTCGGTCTCTGTACCAAACTTTTTTACCCCATGACCTTGAGCTTGAGTTAAAAAAAACATTGAACATACATGCTTTCCCTCTGACATTGCCACACCAGGAAGTCATGTTGTCTTCTGACAACTCTTTTATGAATTAAGTAGATGATGCTACACGTAATCAGTAAAAGTTTGCAACTGTTGTGAAGTTTCACAAATTCAGCTTATTGTCGATCAAACTGTAATCTAAGGTTAGCTTAAGCAAATTTAGTCGATTGAATAAATTTTGAGGTAGTGGACCCAGGATTTAGGGGGTTTTCACAGGTGCACTAAGTAAGGGGAATACAATCAGGATAATCCCTCATAAGTCTGGAGTTGTAATTTACCATTAATATGATAAATGCCATGGGAATGGAAAAATGGCCTGGAATATTTTCAAACTCATTTGCATCACAAAACATATTGTGGTAATAGAATTTTCATAATGATAATTTTATAATCACAATTCTGATTTTGGTGTGAGAATTTTGCTATAAACCTAGAAAAATGTTTCATTGCCACCTTTATATAAAATTGTTTTGCTTTTCTTTTTCAGAATAATCCAAGACGTCCTTATTACTAACAACAGAACTTCAATGGACTTCATTGAATTTGAATGTTAATTATGTTTTTATGGGTGTCATTTTGTAATGGGAGTGTATGCAGCTTAGAAATATTCTCAGTTGTAGAAAGAATTAAGAAATGAAATGTGTGTAGATATTTGCAGAATTTCTACAGTGTTTTTCTCACTAAAGTTTGATTCACTTTGAGGAAAGGTGTTTAAACATTGTGTATTATAATTTGTGGAGATATGCCATATAGTTGTCACTGCTTGTACCTATGTCTGTCCCTTAGTCTGTATGATTTTTGAGAAGAAAAAGTTTAAAAAATTGGAAGATGTCAGTCAGAAACATAGTGTCTACACGTTTTTAATCATAATATTTGTAATGATCAAATATAAACAAATGGAACATTTGAAAGAAATTTTAAATTTTTCTTGAAATTTTGATAATTTTTTAATCCAATGCAGTGATTTACTTTTTGCAAGGTGGAGCCCTTGCAGATGGTTTCTTTTAGATTCATGCAATTTTGCCAGATTTTACTGTAACAAAATGTGTAGCATGTTTTATTATATGCATTTGTTAAATTGTTATTGCATCATTATTGTAATAATTGCTTGAAAATCATGGAATAATAAGGCAAATGAATCACATGTTCTGTTCAATATTTGTTGTGTTATACATATATAATATGTTTACAGGAGTTCCATACAATATTGAAACAGAATTTCACAATAATTGTGCAAAAAAAAAGAAGAATTATTGAAAGTAAACTGCTTTATCAATTACTGTAACAATGTTGAGAAGATTGTCACAGGACAGCATACTATTTTTGTTGGAGTTATTCCTCTTTCGATAGATCAATAAATGAAATGAGACTGGATATACAAAGAGGGTGTGTGTGTTGTCTGCCCCTCCCATGTAGATGTGATAGAGGAGTATTAGTTAACACTTGAATTCATATGTGACGTAGATAAATCCCCAGAATGTCATGGCTACGGAGATGCGAGTGCCTAATTCCCGGAGTCAGGAGTCCAGACTGCAATATGTATGGGACACGACAGGTAATCTGCTTCAGGGCGACACATATATACAAGGATATATGTAAAATATTGACCCATGTTACATGCATTGTCTTTCTGCCATGGATAGGTTATGCTTTTGAACAAGCAATGGCACTTGAAACGTAAAGCGGTTATTTTTTACTATAATTTCCTCTGATCACAGACATTGTATTGATTATGACTAGAGCAATGGTCATCAAGGGCAAATACAAACATGCATGTTCGATCTTAGTGACTAGTTCAAAACAAAATATTTGTGAAGTTAATAGACTTTTTCAGGATAACTGCGGTCTTACAATTTGTATATGCGCAATAGCCCTTCCCGGAGTTTGGCTACAAAATTTGAACGTACTGAACATTGCTCAGCATTCGTAGGAGAACACTTTTTCTTTTAGGTTTGTAGCCAACCTCCCGGAAGGGCTGTTGCGCATATACAAATTGTAAGACCGCAGTTATCGTGAGAAGGTCTATACAGGTGGAATAATGAAACGCTGTTTTCTGTCCCTGTTCAGTTCAAATCTAATAATTTGTCTCAATATATTGAATATTATCATATGTTATAGTTGCATCTCCTAAGATAATATGGGTATATTTACGATGATTGGAACATCGAATTATCCAAAATATAAGATTATCATTGTTCAACGTCACACCAACATCATAGCAAATCAGGGCACACGTCTGTTGCTTTTATATACTGTTTCTTAGGCATATTTGTGGCTTGAACATCTTTACATTTCCTTAACTCTTGACACAAATTGTGGAAAGAAAGAGACAGAGGACTTCGATATTTCACGTATATTTCTGTCGATAATACCTTATTGTTGAGATTAATTTATTTTTACCGTGACTAATCTTTTATCTACTTTTCAAAACTACCGTCGGAAGGCATCGGTGTTTCACAAACACATTTGTTGCCTATACACATCCGAACAAGTGTTCTTTTGCATGCAATACTTACCTTGACGAGGGATCTCGGTTTTAATTGTATCAACCAAAGAACAGAAAACCGACAAGAGACTTTTCGATCAAGAAGCAAACACCTTTACCACTGAATCACAGTGTCTAATTGTGCAATTTTGCTTGATTATTATTTGACGTCACTCCACGATTATTTCACGTATAAGGTGACGGCATCTGTCTGATGCATCGCACAGAAGTTTATGCCTTTGCAACGGACCCTCCCGAAGCAGTAAGAGATCTTTTACGTGCCACGCCTATACCACGACACGGGACTTCGGTTTTTACTGTCTTATCCGAAAAACAGGACACTGGTGCACCAATGGCGGGAGTTGAACCTAGGCCTCCTGGTCATGAGCCGGTCACCTCATCTACTGGACTACACCGACTTAAAAAGTGACGTAAAACAAACAAATATATATGATTGAAAAATGCCCAAAATCTGGCGGACTTTGAGTGATCGACGCTTCCTTTCGGGTTCGATTCCTTGGTTGCGCCACTATGTTTAAGAGGTTGGTAACCTCCTGCTTCCATGTCGCGATATAACTGAAATATTGTTGAAAGCGACGTAAAACACCAATCAACCAACCAACCTTTCTTTATCGAAAATTATAGCCCCCCCCCCCCCCCCCCCCCCCCCCCCCCCCGCCTTTTATACCTACTTTAACGAGGGATTGGGGTTTTAAGTGTATCAGTCGAAGAAAAGAAAACCGACGAGAGACTTTTTCGGTCCTGAAGCAAGCATCTTTACCGCTGAATCACGACGGTCTCGATATGCAATGTAAACTATAAACACTTCGCAATATGTATATAATCAGGGTATATTGAGAATATATAAATAACTTGGATATGATAATCAGTATGCTTTATAAACAGTAAACATCTATGAAAAGGAACTCGATTTTACAAGGGAGAAATAATGCAACGTTAGGTATTCCGGCATTATTAGCAAATATATTCACGCATGCAGGGTTAGCAAGCATGATACCGGTAAAAGTTAAAGCAACAGAACATGTATACCTTGTTAATTAGAGTCGCTTTAACTTGAACTTTACAGCTTGTATATGCATATAAAGTCAGAGGATAATGTATAACTGAAGTTAAAGTTGTAACAAATCCAAAAGTTATTCAAAAGCTGACATTCAATGGTATTAAAGTTCTCCTGATCCGATGAAAATCCAATAAAATTCGCTGCAGTGTGTAGTGTGTGATTTCCCGTATTCTTTATTTGGACATAAATAACGGGCGACTAGGTGTTGTTACCTGTACGCTCTCCAAATATTTGTATGACTTTGACCATTGGGCAAACGATGGGAAATTAATTTCGTTTTAGGACCAATTAGTGCAATGTTTTATACAAAAGACAGGTATATTACCCGGGGATAGGTAACTTGGTCGTTAATTGTATGTGAAAGTCGTAGCTCCTTGTCATCTGCTCATGATGACACGGGAGTATAACCACTGTCGACGACAGTCAGTGCAGTTAGGATGAAGAAGAAACAATTGTACCAGTGGTCAATATGACGGAAATGGACCATGCTTCCAATAATAGAAAGGGAAAAGCCTGTTATAAGGACATTTATAGGAATATTCTTGATGTTTAATAAACAAACATCAAGAAACAAAGTGAATATCCGGATATTTAGATCAACGTTCTGTTTCAGTGTATAATTATGGCAGAAAGTAACGAAAGCCTTTTTCATAGAGATAAATATACTCAAGATTCGAAAAGGAATGGAGATAGTTTTAATATAGTGCGCTCGAAACAGCGTGATGCATTGCTGCTTTCGTCCATTTCGAGTGAAAACAACATTCCGGCGGGAACTGCGAGAAAGAGATACGTAAATGGAAAGCTTGAAGTACTTTCGGAGGAAGCAACCGATAAACGGAATGTTGAAACAAATACTTGTACATCAAAGGAAAAGAACAAACAAGGACAGTCAAGTAAGCCGTTTTCGAATTCAGAAAGCAAACCATCTCCACAACCATGTATAGAAATCGTGAGTTTAAAATCCGTAGAAAAACGCAATCTACCGTATATGAATGCAGAACAAGACAATAAGCCGTCAACGAACTTAGTGTCTAAACTTATCAAACGTCATGAGCAGTTTGCTGACCTTAATAAGGGTTCAGATGAAACAAGCAAAGATACTTCGAATAGTATGGACCCTGTCATGTCAGCTTTAGATAGTTTCCAGCCTTATGACGAGGAAGGTTTAGATACCATTGCTGAAGAAACCGGACATGATGAATGTGAACAACGAGCACCTAATGTAAGGGATGAATCTAGAGAATATAAGGGTGAACAAAAGTTGGCATTAAAAGGGTTTATTCCACAACCAGAACAATCATGTTTTTCTAAAAGCAACATACAAGGAGCCGTTTCTGCAGGGGGCGAAAACCATCTTTCTGCATTTACATTTCAAGGTATTGATGATGATTTCGAAAATGAACCATTGATTCAGACGCTGATGCGCCAAGATTCTTCAGAAAATGTTGTCATAGAGATTAAACCGAAACAGCGCATCGAAAGTCCAACCATTCCCATTCTGCAAGAACAGAAAAGGTCCAAGTCCGTAGAAAATCTATCACCAAAAGACTATCTCGTAGTACGCGCGAACAGGAAAATGGCTATTAAAGCCCAAATGGAACAAGAAAATAGTGTAATTGTTGTTGGTGATAAAAGTGAAAGTCCTCACTTATCAAGTGTAGCCTCCGCTGTTAGGTGTCCCGAGATAAATGAACAAAATACAGGTCAATATTATTTTCAAGACCATACTCTTCATGATACAATGCCAGACCATGCCACCGAGAGTACATGCGCACAAAATAGATTTTACGAAGGACCATCACAAAACCATATTGAAACACAAGATTGTTTACTGGAAAATAATTTTCGAATTTCGGATGAAACAGAAAGTGCTTCAAAGTATAATTACGGTTCTCAAGAAACAAATAATCAGTGTGACGGAATAATAGCAAATTCAAATGATGATACGATATTCATGTCGGGTAATAACGAAGAAGCTATGAGATATGATACGCCGACGAAATCCCTCCGACACACAGGAAAAAGAAGTAGAGCCGCCAGTTATGGCTCCGATCAAAACGACGCCGAAGTGGCAGAAATATTAAGGAACATAGTTCTTGAGCAAAATACGAACGCAGATCAGTGTGGTTTAATTGTTGTAACAAACGCAGAGGACTGTTCCTCGAATTACCGAACTAGTGACGACACTGACTTCCGGGACGATTACAGTGACTGCGCATACTCGGACGCAGGTGATTACATTACGTATAAGACGTTTGTCCGTAGTTGCGACCTCGACAGCGTAGACCAGTTTGAGATGGATGAGTCAGATTTAGGAGATGCAAATAGTTTGGAAGGTAGTCAGAATATTGGCAGCTTGTCAAAATTTCAAACAAAACTGCGAGAAGTTGAAAATTTGTTAAAATCGATGAATGATTCAATTGATACCGATTACAACGCAGAAGACTGCGACGCAGCGACATCAGAATTAATTATAACGCCATTCAACTCTCAAAAGACGTGTGACGATTCTGATACGAATGATACGCGTGGCGTATTAAATCCGAGTCCTAATTTAGAGTGCTCGGATGACCGTTTGAGAGTACCCACGACAAAACTATTTGATGAATCTATTTCCAGGTCAGACACTGAGATACATCAAAATGACATCCAATCTGAAACTGGGTCTATAAAATTGCATTCCGTATTTCAAACACAAACTGGGGTAAAACAAGAAAAACACATATCTCCAACGGGTAATGAAACAAAGAAAGAAAATTTCGTATATCGTACAAAAGAAGACAATCCTTTATCTGAAACAAACACAGAGAACATTACGGATAACAGTATCAAGAAAACTTTATCCCAAATGGTCATTGACGCAGATTCAGGAAACATTGCATCTCAAACGGATGATATAAAGTTTCTTACGGAAATTGAAACTGAACAAAAATTTCAAACAAATACTAACATGGAATCTGACAAATCAGTATCTCAAGGAGACACTGTGATAGAGCAACAAGACGTATTATCTCAGCTGGATACTGAGACTAAACAAGACAACATATTATCTCAAATGGATATTGAAATAGAATGTGAAATCTCAGTACCTCGATCAGAAATCCGGTCGGATGTGGACACGGTAGAAGAGAATACTTTATTTTGTTCCGAAGGTAATGCAACTCAAGTACATTCCCCATCTGTAGATGACGTCAAGATGCCAAATTCGAACAAAATAATTTCCAAGGACTCAGATGAGACTTTTCTTGTAAGCAACGAGACAAATGAGTCAAACATTATTATTAGTAGTGTAATAAATGATGAACATGGCCGAAAGGCTACACCGCAGCGATGCATACAAGAACAAAATATGAATTGTTCCATTACCAAAAGAGATCAAAACGATGAAAATGATACGTCCATAAGTGATTTGAAGTTCCATCAGAAGCTTAACGTAAATCCTTTCGATTGTCGTAAAAAAGAGCACTCTCAAAGTGATAAGGGTGGACAATCGACAAAACCACGGTTATTGACACGAAATCGAGATCCTCGAGCTGTGATAAAACATCGTTCTAAAATAAGGGTGGAGAGAAAAGTGAAAGGTCAAGATAGGGCTAACCTGGTTGCCCGAAGGAACAAACTGTACTCTATAATCCATGGTCTGAACAAACATAGGAACGCACGACGATATGTCGACGAGCTAGCAAATAGTACCGGAGATCTCGGTGATGACATGATATGGAATCTGCTGAAGGGGCTGGTCGCTTCTACAGGGGAGGCACTTTTTGCGGAAGACGAGAAGATTTCTACAACAGATGGGGAGGAGTGTGATGCAGCTTCGTCTCAATCAGACATAGCCTCCCCACCTAAACAAGAGAAAGACAATATCAAAGTTGTAACGTACTTATCGCCAGTTGTAAAGATAAAATCCCGTGTAGAATTTACCCCTTTGGTGAGTCCCAAGAAAAACACGTTACCCTTCAATGTTCAAGAGCTGTTTATGCGTGAAGTCAACAAAGCTAAACAGATTGCTAGATTACGGTCTAACATGAAGGAACTGAAATTGATAACGGGAGGAAGCGTAACCATAGTAAATAAAAATGACCTTCAGGAAGATGTTGCTTCCTCAAGTAAAAATGAGGAAACTTCTACTTGTGTTAAACGGACGGATTGTGCACACCCCGGTAGGTATAGCCCACATAAATCTCATTTAAACTTAATATCTAATGCTATAAATACGTGTATAAAATGCTACTGGCTGATATCACTGGAATGTTAGGGATTGCACGAATTTCATATGGGGACTAATGCCCGAAAAACAACCTTTTGTCGGGATTTTCATAGTGTTTTTATGCTTAGATTGCCATATCACAACAGAATGACACTAATTTGAGCGTCAAACGATCATATGCATGCGCGGATACAGAGGGGGGTTAGGGGGTCTGGAACCCCCCCCCCCCTGGAATCCGAAAATTTTACCAAAAAAAGGTAATATTTGGGCATTTTTGGGGTTGGACCCCCCTCGTCTAAGAGAAAAATTTACCTTTTTTGGTTGGACCCCCTCTGACAAAATTTTCTGGATCCGCGCATGATATGTGGGGCATTTAATGAAGTTGCAGTGGCGGATTTAGGAGGGAGTGGGTGGTTGGCCCCCCCCCTTTTTTTTTGCCACATATTTACAAGTAAAAATCCGGATTTGGCACCAAAAATGGCTAAGTAGTTTGGCTAATACGCATGTGTCCCGTCTTCTCGGAAATCCTGGATCCGCCACTGAGTTACACTGTTTAAGTGTCTTTTATTTGCGAAGACTGGTGTTTCGTTTGAATCAAGGTTCTTGATTTATTTGCTTCTTTTCGCAAAGGTTTTTTATTGAATATAATAGATGGATATTTAAAAATTAAATAAATGAATAAGTAAACAAATAAATAAATAGAAAAACAAATGAATTCATGTTAATAAAGTAGCGATTGTAGTTAGTTGACCATGTATGACAGCTTACTATGTGAAGGTGAATTCTGAAATGCCATTACTGTAGAATATGCATACAAGTCTTCTCAGTATTTTTGCAAAAGTAGCTGTTAATGCAGGTTTTAAGGTAGCTCTTATATACATGTATACCATACCATAGAAGTATAATTATTGTGTCTTGACACTGGCGAGCAATGTACGCGATGAGTTCTAAATGGTCTGCGCACATGCAGCCTCATGTGTTATGCAGAGAATAATCAATACTAGAAATGACCCGATTATGTCGGCAAACTAGATCAATAAGGAACGTAAAAATACAATATCCTGGTTACCACACATAATACTATATGTATTAGATGGGTTCACCATGGTGTCTTCAAATATTGTAAAACTTAGGAATAAAAATGAGAGATCTGGCCTTAAGCTCCCAGGTAAGAATTGCAATGTCGTATATATAATCTTACATCTACACTTAACGATCTCATAAAATAACACTTGGGCTTTATTCTATCTCAAAATTTATTATAAGTTAAGTTCAAATTTACAGCCTGTTGATAGTTCACCTTACTAACTTGACATTTATCCAAGAAGTTTTGTCAAAACGAGAGAGAGAGAGAGAGAGAGAGAGAGAGAGAGAGGGGGGGGGGGGGTTCTAATGATGAATCATGGCGACAAGGGACGTTTCTCGGGTCTGAATATACTTTGTTCGAGCTTTCGTATTCAAGCGTAAAGGTATGATCTAGCGTATCTTTTCAAATATTTTAAGGATTTCTTACTGATCCACCATGATTTCAGTATAAGATACTGAATATAAACGATGTAAAACAGTAAATCAAAAACAGTTTTGATATGACCGATAAGGCTAACTTACATACTCGATCTTTTCGGTGTGGGTATGTAGGTTCAAACTTATTCACTTAAAACCATGACTTTAAGTAAGGTTTCGCTGAAAGGGTAAACAGGGGTTGGATATGGAGTTGATTTCACAAAAAAAAAAAAAAAAAACAATTTGAGATAGAAATGACCAAAAATATTTCAGTTTTTCTACATGTAGCTGTAGTTCACCCTCGTATTAAATCAGAACTTTTTTATTTTTAATACGACGAATATTAGTTCATTGTAATGACTCCTACATGTATTAATTACCATGTTTAAAGGTATAAATTAATCCTTAAAGTATTAAAATAACACCAACGTAAGAAGAGAGTACATTTAATATTCTAATGCTGTGCAAGGTATGCTCCTCCCAAAACTTCCGAAAGGTGAACAGAGCCCTTCCTTTAAAATACTCCCACCTGCACAGTGGTGTAGAGCAATACTGATCAACAGGTATAACAGGTCAATGTCAGTATAAATACATGCATGCATATATAAAGACATCAACAACTGCAGACTATTTCGCGTCAATGCATTACATTACATGCTTCATAGAGCTTTAGTGTATTACATTCATACCTACAGACAGTAAAATTCAGATCACAGTTTACTTCCCGGCGATGTGAACGTTGGTAAAGGATTATTGGACCATTCAAATTATCAGAGGTAACTTGTTCAAGTTGTTGTTGATTTCTAAACACATGTTATCGTGATAGGAAAATTGATTAACAACTATGTCACTTCTAACGTCTTACAAATCTGTTTTAAATCTTTTTACTTTCTCTTTCGAATATCGGGGGTGGGGGTGGGGGTTAGACGGAAAGGGGTAAAGTATTGAATATAATGGTGAATATATAAGGAAGGAAAATAAAGATCGTTGGAGGATAATTAGATAATCGAAAGAGGTAGGGCCAACCGGAAAATTAAATCAACCCCTTCCTTCTCTTGCGAGAAGGGGGAGGTGTTAATTACGTCGTTTTGTATTTTGCGGCTTTACCTCGCAAATGCCACTATGCAGTGTACCGTTATCAGATTATGTCATGAAGTCTATTGTAGTATCATATCAAGCATAATGCAGGACTATGTAACATGCAAACCATGTAAATGACTACTCGCAGTGTGGCAAGCGAATGCACATTATTACGATGACAGGACTCGCGAGATCCTCTGTTTAAAAAAGTCCGCCCAACATATTTGCGGAAACAAAGTGTGTATTATGTCATAGGCCTACTTTTAACGAAAGTTTTGTTCTGCCACATATAAAACCAACGTTATAATAGGGTCTTTTGCTTTAAAATTAACCGAAGCAGCACGAGCGTTCGTGATAATTTTCTTTCAAATTTTAGATTAAATTTGGTTTTTTATCCGTTTATGTGTAATACTTTTCCTTTGAGCCTTACACAAGCATGAAAGCTATGTACATGCGAAAAGACAGTATACGTTTAAACAGTTTACATGTTGCATGTGCCCTTTTCTAACTTTAAAGTTTTGTAATTTAAAGTGGGCATTCGTGTGCTCACTTTAAATTACAAAAATATAAAGTTAGAAAAAGATACATGCTATCCTTCCGCCGTATTCAAGTCGAAGTTGCACATTTTATCAGAAATTTTAGCGTGAAAAATATATTGGATAATGCTCTGTATTTCGACAACAAACAGAGCAAGCTATGTGGTGTTTTTTTTTTCCTTCAGATTATGCACTGCTTAATGATCTTATACCGCAACACCAAGTCTACCCACAATATGGGATGTATATGAAAAAAAATATTTGTGTTTTGTTGAAGCCCACTGATCTCTGTGACATTGAGTATGAAATTTTTGAAGTAATAATTATATTATTTTGGTAGCTTCTTGTGATATAATGTCAATGTTGTATTTCAGGAGTGGTCACCCAGAGTGTACAGCCGCTTAAGATGTCAGCCCAGCTTATTCTTCCCAAACTCAATCTCATCGGACAGCCCACGCCCCTTCATAGTGAAGTGACTAGTACCACATCAGAACAAGGAGTTTCAAAAGAAAAACTGAATTCAAATCAGAAGGAAAAGGAGTCCTCAGAGGTACATATTTGAGATAAATCAATCATGACAGTTCTTTGAAATAGATGACACACATTTGCACAAAAAGATGTTAATTCAACCTGTACGACGTATGATCAAAAAGATCTCGGGCTGACATACTTTGATACAATAAATACGCATAAAACCCTAATAAAACATTCTTCAATCACATTGAACGTTTTAGTAGAGAAAGCTTTGGGTTATACACGAAGCTGAAGGGTTACTCAAATCGCCAAAATAGAGAAAACTTAAGTTAGAGCAGTGATTAAGTATCTTTGTACATGTATTAAAGAAGGGACGACTCCTAAGGAAATTCATGAAAACTTCATAAAAACCCTTGGAAAATAGAAACCTTCTTGTACTAGTACCAAAAAGCGCATCTGAAAGTAAAAAGGAGAGGGAGAGCATTGAAGATGATGAACAATCTGGACGTCCCAAGTCACCACAGATGAAAACGTTGCTTTTGCGGACACGCTTATGTGTGACAGAGGACAAAACATCCGAGATATAGCCAGAGAAGTTGGCATAAGATAAGGGGCTGTTCAATCAATTTAACTGACATCTTAGGCATGAGGTCTCGGCTGAATGGATCCCTATAATGTTGACTGAAAATTAAAAGAGAAACGGGTATGATACTTCTTTGCAACTTTTTTTCTCGCAATGATGATGATCGCGAGGATTTTATTACTCAAATTGTCACTCAGGATGAAACTTGGGTCCACTATTTTGATCCTAAATCTATTTAGAAACAAAGCATGCAATGGATTCATCCCCTCCTAAAATTCAAAAATGTCTCCTCTGCTTGGAAAGTCGTGGTCTTTCTCTTTTGGGAAAATATAGATTGATTTTAAGGAAGGCCGCATATATGGTGCATATTGTGCAAATGGATTAGAGAGGCTGCGATAGAAGATTGCGAGACAGAGGAGAGGAAAACTAACCAGAGTTGTTCTGCTCTTACAGGATGATGCACCGGCTCCTTACCATTACCTAAATTCTATCTACGCCAGAAGGCGCCTAATTTAGGGCCGCCACGCTATCTTTATATTTCTGTCTGTCTCTCGCTGCTACTTTGGCTGTACTCCAGCTTGCCCATCCAGCTATGTTTCCTTTTTTCCACTCCTCCATGTGGTCTAGGCCTTCCCTTTGCTCTTTTTCCTTCATGCTGTCACCCATGTGCTGTCTTGCAGTCATTCGCCTACACTTCCCTAATTGCAAAGACGCCCGCAACGGAATGTAACTTCGAAGTTTTTCCTCGTCCTCCATATTTTCCAGATTTAGCACCATCTGACTTCTGTTCCCAAAGCTAAAATTCTACATGTACCAACGTGGTAAGAATTTTGGAAACAATAAGGGTGTCATGGACGCAGTATACGAGTACTTAGGGGACCAAAATGAAGCATTCTATTTTGAAGGGATTCAGAAATTGGAACAGAAATGAAGAAAATGCATTTTGACGGAGGGAGATATTGAAAAATAACAATTCTTTCACTCTTGGGGTATTCCTAAATACATGGGGCTGAGAATTTTTTTATCATACCTAGTATGAGATGATTTTCATATTGAGATAATAAATACGTTTGTATAGATGGTTCTAGAGTGGAGGTAGGTGGGTGGGTTTCAAAGTATATACCATAAATTCTTGCGTTTCAGGAAGTCTGAGGTTTTTTCTTTGGTATTTACCTTTCTTATTCCAGTCATTGGGATGGCCCTCCTTCACGTAGGATTTTTTTTCTGTGCTTGTGTTGGGTTGTTTTATTGATATGTAAATAAACTAAAGCTTTTATAATGCTTTCTGTACCCAAATAACATTGATAAATTCGATTCTGAAACTGATCATCAATCCACATAAAAATATGAATACTGTTTCATCTGATACCAGTATTGCTTTGAAATATCAGTAGATGTATTTGTATAGGAGCTGATTTCAGTATGAAGTGTTTATAGAGATTATCATATATATATCCTTTGCCTCCTAGAGACTAAAGGAATAACAGAATATTACAGAGTACTCATATATTTACTTTCAAACTTGAAATTTCCAGTCTGATGATGAAATGGGACAACAGGAGTGTGACAATAGTTTGCCTTTGGATGAGATACTTCTGAAGGCCCAGGAGATGTTGAATAGTTCACGTTTAGATGATGCAGAAACCACATTCCTGAAACTGTACCAACAGATGCAAGAGAAGCCGGAGGACAACACCAAAATACTTGTTCAAACTCTGACAGGTAAGGAATATGTGCGTAATGCAATATGACAATATAATTTGTATGTCCCCTGAATCCATATTTCAGGGACATACATATTAGATTTTGTCTGTTTCTTTGCAAAACTTAATTATCCAGTGACCATTGCTACTTGTACCATAATTTAAATATAGTAACTGAAAAATATCTTTTCTAAAAACTTTTATAAAGGCAATAATGTTTAATTTAATTTTCTTGTATAGTATAGATAACCGTTTCCTGGATACTTTTTGTTGTGCCCCTGCAGGTAGTATCTTTCATCATATTCAAACCAAATTGGGATATATATATATATATATACTTACTTATCAGGAGAGGAAGAACCCTACTGATTTTGGGGTCAGAAGTTTAAAGGTCAAGTTGCAGTTGACTGAAATTATTGGTTTCCAGGTGATTTTCATATATTGTCATTAACTGTTCATCAGAATTTGATCATATTTCCCATATTTTATGGGTCAAGTTCTTTTAAACAGGATGCTTAGAGATTTGAAGGTCAAATTTCAGAAGGCAAGGTCACTACTGGTAATATTTGTAGGAGTTATAGCCCATGAGACTTATAACTTAGGAAAGCTTTGTTGTTGCTATGAAATAAGCCCACAGCTTGGGGTATATGTTACAAACATGTTCTAGTTTCTCATTTATAACTTCCTAAATTAAATACTTCCTAATGAAAGCATACATATTCAATAAATGTACATTTACAAATGGCATTTTTTTCAGGACTGGCTGACATTTGTACAAGGAAAAGTCGGATGTGCCGTTCTAATCCCATGGAGTGGCAGTGGTTGTGTATGCACTCAATCTCTCTTCTTCAGTACACCATAGAAATATGTGATTCAGAATTGGACAGTTTGCATGAGAATCAGGATGTAGAATGGTACCAAGAGCAGAAACACTCCATAGAGTTCAAGTGTCGACCACTTGAAGACAGTTTCAATAGAGCTCTTTACAACTGTCTAAAACATGAGGGCAGAAAGTTTATGGATCCATTTCGATCTTTCTCTTTTCCAAACACTCCAACCACATCACAAAGATTAGGAAATTTTCCACTTTCCACTGGAAATCAGTATTCTATGTTTCCTGGAATGAATTATAGATATTCTTCCACATTACAAGATAACCAGACGCAAACAGTAGATGATACAAATATAGGCTTAGACTGGCTCACTAAGTTTAATCAGTATTGTAATGATAGATTTCAATCAAAAAACCTGGGAGACATTTTCCATAAAATCTTTCGTAAAAGAAACAAAAGAGAAAACCATCATCATGAAGATGACACGGAGAGTGTGGTATCGGACTCAGCAGGGTCACTGGACTGGGACCACAATGATCTACAAGGTATAGAGGAATTAGACTTTGAACCTATATGTGAGGAACCACCAACAATTAACCCTGATTTGGAGTTTGAATTTACCAATGGTGATATAGAAGATGATGGTTGGGACTTTTTTCTTCACGACAGAAAAGGGTGCAAATTTGAAAGTGTGGTGCAAGTGGCATCCCAGAAAGAGATGACAGAGAAAGCACCAAATAGGGAAGTTAAAGAAGTGAAACAAAATCATGCCAAATCCTCAGAAAAAGAGATGATCTCTCCCCTACATGAACATAGTATAAAATTAACATTGGCAAAGTCCTACTCAAAACTTGCTGAAAAGTTAATTTCAGAAGAGGAATTTGCTAAAAGTGAAATGCTATTGGAACAAGTTCTGAAAATCATAGATGAAATCCAAGATGGTACAGCTGGAATGCTGAAATTCAATGCTCAGGTCTTGAAGAACTTGGGAACAGTGAAATCCAAATTAGGTAAAGCCATTGAAGGGCTTGAGTATCTTAACAAAGCTTTAGAAACATACAAGGACTTACATGATGATTGTGCTAACTTTGAAATAGCTGTAGCATTATTGGAGCTTGGAAATGGATATGTAGTTGGGAAAAATAATGATGATGGTGTATATGAAGATGCTATTGGAGCCATCTGTGAGTTTTTTGAAAAAGATCTTTCTGATGAGCAAATGACTTCTAGCTCTAGCTCTGGTAAATCTGATGCAACGTCTACACATCGCTCTCCAGAGGAGGAGGAGAATATAGAAGAGGCAATACACTGCTATAAAGAGGTACTATCGTTGCTGCAGTCCGAAACAAATGTCAAACGGATGGATGTGGTGGCCAAAGCAACCATGCGACTGGGCGATTGCTACTTTATGCAAAAAGATTATGATCAAGCTTTAGAATGCTTTGAAAAAGCTTTAAGTTTGTATCATAAATCTTCCACACTTGGTAGAGAACTGTTGATTGATCAAGCACACGTAATGTGTATGGTTGGAGTTTCTACGTTTATGCTGCACATGTATCCAAAAGCAGCCTCTACATTTGAATTAGCACTTCATATGGTGAAGTATGCATTTGGATTATCTAGCACATTTCTACATGGACTGCTTTTATCTATGATGGGAATCACCTACTACAAGATGAAGAACTATCACCGCTGTGTGTCTGTATGTTATCAGGGATTTGAAATATTCTGCAACATGCACGGAGATAAACTTCCTTCACTACCCAAAAGAAAATTTTGGTTAGTGTGTCAGATTCTGTATGTAATGGGTGTATCATATAACAATCTTAACCTACACCTCAAAGCAATCAAATATCTCACTGTAGCTAGAACTCTGATGATGGCATGCAAAATGAGAGAGAGAAGACAGTTCATGCGAGTACTACAAATTCTAGGCGACTGCTACTTCGCTCAGTATGACTATAAAACTGCATTACAGTTCTATAATGAAGCCTTAGAATATGGGGACTGTGAAAGTCAAATCTCATTTGATGAGGTATTTGACCCAAACACTGTAGGAGATAATATGACTATGCACAACCAACTGGTGAGTAAATCTGCTGAAGCACACATTAGCATGCAGCAATATCAGAATGCTGTACACTACCTTGAACAAGCACATGACATGCAGGAGGACATGGGTAATGACATCAAAGGAGATCTGATCAATACTCTCAATCAGTTAGGACAGATGCACTCCATGGCTGGGGATGTTGATCAAGCTATTGATTCTTTCAATGAAAGTGTAGAGGTCTATAAAGAAGTACATGGAAATCAACTTGGTGCAGATATGAGCGTCATCTTAGGAAATTTAGGAACTATGTATTATGTGAAAGCTTGCATCTGTGATCAAATCGATGAAGAACTGGAAATGATTTTAAAAGCAGAAAAGTATTTTCAAGATGCAATGGCTCTGGAAGCGAATGCTAGTGTAAGTGTTAAGTATGGTAATTTCTTGTACAGCCAAGCTAATTATGAAGATGCTATTATGTACTTGGATGAAGCATTGAAGATACCCGACATAGCGACAGAAAAGGATATTGTGTACGGAGGTCTAGAGAAAGTGACATTGCCAGATTGTTTGCAGGATGAAGTGGACTGCCAGGAGGAAGTAGTCCTTTCCCCATCAGCTCTTGCTCTCTACCTCTTAGTTCTCTCTCATAAGATGCTTGGTCAGCTGAGGCAGGCTGAACGTTATACCATGTATCTGATGAGGGACGTGCTGGAAAATGACATACCTATCCTCTACTCTGTACTGGGGTATGCCCTCATGGAACTGGGTCTGTTTGAGGAAGCACTATGGGGCTTTTCAACAGCCATTGAAATGGAGAGTGAATACCAACTAGCCAAAGATAACTATAATCTCTGTTTGTGTATCTGTGCATATCAAACTCTAATGAAAGGTGTGGAAAATATCTGCTTGTTTTATAAGCTTCCATGTTATTATACTACTTAACAGTGCAACATATACCAAAGTCATGTATGAAAACTTTTTACAGACACTTGCTTATACAATTAATTCACTTGTAGGTCTCAATACAATGGACTTATTAAGCATTGTTATTAATATTTTCTTAAATAATGGCTGTGAATATAACCCTTTTATGTAATATCACATTTTTATAAATTGAGACAAGGAATAAAGGTTAAAAGTGTACTGGAAATATCACTGCTGACACATTAGTTAATTTTTATCATGAAAATTTAATCAAATTGTTTTCTGTTAAAATATACAATATATGCAAAATGTGAAAATTATTTTTGCATACTATTAATACAGAATTGTAATAATGGTGCAATATACATTTTTATATAAAACAACTGAACCAAATATTATAATTAAAAATGATTAATCTACAAGCTGCAACATATTTATCCATCCCTAACTTTGAAAATGAAATACTCAGATAAAAACCGGCACATGTAATGAGAAATATGCATTGTGCAGGCTTAGCTACTTGTATATGTATACTCATTCAAGGTCAGTTTAATATGATGTACTTGATTTTTATAATGTATACAATCTGTTATAAGCACTTCCATATGTTTTTTAAAATAATTTATATCATTAAATATGTTTTGTGTACATTGTTCTTTTTTGTGCTTCTTTCATCAAAATGTTGTTCAAAATGAGTTCAGTTGACTTGTTTATTTGAATAAAAAAAAAGTCACTATTTCATTGTTCACATAACTATATTTTTATTCCCCATTACTCAAATTACATTGTGTCAAATTTTCAAAAACTTATATTCTAACATGTCAAATTTTCATTAACTAAAACTTATTTCAGAGTCTCTGATCATTTGTTCGAACTTCCCTTACTTTGAACATTTTACATGGCTCCTTTGAGTTATCAAGAGTCGACTGTAGTTTGAAATTGGACGCTGCTACCCAAAAAATCTCGCTGCATAATAAAGGTGACCATTTCAATTCAGTTTATTCAAAATGGATTGAAATTTGATGACTGAAATCTAATTAATGTAAATAATTCGGTTATAACTCTTCTCTGACAAGGGCTTGTGACCAAAAAGGTTCCAGGTTTAAGTCTGACTGATCAGTCTTCTGTTGCAAAGGTCTAGATTTCTGTGCATTACATCTGACAGATGCCGCCACCATATGAATGCAATTATCTTTGTGGGACATTAACAAGAGATGTTTGTAAAACACATATGCCCACCTTCTGGTACTATATTGTACAAAGTACTACATGCACTCAGTGACCTTTGACCCCAAAAATCAGTAGGGGTCATCTACTACTCAAAACCAATTCACATATGAAATATCGTCACTATTACGCAAATGGTTCTCAAGATATTGGGGGGGGGGCACCAATTGTATAAAGTACTGCATTGTACTTTCTGACCTTTTTGCTTCATGTCAAATAAGGATTATTTGACCTAAACTGTGGCAACAAGTGTTAAGCAGTGAAGGAGACTGGAATTCTCAACAAAAATCACAAATTTTCAGGTAACTGACAGACACCACTTTGTTTCAAATTAACTAAGTATCCAACCCAGACTTGACAGAAGTGAAAGTTTGCAGTAAGGTCTGACACGACACAATAAGCCACTTGAATAGCCAAGCTCACATTATGCCTAAACCATAGAATTCAAATTTTAGACACTATGCCTTAAGTGCTAGAATGTTTAAATGACACCCATTACAAGTACAGAATGGACATAAGTGGATGTCTATTGTAAAGATGTCCCAAAGTTCAAACATTTGAAACTTGGTTAATTTTCCTACTCATAGAGGATATTGATGAATGTGGAATTAAACAATGATGTAACAAAATCAACCAAGATGTAAGGATTTCAAAATGTGCTCCACACACTTGCTTTATATGCACTATATATGTGCTAACGACTTTCACTAAAGTTAATTTTTTCTGTCTCCCCGTCTTTCTATTGCAGGTGATAATGATTTAATATCAGTTTAAAGGAGGTTACAATAATCCATAAAATGCATACATGGACAATATTATGCACTGAAGTCTTTGTGCTTTTGAGATTCTATCCAGATGTCCTTGTAGTATCATAGTTGAAATAACAAGGATATTCTCTTCCAAAATATTGGCATTTTCAATTCATTAGTAATGCAAATTACTTAATGGCATGTACTTCAAATCCATTTTGTCCTGGAAAGAGGTATTGCATTGGGCCTGTGACTTTTGGTAATGATTCAATGTCTTGATAATCTATAAAATAAGAATGAAATGAATTACCCGGTACACAACAAATATCTTTCTCTTAAATTTTAAACATCACCCAACATCGCTTACAGGGATTTATATCTTGATTTCCATTGTACAGACATACAATATATATAGAAGTATACTTGTTTTTGCGGGATATTTATTGAATTTTGTGATGTTGCAATACATTTTCAATGTTTGTCCAAGGTATGACCGAGGTGTTAAGTATTGTGACGTCATCTGATTTAACAATTTTTCGAGCATAAATAGAAGGGTCCATTTGCCTCACGTTTAAGAATATTTCACTTGTATATTTTGTTTGTAAACAGCACTAGCTCTAACACAAGATACTATGCAATGTAGTACCTTTGTTATGAAGTGCTTAGGCTTTAATGATCTAGGCCAACACTTGTTGACCTTTGTTGTTCTAGTAACACTTGTTGACCTTTGCTGTTGTAGCAACACTTGTTGACCTTTGCTGTTCTAGCAACACTTCTTTATCCATTAATTTTTTTTTCAAAACTAATACAGTTTCATTATTTTTTGTCTCAGAAATGTGGCCCATCATGCTTGGAGAATACATGTATCATCATAATGGGTAACAAGAAACTTGAGTCACATAGTAATACATTCAGAAACTGCTAATTTCTGTATTGTTATGCAAGATGTGGTACTTCTGACTTGATACAGAATAGAGCAATTTAGAGTTTTAACAATTTACTTCAGAGTTTTGACCCCCTTCATTATTTCACTTAAGTGGTGACATCATCTGCTGAATACAATGGACCCATTGAATGTACTAAAACCAAATGTGTAAATTTAATCCAGGTCTAAGACAAAATTTTGTGATCAGATTAATCAAACTTCAGTATAAAGGTCAGTCCAAACTCACTGGCCAAGCTGCAACAATGAATTATATTGAAAAGTACAATTTCATATTAATGAAGGCAGTAAAATAGTTGTAATGGATCAAACTATTATTACTCTGCTAATATATCAGTTCCTTTTACATCTTTATACCAGAATTTGGTACAAATGTACATCAATAAAAGATAACCATGTAACCTTCTTTATAACGGTTTATATCAAGTAAAGTAGTGCTTCAAGGACACAGGACAAAATATGATCACATATAAATCAGCTATATCTTTAGCAAATATGTATAACTGAAGACATAAATATATGTCATACCTATAGTTAATAAATCATCTTTGGCAGATGTTGTGAGAATTGCAGTAGATGATGGTAATGTTGGGTTCTTTTTGTGATCAGGACATACCTGAAGTAAGTGTATTTAATTCATGAAAATTATATGCAAACATTGTCAAAGAAATACCTATGAATATCCCCTACAAATCAAAGTGTGAATTGTACAGTAATTTTAAAAACCTTTGGACAAAGCAAAATTTAATCACGTGAAATATTTTTATCATTTACATTGTTTGTGTTAACTATAATAACAGTAACATTTTGAACATTTTCATAAAATCTAGTTTATTTGACTCAAAGAGTAGGTCTATAACAATAAAACATGAAGTTACCCAAAGCAAAGGCAATCATCCATTCATAGAGATTTTGTTCATCTATAAGCATTCAGCTTTTCAATAATCAATGCAGTTAAATCAAAACAACTAAATAAAATCATACTGTATCAGCAGTGTATTGTTTTGATGAACTGTGTGTAGATTTCTTCCACTTGTAGCACACTTTTCCTTCAGTAGCTGTAAATATATTAATAATCAAAGTCTATGTAATGAGCATGATGAAGTAAATAATTAAATATAAACAGACAATTGATTTTATTTTAAATGTGTTGCAAAACACGGGACATACTATTTTTATCTGATATTTACTGTAGTGACCTTTTTTATATGAACATAAATAAGATTCCTTTTTCTTACAACAGATAATAGGTGTATCTGTTTTTGTAGTTATGAACAGTTGTGTCTCTTTGCTACCATACACACCTTTTTGATAAAAAAAATTCCTTTGACCTTGATCTTTTTACTATAACTTTATACAAAGACAGATTTAACATTGTTGCCATAGCAATTTTACATTTTAAATTTATGTATCGATCTAAGCTGGTGTGGCTCGGTGGATTAAGTGCTCTGCTCATGATAAAAAAGTACCAGGTTTGATTCCCCCTGTGGCCACACAGGTGTTCTGTCTTTCGGGTGAGACAGTAAAAACCGAAGTCCGGTGTCATGGCAGGCATAGCTCTTAAAAGATCCCACGCTGCTTTAGGATCTGTTGCAAAAGTGTAAATTTCTATGCAATGCATCTGCCAGATGCAATCATCATATATGTGAAATAATTGTGAAGTGACATAAAATCATCAATCATGCGATTTAAATCTATCTAGAAATTATCTCTTTATCCCTTATCACCTTGTCTTCAGACATAAATAGACTTCACATATGTTCCATATCAAAACTGGTACAAAAGAATTAAAGAAATACGCGATTTAAATCTATCTAGAAGTTTTCTCTTTACCCCTTATCACCTTGTCCTCAGACATAAATAGCCTTAATATAATATGTTCCATATCAAGACTGGTACAAAAAAATTAAAGAAATAGTGTTTGTTTGTTTCTTCAAGATTTTGTCACCAGTCTGGTGTATATCTTCATAATTTTTACGTATGCCATGAACTTATCAAAACCAGTCAGGAACCTTTTGCATGCCATATATCATGACGAGTTACCTTGCTTTACACTGTCTCATTTTTTTACCCATGCAATGGACTTTCCAAAACCAGTAAGCGACCTTTTACATGCCACATATATAATGACATGTGACGTAGTTTTATGCTGTCTCATTATTTTTACCCATGCAATGGACTTGCTCAAATCAGTTAGTGACCTTTTACATGCCATGTGGCCTTGCTTTATGCTGTGTCATTACTTTTACCTATACAATGGACTTGCCCTAACCAGTAAGGAGTCTTTTACGTCATGCCATGTACATGTAGCCATATGGATTATGCTGTCTCAGTTAAAAGACAGATAGGGAGGAAGAAGATGTTAAATCACCTTAAAAAATACCCTTTCCAATAATCTAGTTTAGCAAAAGTCATGAGATTAGAAATCCAGACGATTTCACTGGACCAATCAGCCTCTTTGAAAAAATATCATCAACTTTTGGATCAGATGTCAAGATATAAATCCACTGTCTCCTAATATAATATATCTATCCGGTAATGGGTGTTAGTGAATCTATACTTGAATACTAGATCTTGACATCTTTATCACAAGAAAATATTTTTAAACACCATAAATCAGATTCACTTTTTTCTTTAACCCATGGAAGGATAATCAGGCCTATAGCTATTGGACAATAGAAAGATTCAATGAGACATATACCTCGGACCACTTCTGCTGGAGGAAAATTATACTCCATGAGTGTGACTGATTCCCTGTTGCCAGCTTTAACACAATCTGTGATATACAAAGGATGAATGATGGAGATGTGTTCATTGATGTAAGCATCACTCTCGTGAATTCTGTAAGAATATGTAGATTGTTCACACTCAACATCACTCTGGAGTAAACTATCTTCACCATTAGATACTCATTAGGGAGACCTAATAATTTTTTCAAACTTCAGTTATGGAATATCCATTTGTGAAATATCCTTGAGGTATCTTTCTAGTGCATTACCTTTTATAGTTCCAAGCAACTCAGTTTCAACACAACATTCAAGAGATTCAACTAAATAATTATAGAGTAGCATATACATGTACATGTATACAAAATGGATCACCATGGTAACTTAAAAGATTTTCTACTTACATGTGCACTACTTGATATAAAAGCATTTTCTATCCATTATATAATCATATACTACTACTAGTAAGTAATTTTTTTTCTGATTAAACATACATATATATATTGCTTTCTATTTAAAAACAAACTAAAATTAACGGATGGATATGAATGTGAGCATTCAATTCTTACAAAAATAATGATCATCTATTTACCCAAGTACTCTAGAGTGGCAGAAAATTGCAGGTGACGATGAATCTATTCTACATTAACTAAGTAGAGTTGTCCTAAGGGGAGAAATACCCCTCACAACAACAAAATTTGAAGTAGGGCAAAGACCAAGGTAAAGGTCACAAGGTCTAAAATTTTGGTTCTGACAGACAGGTCTTGCCACGAGGAATACACATGAGTAGTATAAAGGCCCCATCTCTTTTTGTTAAAAAGTTATAGCTAAGGTTAAAGTTTTTCAAAAGTAGGTTAAACATCAAGGTCATAGGGTCAAAAATTTTGATAACAATAGACAGGTCTTGTCACAAGGAGCACACATGTGTAGTATGAAGGCCCAATCTCTTTTAGTTCAAAATTTATGCCTAAGGTTAAAAATTTTCAAAAGTAGGTCATACGTCATGATCAAGGTCTTGAGGTCAAAAATTTTGGTACTGACATGGTTTTGCCACATGAAATACACATGTATAGTATGAAGGCTCCATCTCTTTTGATTCAAAAGCTATGGATAAGATTAAAGCTTTTTAAAAGTAGGTCAAACATCAAGATCAAGGTTACAAGCTAAAAAATGTTGGTACGGACAAACAGGTCTTGCCACAAGAAATACACATGTATAGTATGATGGCCCCATTTCTTTTAGTTCAAAAGTTAGAGCCACGTTTAAAGTAATCTGGACATATAAACAAACACAGACAGATGGACGGACAAAAAGACAAACAAGGTGATTCCATTATACCCCCCTACACTTTGTTTGGTGAAAACGGAAATTAAAAATCGTACTTGATTGTATCTGTATCTGAGGTATCACAGCTGAAGAGAAACATTGCAATATCTTGAGTCACCACTGTTCCTCCATTATCAACTGTAATAAAATACCATGAATGTTTATTGCATGAATGATGAAAGATGATAATCAAAACCTGAAGAAGTACCCCTGAACAATGGATATGGGGAGAAGTATGATTTATCAAATAAATCTTTTCAACATGTTTGAAAGTCTGAGTAAGTTGAGGAAGTTATTATTGTTAACTGGTATCCAAACACCAGACAATTACACATTACAAACTTGATTATAAGCAGGCACATAAATTCTATTTTCAGTTGTAAAATGGTCTTGGATAAATAGTATTATACATGTATGACAACTTTAAACACAAAGAATGACAATCTAAGGTTACCTAGTTAATACAGTTACCTCTACTTTTTGTTTTGTTTTATAGAAACTATGGTTGATATGCAAATTTTAACAATTTTTCATTTCTATGATACAGGGAGAGATGTTCCCACTCACCCATTCACATTGGCCAATTAATTCATTCTGTGGTCAACTCAAGTGCTCTGGCAATGTTTCACCAATATAGTGATTAAATTGAAGGAAGTTTAATTATAAATTATTCTGTTTGGTTTTTTCCATCTCATTCAGAATTATACTAAAAGTCTGCAGGATCCGATTTTTTCTTTTGATGCAATGTAATTCATTTTTTCAAACAGAAATTTTTCGTATCCATGTATGAATATAATTTAAGCACCCAGCAGCAAGAGGATTGCTAGAGAGTGTGAGGTATATGAAAGTTAGTTTGAATTACTCTGGCCATAAACCCACTTTATACATTACAATAGTGAAACCAAACGGCACAGTATCCTCAGAACTGGGCATTTAATGTCAGAAAATGACTAAGACCATATGAAACAGAAATAAAGGAATATGTGCAAAAGTGCAAAGCAAGTTGAAATATATGAGAACCCTAAAATCAAGCATTGAAAAAAACTTGACTCAGCTAGACTATCAATTTAAAAATGCATAAAACATTAGCATGACTTATGTAACACACATTCACTTTTTTTGCAGCTATTCACTGTTATTGTATGCTATTGTTTTTCTCTTTTTCCTTATTTTTAATGAGGGCTCCTGAAGGTACTGGTTGTAATATATGCAAGCAGAAAAATACAAATTTATCAAACTTACAATTGAAAAGTTGAAAAAGTATCAAAATTAAAACCTGCAATGTTAATTAAAGATTGTATAACAACCAAACCCTCTTTCCATGCACTTCCCTTTCAAAAAATCGAAATTGCCTTGAAGTCAATCTGTTGTTGAACATGTATATGTAAAACCTCAGAGTCACTTACCCCATTCTTTTTGTTCTTTCATGTCAACACTAGATGAAAACCATGCAGTTTCATCTTGAAACATGTTTGTATGTAAATCTAATTACAATGGAATATGTATGTAGTTGATTTTCTCAAATTCTGAAAAATTCTGTAAGAAACAGTTAAATTATTACTTTGACTCATTATAAACATGAACTTATTATCACTTAAGTCAATTAAAGAATTCTAGAATCAGCACCTTGCTGTATGTTCTCGACCTGTAAACTGAGTTGTTGTTGTAAACCCAGTGTATTATAATCATGAATATATGTGTACTTCCATCTTGATCGTCATGGTTTAAAACATTTAACTTTATGCATGTGGCATGCCAGTGACAAGACCCACTGGTAGTCTCTAAGGAAAGAGAAATACAGTGATGCTCCGTTTATCTGGTCACATTTGTTCCCGGCCGATTTTTTCGGATAAACTGATTTTCCGGGTTACCGGATCATAGTACATAAGATGTTAAAGAATCTAATTTCTTGCTGATAGAACACAAGTAAATGTACATTCATTAAATGCGTTTAATTTGTATACATAGAAATATATATCTATTATGTATTTAATATATTCAGTTTTCAAATAGGGAAAACTCAAAGCTAGAGTATGGAGTTTGCAAAATTTCTTTACAATATAACTTAAATTGTGTAGTAAATATGTCAAAATAGTCCATAAGAAATCATCATTACCAATTAACTGAAAAACATGACACTTTTCTGCATTGAAATTACTAAGTCCAAAAAAATGTCGAAAAAACATCAAAAATTTGATTTTGAAACGGAACCAAAAATAACAGCACTTCTTAACACATCTGTCTAGATCATTCCTATGCATTCAGTTTGTCTCTGTGTGCCCCCGGTCTGAAATTTGTTAAAGGAGGGTACCCTCTGTGACCTACTTTTGCCTGTGGTGGCGCCACATAGTGATGGATCTGGACGAAAAACAACAACACTTGTAGGGGACCATGAGTACTTCATGCATACCAAGTTTCATCAAATTCTTTTCAGCTCTTCTGAGTAAAAAGTCGAAAATGTGAAAAGTTAACTACCGATGACGGACGGACGACTGATCACAATAGCTCACTTGAGCCGAGTTAATAAAAACCCCATACCTGACGCAAAAAGCAAAAGGTCCAAATTGGTCTATATTGCCTTTCTGAGCACTTTGAACACAACTTGCCCCAGGCCCTCTGATCAAATTCTTAACATTAAACAATAATATATATTTCCCTCAAATCTGATCAAATACTCAATTGCAAATATTCAAAAACACATAAAATCTTTTATTTTTTCAATCCACATAATATATATTTCCCTCAAATCTGATCAAATACTCAATTGCAAATATTCAAAAACACATAAAATCTTTTATTTTTTCAATCCACATAAAAAACAAAAAGCCCTTTTGGATTGCTCTAATGCATTTACTTTGTCATTTTATGTACTTTAATAGTCTGAAGATGAAGTTTGTCAAAGGAGGGTATCTCTGGGGCCTAGAGTATGTCATTCCACCTTGTCCCGGCCTGGATCCATTCTTTGAATTATGGACCTTTTTTCAAACATAACAACACTTGTATAAAGGGAACCTTGATCAAGTGCTTTATCACTACCAATTTTAAGCTTCACCCACAGGACTTTCGGCTTGTTGGTCCCCTCCCCACCCTCAATTATATATTAGTATAATTGACGGGGGGACAACGAGCTGAAAGCCCTGTGCTTCACCAAAATCCGTAAGCCATTAAATCTAAGAAGTCCATCTGGGCTGAATATAATATTATGAAAGTGCACAATCCCCCTTCCCTTTTCATCCTACAGAATTTAATAAAAATACTGAAAATAATATTTTTGCATTTTAGTTCTTCGCAATAACATTTATTTCTGTTAAGGCTAAAAGAAAAAATATATGTTAATTTCCTGTAACCCGACCAATCCTAATTTTTGTCCCTGACCCCAAACTTTTTTATTGCACTTTCAGTAGAAATCTATTCCAATGTTGAATATTTGCCTTAATTAAAATGTAGTTTTTGATGCATGTATTCGGGGGATAGTTGTTTTAAGGAATAAAATAATCATACACTTGTCATTAATGGTGAGTCAGGTCCAAATGCATTCTAGTTGCCATCAAACATAATAATGATTCAGTAGTAAGTAAAATCTGTGACCTACCGATACTATTATTTTTTTCAGCATGTTACAGGATACATGCATATTTTTTGTTTGGCCTAATTAAATTCTAAAGATTAAATACTCAAATTTCATGCATAATATGCAAATCTTTAATCAGAAGTAACACACGTACTGAAAATGTGCAAAAATGACAAAGTTGAAAAAAAACCCCAAAAGCATGATCACTAGATATGCCACCAAAATCTACAATGCTTAATCTTAAGATAATAATTTTTAGATAAATAAGTGATGCATTCGGTTTGTCAAACTCTTGAACTTATATATTAAAAGAATTTGAAGAGAGAAAATGTAAAAAGGTCATATAAAAATGTGCAAACATTAAGAAGTTTAAAAAGAATTAAGTTACAAACATGTGAAAATTTTGATTTTCTATTTTAATGAAAAGCACAAACTTAACATAATTGACTTTCCTAGATCACTCTGATGAATTTTATTAATAGCTAGTAATCTAAAGTTGATCTATATATTGTAACAACCCATACGAAGGATTATATTTGTAAGCTATATAGATTCTCAAAAGAGGGTGTACACACTCAGTACCTTGACACCCTTTGAGTAATCTTGAAAAGACACATACCAGTACTTTAAGTAGCGAACATGTTAAATATGTGAAACGGAAAGTGTCAAATTAAATAAATGACGTCTGTAGGTAGAAAATGCAAAGATTGACAAAACACTACACTCAGGGTCACTGCACCTTAAGCTAGTACAGCTGATCAGGACAACCTAAAAACATACAATCTGACTTCAAGAGCCAGCAATGAAATTATGAATACATGGCTAACAAAATTGACTTGACATATATGTGGTCATAAGTATCTTACGTACTACCTAATATATATTTTGTCAATAACGACTTAAGCCTAATTAAGTTGCCTTACTCCTTTCTGATCTCCACATGATCCCACACTCAACCCCTCCTATCTAAAGTCAAATTTGATCTTCAGGACAAACACACAACCCCTCCCCATTCACCCCTTTAATCTTTATATTTGCAATTAATTCACCTGCATGTACTGAATGTGACATATTCATCATCCATTTCTCTAGTAATGCAGTGGCCTGGGGCCAGTTGTTCGAAACTGTAATTTTAACCGTTGGTTAAGCCAGGGACGTATACGTCCCTGGTTAAGCTAACCAGTGGTTAAAATTTGAGAGACATAAAAGATTTCTGTAAAAAAATCTATCATAAGTGTCATTGCATTGTACTGTACATTCATAATCATACATATTGGAGTTAATATAGGTACACTTAAATATTTATTTAGATATATACATCCATAAAATAATATAGAAGTGTGTGTATGTGTCTGTGTGGTATAATCTACAATTACGCAACTTACACATGTATTTTACATGGTTTATAGCCTAAATGAATTTGAGAAGCAAGTCACTGTTCTAAATTCGGGCTCAGAAAGACAGAATCTATTTCGTCTGCTTGGAAAATTCATACGCACAACGTGAAACTTTGGAATATAATGTACAAATGTTTCTATTTATATTTAGCATTTAACACAGTTACTATGAATAATGCTTTTCTTTCTTTTCAAGTAGAATTGATTTGGAACAACACGATTAATTGTTGTACTATTTTTTTGAGCGGACGTGAATAAATCAATGCACGCCGGTTATTGTTTACGATATATTTATGCGAAATATGGATAAAAGGCGTTTAGACAACAACGCTGGTGGACTTCCACCTGGGTGGAAGAGAGAAGAAGTGGTTCGAAAATCTGGTCTATCATCTGGACGAACTGATGTTTATTACACAAGGTAATAATAAATGTTTTTGTTAGAATTTCCTCTTACCAGACTGAAAGTGAAAACGTTTCAAAAATTTCGGACAAAAGCTCGTATGCTATGCTGTCGGCCTATTCTGCGCCCTTAAACACACTTGCCTATGTTAACTTGGTTTGAAAAAAAGAACCAGCAAAATAACATTCAACACTTTTAGACTGATCTTTACAGGGCACAGGTATTTGAAGCTCGTTAAGTTCACAGCAAACATCTAGAATCATAGACGTTTCGGCACCAGGATGTTTCGGCACCAGGACGTTTCGGCACCTGCTAAGATGTTTCGGCACCAGGATGTTTCGGCACCAGGACGTTTCGGCACCCATAATAAATTCACTATAGGTGTTGAACTTAATGTTCGGTTGTATTTGTGCCAGTACATATATTATACATCTACAGTAAACTTCACAGGAGTTGTCTGCAGTCGTTAGGTTTCAATAATTTACAATGTAAAAAACGAAACCTTTCACATATTTATACATGCGGACATTGCAACCATGACCTTGAACTACGGTAGATATGTAACATTCAATGTACTTGGTGTAGAGTTTGTATAGGCGAGTCGGGTTCGATTCCTATGGTTTCCATTATAACTATGAAAGTTTGGTCACCTCATGTTTCCATGTTGGGATATGACTGAAAAATTGCTGAAATCCACGTTTAACCACTGCATTATGATTTTATCGTTATAAATTGTGAAAACGTGAAACTCAACAAGCCTGGTTTTGTCAAGGTGGCTCACATGCAATTGCTTTCTTCAAATAGACCAAATCTATGGTTGTAAGTGTATTCATTTATTTCATAACAACAAAAATAAAATAATGAAATGTCAATCGATGGCATGCAGCACTAAATCAAACACACAAAGCACTAGTAACAATTAAACAATTAAATCGACGGTCCATAAATGCCTGCGCATCTACGTAATAAAGATGTAGCGCTGATTTCTCGCTGTCTGTACATCTCCCACAGCGCAAAAAGACGGCCCTCTAGGGAAACGGTCCTTTTCCGCTGATATCTGGTGAGTTTATTCTCACTAACAAGGCGGACTGTCATAGGGATGCTGGTGGCCTCCTTATTAAGTTCAAGAATCAAGAGATAGAACGGCACTGGTCCTCTCGTACTTGTTCGTGAGTTGAGGCGGTTATGCCACCCTTCAACATCGTTGTTCGTTCTGATCGAGCGGTTGAAGATGGACCAATTCCTTGGTTTGAATGTCCTCGAAGAAATCCATGTGTTGTAAACATAATCCATGACGGACTTGATCGGTTCCGACTCTGCACGGTCGTCCAGCCACAGGAAAGTATCCTGGATGTGCTCGTGAGGCAGGAATGGGAGGGCCATGACTTGACGAAGAAATTCATACACATCACCGCGTTTGGAATAGGCAGCCTGTGAAAAAAGTACTCGATTAGATGTATACATATGAAATAAAACCCCTCATTTGGACAATATTGCTCGCGCTCAAGATATGTGGGTTCGATTCGAAAAACTTCAACTTTTACTGACGACGCTTCTCAAGTGAAAGAGGGTTCGAATCTGATTGTCATATTTGGAAAATTGAGAGACAGTCAAACATACAAAACAAGACAGAATAAAACAAAAATTGGACTCCGCAAACTACAAAATAAAAGTTTTATAAGCTAAACAATACTTATCATATCATATCATATCATACTTATCAAAACATATCATATATATTCATATATTTTACTTCAAATGCTGTACAAAATTACTATTTCTCAACTTCTTATGTATGCTTAAAAGTGATGCCATATTTCCTGGTTTCAAGATTCAATGTATTTTGAGCAAGAATATATAAGACAGTTACCTGTAGACCCATCTCCTTAATCTTTCTGAAGACGGCCTGTGTCCAGTGGAAGACACAACCCTGGATCTGGACCCCGGGAAATCTATCTCCCAAAGCATTCCAGACGGCTCTTTCAAAGTCAACGACCGCTCTCTCAAAGGCAATTGAACTAGGCAACAAATGGTCAATGGTTCTTAGCACCTACAAACGACGCGGAAGGTACCATCCATATACCAGGTCTTGGCGCCCGCTAGAAGTTTCAGTTGGTGGTCTGTGTACATCAGTAAATGTCTCCTGCTGCCCACGAAAACGTCGTCTCTGTGCAACTCCGGAGTGTGCGTATCCAGGAAGTACTCGTCCAATACAAAGTCAAGATCTGAGGGGTCTGCAGGTCGCTGTCCTTTCCTCTCCCTGTTCACAGCACGTACAAGGTTTACCACTTTTGGACGACTGGGTGCAGGCGCATTCGAATCTCCATACGCGTTCATCGCATCCTCTACCACTTGTGGTGCCGACTTTGTGAACATGCTGTCAGGTGCCAATCGCTTGGTCTCTGCCTTGATCTTAACTGCGATGTCGGACCCGGGCTCAGGAGGATGTATGTGGTTGACCAGGTTGATAGGAGGCACCACGTTGAATGACGGTCGCTGGACAGTACGCACTCTTGGACCTCTTTGAGCATCTCCAATGTGTCGTGTCGCCTTTGGCCTTCTTCAATGTATATTGGAATCCCTGCGTATCTACGAGTTTTCTCTTGCCTCTTTTGGTGCCGAGTTCAACTTCCTCATACACCACAGTTGATGGTTCTGCATTAGCCTGGACCACGTTGTCTATGTCATCTGTGACCGATACCTCATGAACAGGTTGGGGGACAGCAAAGGATCTGTCGATGGCAAATGAGTCGTTGGCGATTGAGTCGTTGATGGGTTCGTTGGCGGTAGAGTCGTTGGCGGGTTGGTTAGCGGTTGAATCGTTGATGGGTTCGTTGGCAGTTGAGTCGTTGGCGGGTTGATTAGCGGTTGAATCGTTGATGGGTTCGTTAGCGGTTGAATCGTTGATGGTTTCGTTGGCGGTTGAATCATTGATGAGTTCGTTAGCAGTTGAATTGTTGATGGGTTCGTTGGCGGTTGAGTCGTTGGCGGGTTCAAAATTACATCTTCACAAAGAGAAAATAATGAAAGAGAAACGGAATATGGATTAAGAGAATATATTAAAAAAAAAAAACACTGTCATTTGTATTATTGTACATTGAAACAAACGAATGTAACTTTTGATTGCAGTATTTTCAAAAAAATGTCAGATATTATATGATATAAACATATACCTTATCATAATTATGTATTTTGATTGGGATTTGTGTATATGTGTATGTATGTAGGTGTGTATAAATGTATGTATATTGTGTCCACGTATGAGGGTACCGTGTATGTAATGTATATGAATGTGATTACGTATCGTAATATTACGTAACGGCTTCCTGTGCCATAAAGCCCAATCGTGTCAGTTTTCACTGATATCGGCAGTGTCTTACCTATTGCATTCTTTTTTAATCAATAGCTTATCAACTTTGTCTGATATTACTAGTAACCAAAATGTGAACATGAACACATAATTAAATTATGATGAAAAATTTTGCTACATCCTACGGAAAAGTACATGGATAGCGAACACCCCTATATGATACATATATTTAATGACATTTTTTATATAATTTATTAATATGTGTGTTTCATATAAATATGATTTTAGGAAAGAAATTAATTTATTTCTAAGATAAAATGTGTTTTTTGTTTGTTTGTTTGTTTGTTTGTTTGTTTTTTTGATAATTTATTGATATATCATGCCCTAAACATTAAATTCAATATGTCCCGGGCCAGAGCATATTAATAACAATTTATATAATAATCTACAAATTCCACGTAAATACATAATTATGAACAAAAATGTGAACTATACAATCTTTTAAATCAAAATGTTTAGTATTTTTTATATCTAATATATTTAGCATCACACAATGTTTTCTATGATAAGTAATTGACAACTAAAGAAATTCGTCTCTATATAAAATCTTTATCTTGTGATATTTTGTGCAGATTAAGTAGATGATATATAATAAAGATTAAAAAAAAAACCAACAACAATACAGTGATAATCAACAACTTTCCTCTTTAATCCCGAATTAAATAGGGTTTTTTATTTTCGTATACATGTATACATGTACATGCATGTGCACATATGTTGATACTATAAATAATTTTATTTCTAGTATAAACAGTAAAACACTATCTAACATTTTTATTACATGTTGCCATGACTTCTGAAATTAATATTGATTAAGTATAAAACAGTATGCTGTAACATGTAACATTTTCTCTAACTTAATTTAAAAAAAGAAGCGCTTTGGACCACATTTTCTCTACCTTTATCTAAAAAAGAATCGCTTTGGACCACATTTTAACATTAACTTCATATACATTAGATATTGAGTATCATTAGCCAAACATGAATGCAAATCGGAATTAACTACACCTAAGTCGAGCAAGGGGTGTCCAAAGCGCTTTTTTATTTAATTTATCTTTTTCTTTTGTTACAATTTATACATATTAATTTGTACTTACCGGTACCGCATAACCGATGGGTCCATCTCAAACAGTCGTCACATTGAATAGCATGCTGGCGAGGACGCACAGAAGACTTGCAAGACACACATAAGTTCGACATGATGAATGATTTATCATGCTATATTCTCTTTTTTATATATATTTTACCATTTTAATTACAATACTCATAATTAATGATGTTTATATTGTATTTGTAAAGACTTGCTTTTATCCCAATGATCGTGCATATATCAGCTTGGACAATTTGCATACCTTTTACCTGAAACCATAACTGAAACCTTGTGATGACTAGAACAATATGCATGGTCTAATTAAGTAATTATCCTTTGATCTTACCATTTCAATAGAAAACAAAAATAGTAGTGTGTGTTGTAAATATTTAATGATAATAACAATAGTTTGTTTCTAATAGTATTACAGATCAATTTATTAATCATATTAAACATTCTTATAACTTGCATAAACATAATATGTTATATTATATAATAATTATATCTGAATGTTACAAATATAAATCATAATGGGTGTCGAAAATAGGTGCCGAAACATCCTACACCTGGTGCCGAAACATCCTATACCTGGTGCCGAAACGACCTGTGTATAGGTGCCGAAACATCTTGGTGCCGAAACGTCCTGATTCCAACATCTATTTATAATGGCTTTAATGCCCCTACAGGGGTATACACCAAAAAAAAAGAAAAAAAAAAAAAAAAACGGTGTATACCCCTGTAGGGGCATAATAGATGTTTGTTGTGAACTTACAGAGCTTCAAATACCTGTGCAACAGGGTGATACAATTTTTATTTGTTATCCTGTTGTATAATTAAGAAAAAACATAGTTAATGTCAACAGACCCATGCGTCACCTGAACGTCAACTTATTCGGCCCTATCGAGGTTACAGTGTATATATAAATGAAACAGACTATAATATTGGACAAAATTGACGTGAAGTGGATTTCTACGAAAGATTAGAATTTGCTATAGTTGGCTCAGGGCCAGTTGAACTCGCGATATTTTTCCTGTGTATTGTAAATTAAATGATCTTGCTCGATCTACTGTGTTCCTTCTTCATTAGGCCTTCTTACTAGAGGCTGAGTCCTATTTTCTTCAATTGTACACAATCGGAGATAAAACAGAGCTCGCCTAAAAAATGTGCACCAGTGTTTTCACGGAAGCGATTACAATGTCGCAAAATGCGCAGCGCAGAATTAGCTGATGCGCAGAATAGGCTGACACAGCAGTAATGTAATAAATTTTATACATACTTGTCTTGTAATTTAAATTCCATAAACGGCCTTTGGCCCAACACCACAGATGTCCATATAGGCAACAATAAATGTTACTTTCCGTCACAGAACCTAGATAGACTATTAAAATAAATTATACATTTAATGTATGGACCTCTTTGTAGTTGAATATGAAGGTTCGTCTACCTGAAGCAGTTATATTCTCCCTCCCCCCCAAATGGTAAACATGTCATTTGATTGTATAAACAAGAGCATGTTACAGGCACCTGTTAGAGGTGTTAATTGGTTTCGCCACGATTTTGGAAAGTAATTACAATGTGATAACAATTTAGGTAATATGAAATCAGTATGTTCACTCGTGGGATGTTTGTTTAAACCATAAGTAATGGATAGTCCTGCAAAAAGAAATCGGCTTTTATTAGACAGTAAACAAAAATTGGAAATCTTTGATTCTTCGAATTCCAAACTACATGTATCCCAACAGTAGACTGAAAATTATTTTTGGAGAAGTGGAATGTTACACCTATCACTATCAAAAATTGTTGGATCCGCAGTGGTTTGGTTCCTTGCAATGAAAATGCAACCGAAAAGGGTACAGTGACAAATTCTACCGATGTCGAGCACATACTATCGCGTGTTCAAGATGAACTTGATATTGATCCGGACATGAGGTTGACCGTGCGTGGATTCGTAAATGCTGGTAGGAATCTCTAGCATTCAGAGGAACTGACTGATGATGAAATCATTGCTTGCGTAGTAGACACGGACTCGAATTCCAAAAATCAAACATACGATGATGACGACGAATTTTCGCCTGAACCCCCACTGTCTAGTAAGCAGGCAAGGGTTGCTTTAGACGCTCTTTTGCGCCACCTCGAATCGTGGGACAACACAACGGATGCAGAAATTAACTTCTGTTTGACTCTCAAGGACAAACTTTGCCCTTCAAAGCAGTCAACTTTCGATTCTTTCTTTCAAGTAAAATGATGCACTGTACAATGTACATATCATGCGTTTTGCATTGCATAACTCTTAATTTCGGTGTGGTTTAAACATTTTCTGTGAACTTGAACTATCAGATTATTATGACATAGACTGTCTGTCAATGAGTCTGTCGATATAATGCCAATTTGGCTCATGTACAAAGGTTGGCGATATAGCCAGGGAGCATTGTAGTTTTATATTGAAATTTGGTGAGAATCAGGACTTTGTCTTTGCCTACCATCTATTCTTAAATACAACATATGAAACTAACTGGTGTCAAGTGACAATGGCACTAACAACCATGTTCCACCGCAGACATTTACAGACCCCTGATTCAGGACCTGAAATTCAGAGGTGAGACCAGGTGCGGGGAGGAGTAAGTGTCACCAGAATGGCTAGCCACACCTGCCATGAATGGACTTACATACAGAAGAAATAAATGTAACTGAGCACTGTATATATATAAATGAATGTGCACCAAAACTGTGTACAAAGTGTCATTGTCACATAACATAAGGAAAAAGTATAATAATACATGTATGTACATGTAAGTCAAACACTCCACAGGAAACCTTTCTACGAGCTGAAGACCACACTGCAAAAGGAATGTGTGACATTAATGCAAAATTTGAAAGTAACTGATGTCAAGTGACTATGGCTCTAACAATAATTTACAAAATGTATCACACTAGCAGATAGTTATGGATCCCTGAAATTAAAAAAATATGTATCTCCCATTTTCAACATCTTGGATGAAATTTATTACAGAGTTCTTGAAATCTTTTATTCCCGCTGGTAAAATTGTTTGAATTTAAAAAAAATTAGTCCAAAATGGTGGGAAACTGCACTAGCCCTTGTGTAATTTTTCATCGCCGCATTACGCTAAAGTGGAATTTCTGATCCAGACAAAGTCTGTATTTGTAAAATGTTTGACCTTTATAAATGAACAACTGTGTAGGTCTTAAATTGTAACATTACCAAGTTGACTTTGAGTTTGAATTAGTGTTGCTTCTGTCGAGACTGACATGTTTATGTCAAGTGTCTGTGTGAATGACTGACACCCCAAAAAGGGATTCAAGAACACGGTTATTATTATATCTTCTTTCGGTCCAGGGCAAAACAGTTAAGATACTATTGAATCTTGAATAGGGGTGAACGCTATATTTACAAGTGCTCATAAAAACTACCTAAAAACATATTTACATGAAATTTAAAATGGTGGAAGACCTTGAAAGAAAGGTCTTAAAATTGACCTAGGTAGTGGCCTACACATTTTTACTGGTTGGTTCCAAAGGTGGATTGCTGTAGGGAAGAAGGATATTTGTAAACACATGTCATACAACATGTACATGTACTGTAGTACGTGAAAATGAGAAAACTAAGACTTAAGAGCCGCCAATTGCAAAAAGTGGCCTCAAAGTTAAGTTGCCCCAAAGTAAAGTTCTCATATATTGGTTAAGTCACTCTATGATTTCATATCAAGTAATCTCATATAGAGATTCATCTATAATATGATATAATAAAAAATGTATAGGTTATTGGAAAGGTTTGTATAATATTGTAAGTAATAAATTATTAAGAAGTTATTTATCTATTTTCATATATATTAGCAAAATAATTTCTTTGATGATATGTTTGCTAGATTTGTATGAAAAAATAAGAAATTTTCTGTAGATATGTATCATACTACAATGTATGTCATTCAATCCAATTTCTTCTCTTGTAATCTTTGCAAACCCATCCCCTACCCTCACTTTTTACCACATCCGTAAAACAAATATTAATTAGTACATTTACTGATATGAAAGAACAGTCAAATCAGTATACAGATAGTAATAAACCAATCACATGGAGTGACTTGACATTGTGGGGTGACTTCACCAATATAGAGCGATTTTACTTTGGTGACTTAACCCAGTCAATGAATATGAAATTGTACGGTCCAGTAAACTAGGACAATACACCAGACCGAAGAAACTTTTACCAGACCGAAAATAAAATGAACATTTTTGGAATGATAGTCACATAAATCATACAACGACTGTTCACTTTAGGTATTACTGGTTTATTGCAAATCTCTGGCAAGCAAAAACACATCTCTCCAGTTTTCTTCTTCAACAAAATCAATACAATAATCATCCTTGTCAATATCTTTCCCCATATACTGGTAAATGAAAGGGCCTTTAAAATTTCTTTTAATTTTTGTTCATCTTCACCAGACAATCAGTCCGGAAATCCAAGGTTATTTATAATTTATGGGACCAACAGCATTTTTACCAGATATTTCATTTTCACTGCTTAACCTTGGGACGACTTAACTTACATGTAGAAATTCTTTTTCATCCATTTGGGACATGACATCACAGTGTGGTGTGTGTATTGAAGAACCTGTGATAAAACACACTGGGAAATCACCCCAAAACACAGTATGATTTCCAGTTTAAATATTGACTCGATTACCTACAAAAATGTATGTTATGTAAAATCCCTGTATTTTGTGTAATTTCTACATTGATAACTGGATTACAATAACTTTGATACATGTACATTGTAAGTGTATAAATTACAGAACAACTGGACTGTACTATATGTTACTATTTTGGTATAATTGTTATAATTTCCCACAACAAATAGTAAAGTTTTTTCCCTAAATGAAAAATTTCTGGTTATTGTATTTCATTAGCAATAACAACAGTACCATATTCTAGTGCTTCTAAGCCGGTGTGGCCCAGTGGATGAGGTGCTCTGCTCATGACCTCGAGGTCATGGGTTCAATTCCCGCCCAGGGCATACTGCTGTTCTGTCTTTCAGATGAGACAGTAAAAACCAAGGTCCCATGTCATGGTAGGCATGGCATGTTAAAGATCCCTCACTGCTTTGGGTGGGCCCGTTGCAAAGGTAGAAATTTCTGTGCAATGCATAAGGCAGATGCCTTCACCATATACATTAAATAACAGTGGAGTGACGTAAAACAGCAATCAAACAGTCAATCTAGTGCTTCTAGCATTTTAAGTTTTACTTTTCAGTCCTGATGGCAAGAAGATTCGTAGCAAGCCACAGCTGTCCCGTTTACTTGGAGACTCCATTGATCTGGGTGCATTTGACTTCCGGACAGGAAAAATAAATCATAGTCAGTTGAGAAAAAGTAAGCCACCACAAAGACCATTTGATATCCCAAAAGGTTTGTCTTGTATTCATAGTATATAGTTCCAAGAATTCCTAACCTGCACAAGTTATGAGAATGGTATATAGGTTTTTGGACATGATGTTCATTACTTGAGCCATTGAATAAAATGTATGTATGTTTTCTTTCTGATATAAAGAAAATCTACAGGTACTGAACAATCACTTTTAGTGTTATTAACCTGGGGATATATGGTTTTCTTTATGAATGATTTATCTCATAAGATGTTTTTAAATGTGCATGTTTATATTCACTTTCATAAATGGGTCAATTCTCATAAACTTTGAAGCTCAAACTGCTTATTTAGGAAGAATTATAGATGTTTAATCTCATATTCTGTATATTTCAGTCAGTGTTTCATATGTCTGTGATGTCATTGTGTTGTTCAGTTAGAGTTTTATTAATGATGCAGTCTCTATATCTGGCATATCAGATTACGTTTTATTGTTATCTTTATTCCTTCATACTTTGGAAGTCCATCTCATTGAAATTTGAATACTGGTATAAGCATGTTCATTCTTAAGAATTTATTTATTGATGTTAAATGATAAATATATGAAATTTTAAAATGTTTATATCGGTACCTTAAATATGATATTTAAAATTTTTCTTTTCTTTAGCATATTTAATATCAAACTGACTACAGTAGGATGATGTTTTAAAAGTGCATAATGTCTTAAAGTTAATTATGAAGAGTTTTCATAAACTGTTCAATTTTTGTTTGATTTATATTACTTTAAATTACTTTTGTGAGAATTAACCAAAGAGACATAGAGCACTTTAGTCACTTTACTCTTTAGTGACATTTTGACTTGAAGCTTTAACCACTAACTACAGTTGCTTCTCTTATGATGCTGTAATGATACAGTCTGAGAGAAGGAACCTCACAATATCTAATGTGCCATAACCAACAATGTTTCATAAATTTGTTTCATCAGTAATTGCATGATTCTGATTATGACTTGGGCATTATCAATATGTTGAAGTTTATATTTAAAAGAATACCCATATTCAGTTATTCCTCATCCCATATTTGAAAAAGACTTATTTATCAGTATTATCAGATATGTCCCAGGTAGCAATTATAATCATGATTAAGCTTGTGGCATGCAAATAACTTCAAGTTATATTTATGGTATGTTATCAAGTCATTTAATTAGATTTAAAGATTATCATTGCAAAATACTACACATGTATGATAAATAATTCATTTATAATATGGATAGTATTAGTATTAATGTATAATACATTTATCATTATTAATACTAGAAATCATCTTGCTTTAAATTTGTATGACAGTTCGCATAAATATGATACCAAATGGAAAGGACGTTGTAAATAATATTTCTCTCTGGTTTGTTTGTCATGACAAATGTTTGAAGATTGGAATTTTGTGGTTAGTATTGATTTATGGTAACTTTTGAACACATTCTTTTATTAGGAATGAGACACGACAGTAGCTTGATACTGCCCATTCGCCAAACTGCATCCATCTTTAAGCAGCCAGTAACTGTAATAAGAAATAGGCCTGAGAGCAAGACCAAAACAGACTTAAAACATGGACCTCAAGACCCTCCAAGACAGGTACAAGCATTTGAGGCAAAAGATAGCTGGGAACATTCTGTGAAAATTTTGTTCCAATATCTATTGAGGACCGAAAGTCCTTTTAATAGAGTATAAATAATTGTGTTGAATTATTGTGCTGTCAGATGATGAGCTGTTGCCCTTACAGTGAAAGGAAATACATTTACTAAATTCTAAAGCTTTTCTGACAGACAAAAACTTTCTTAGGTACAAAACTTCAAATATTGCAACTTATTCATGTAGAAGACTACAGCAAACTCTCAGAAGCGAAACATTTGCTTCTGTTAATGAAAGTAATACATAATTATGAGAACTGAAAATTATGAGATAATGAATAAACATCAATTAACATATATATACATGTACATTTTTTCACAAAACGGACATTCAGAATTTCTCAAGAAGTGACTTTAGCTTGTATGAGTGAAACATTTTCACTGTGATTTTGGGTTTTGTTCTGTTCTTTATGCTAGGTTCTGTGGTTCTTGGTTTCAGTTGATAGTTATCCACACTGAATACTCTACTTTCACAGGCCATAAACTTGAGGAATTTTTCGAAAATGAAAGTTGCTCCAAAATAGCTTCATAGTTCTTGTTTTCTCTGTACAAGTAAATAATTAAAAGATAGATGGCTAAGAACTCCAACATTTTAAATGAAATATATCAGTATTTTTAACATTAAATGATACTGTAAAATCATTTATTTTCGTAAGTCACAATTTTTGTGGATTTTTGATATTTTGATATCTTAACTAAATCTTTTTATTATCTTGAAATGTTCCCTTTTACAGTGAAGAATATGATAGAAAGTGAACATCTCCAAATAATAAAACGATTTATTTTCGTATACCGGTACCTGTGATGCCCCTTTGATTTGTTGTCGTAATTAAAATGTCAGTGGTGAGAAGTTATTAGATTTCAGTCTCAAAGTGCGTATTTGAATATCTCGTACCATGTTTTATTTGGAATAACAAAGTCGGGCACTATGCTTCCTCCACAAATGCTGTATGCCGTTAACCGGCGGATGCTTTCCACGAAACGTCGCTTTTACCAGCAACTAGGATGTCACTTAAACAGAGATGCACTGGAGTACTGAGGACTCTCTTACATTGAAGTAGGTCAAAGGTCATGTCAAGGTCACATGATAAAAAATTCTGGTACTAACGGAAAGGTATTGCAATTAGGGACACACATGCTAAATATGACGGCCCTACGTCTTACGGTAAAAAAGTTGCATTGAAGTAGGTCAAAGGTCATAGTCAAGGTCACATGATAAAAAATTCTGGTACTAACGGAAAGGTATTGCAATTAGGGTCACACATGCTAAATATGAAGGCCCTATATCTTACAGTTAATAAGTTACATTTAAGTAGGTCAAAGGTCTCTGTCAAGGTCACATGATTAAAATTTTGGTACCAACGGAAAGGTATTGCAATTAGGGACACACATGCCAAATATGAAGGCACTATGTCTTATGGTTAAAAAGTATGACCAAGGTTAAAGTTTCTGTGACAGACAGACGGATGGACAGACGGATGATATTTAACGTCCCCTTGCTTTCCTTAAAAGTGGGGAACAAAAATTATTTTCATGAATGATATTCAACTCAAGTCATTGAAAATTTAGAAGAAAGTGCCGATAGTGATGATCAGTTTGTTAACGTGGCTTTTAAAATTTCGACACAATGTAGCTACTCCATGCGAATTGGCTGATTGACACTCCTGCGAAAATGTCAGTGAAAAGCAATTTAATTAACAGTGCTTTCAGAAAGGTCGGATTACTCTAGTACTTGATCATATGTTTGACTACAAACAATACAATTAACTACAATTATGTACTTGTTGCAATCAGCCTTGGCCGATTGTATATTAAGATAGCAAATTTGCTTTGAGAGTGCATGTGCAAACTCCATTAGCGTGGCATGTTTGGTAATGATCTAGTACTAGGAAACAATATTAGCACATAATAAATTCCGCTGTAAATATTGAGATTTCTAGAAATAAATCTTATAAAATGTTTACAATTTTAAAACAAAAAGATTTGCCCACTACAAAAACCAACTTATTTCCGAATATTAACAATAATACTCAAGAGACTTTCCTAAAAAGGAAAAAAGGTGCTGCTACTTTCCTAAGGAGGAAAAAATGAGGCATGTCTTTAGAAATTTTAGGGGGAAAATTCACAATTGTGCGAAAAAAGATGGTTTCAAAAACAAGTACATGTAATTCCTATTTACATGAAGCCATTTGACTTTGTGGCCAAGAGCTTGAAGATTTAATGCTATTCCGATTGCAACCTAAGCTTTTTAAAAAGCTACGCTTATAACTTTCTTTATATTTGCAGGGACGTATAGGCATACTCAAAATATTGTTTGCTTTGAACATTTATCAATAATAATGTATTTCTTTAAAGTTTAATAAAAATTGTTTACATCTTTATAGTTTTATTTTTTGTTAGGGATGTAATTTTGTTGATGAACGCATCCACGAAAACAACAAAAATTGAACCCCCACGAAATACTCTGATTTCACACTTACAAAATAACATACATGCACTTTCAATGAAAAGTTTTTAAAATATTTTCTGGTCTTTATTATTAATGGAATTGTATACAAAATACGTGGTATCAAATCCAGTTGTGTATTGTGATATACATGGTATTGAGAGCAAACCAATGTGTATTGTTTCATTCTTCGAATCTTTCAGGGTAATGATATGAGTGACTTGTAGGTATGATAAATCAGTTTTTCTACTTTATTCATGTATCTGTTATATGGCAGTAATTTGATGGTGCAAGTTTTTCCAGATATTTTGGGAGAAGAGACTGCAAGGTTTGCAGGCATGTGACAATTCTGATGACATAATCAAGGCTTTGGAACTCCCTCGTAATGTACAAGGTATCTTGAAGATATTTTAATACCCTATATCATAGCTAAAGAATGCTATCAGAGCTCTTGAAAAGTGTCAGATTTATCGGATTGTCTGATAAAATTTACGAAGGTCCGATACAAATATGAAAACTTTATCTCTTAATTGGACATAATGTCCTATACGATCTTTTTGTATTTTCCGTTTCCAAATAGAACTGTACAGCAAATTTCTAACATATCTGAACCAGTTACCTTCTTTGTCTTGTAAACGTTTTCTGAAATGTTCTTCGACCATACAAGCATTTGTTTGAGTTAAATATGATATAAAGTAACAGAGTATAGAGGGGAGATTTGAAAAAAGGAGGATGGTGTCATGGGGAGGATGTTGTCAGTGTGGTAGATGGTAGTGTCCTTGCACAGGATGATGGTGTCAGATGAGAAGATGTGATTGCATTGTGGAGGATGGTGGTGTCATATGGGAGAATGGGTTTGTGAGAGGGGAGAGGAGGGATGTCAGTGTTGAGGATGGTTTGGTAGGCAGTGAAGAAGAAAGGAATGTAACAGAGAAAATGAACAATCAGAAGAGGAAAATTAACAGAATTTAAGACATTATCTTAGAATATGAAATTGAATGTTAAAATTCATAATTTTATTAAATTAAATGTAGATCTATTATTAGGTTGTTGATAAAAATATCAACTGTCAAAATACCTCATTAATAATAAAATAATAAAAAAAAAACAAGAAAATTATTTGGTCTGATAAAAGCTTGTTTGGTCAGATAGAATTCATAAAGTTATCGGACCCATTGTCTGACACTTTTTGAAAGTTTTCAAGAAGTCTGGCTATGTGATGCATAGATTTTTTTCTTTCAGTTCTTGAATTTACTTAACTCTTGTGGAATTTTTCCCAGTTATTTATACTATATTACATTAGGAGCCTACATAGTTTACTCCATAAATATTTTAATTTCCTGGTATATTGTAAAAAGTAAATATATAGTAATTGGGTCTGATTTTGTCTGATTCAAAACATTTTGATGCACTTTTAACTTGTCTGAAATGAACGACCATTGCTGTAAAGTTTTGTAACCATAATGTCATAGTTTTGTAACCATAATGTGTCTTTATTGTACTTTGTGTCAGAAGCTTAATTCTTCACAAAGATACTTTTTGCACATGTTTGAATGACATTATTCATATTTCAGTATCCTGGTATAATTGAAACTGAAATGCATCATTTCTTCCTTCAGGAGTAGGGCCAGAGTTGACAACAGAAAACATTTTACAAAGTATATCGGCAGCATTACATCTCAGCAACACACCTGTAGTGGGACAAGGCAATAACCGTGCAGCAGTCTCCAAAAATCCAGGGGTTAATATTGATGCTGCACAACCACATATACAGGTGTGTAGGGTAATTATTTAATGGGATGTGTATTTGTTTGGTTCTTGTTTTATGACACATCAAGATATTTCACTTGCATGTTGATGACATCTGCCTGATGCATTGTGCAGAAATTTGGACCTTCCCAAAAACAGAGGAGTTTTTTTTACTCTGTAATATCTACCCTGACATATAGGCCTCTGCTTCTATTGTTACATGCAAAAGATAGGGCTCCATCAAGCAGTCGTAGTGGCTTGATATTTGAATCTGTTAGTTTAATCGAAGTACCGTATCAATAAAGCAAAGTCAGCTGATTGGGAATATAAATAATCTGTAGTATTATTAACATGATGTAGTATGTATACATTTTGTATACTGTAAATCATTGTGCTTTTCAAATGATTTAATCATGGAATACAGTGTTTTAACATTAACATGATTTATTACTTGTACATATGTTGCAATCAGTATCCATGTCATAGTCAACTCTTCAAAATTTAAATGCATATCATTTGCATTGATTACAATCCGTAAGTCCATAGGGAGTGTGAAAGATTGATTGATTGATTTTTGTTTTACGTCACACCACGAATATTTCACGTATATGGTGACGGCATCTGCCTGACGCGGGGCATACAGATTTTGACCTTTGCAACGGACCCACCCGAAGCAGTGAGGGATCTTTAACGTGCCATGCATACCACGACACGGGGCCTCAGTTTTTACTGTCTCATCCGAAAGACACATGACACCGGCATGACCAGAGCGGGACTCGAACCCCGGCCTCCCGATCAGGAGTCCGACGCGATACCACTAGGCCATGCCGGCTTAGGGAGTGTGAAAGAAAACTCACAATCATTATTCTGTATCATAAAGTACCGTAATGTTTGGATATTATTATAAGATATTATGTCAATTATGCATTTATTTTTTTCATGTCCGATTTGTTAAAGAAATTCTAAAATCATAATCAAAAACTTGGTAAATTTCTTAAGGGTATAAGTACAAAGAAATCTTATTAAAATACATGTAACAGACCTCTGGGAATGAATATCTAGTGAGGAATTGTAATACATGTAACAGACCTCTGGGAATGAATATCTGGTGAGGAATTGTAATACATGTAACAGACCTCTGGGAATGAATATCTGGTGAGGAATTGTAATACATGTAACAGACCTCTGGGAATGAATATCTGGAGAGGAATTGTAATACCTGTGTATTACCCGTTTTACTCAGCTAGTTTAAGTTTTTCAAGATACAATGACAGCTGATGTTTTTGAGGTACCGTCTTCGTATATACCAAAGTACCGCTTTAATGCAGTGCCTCTTAGAGTTAATCTCTCCAATCTTCCAGTCTGACATTGAGTAAATATCAAAATTATATCATTGAAAATGAAATATCGTTGGACCGACGGACAAGTCTGGTTATATTGATGCCAGTCCGGTTTATAAGCTTAGATTTGTGGACCATTTGTCCATTGTTTTCCAGAAGCGATTCCGGTTTCAAACTTATTTCTAATGTCATCATGATGTACATTTTGTTTTAAGTGTTGTAAAAATGGCTTTGGTCAGGTGAATTGTCCTAGTTTACCAGACCGAATGTTCCGTAAATATTTCTACAATTTTATATTCACTGTATTATACATATATAGAACACTCATTGGCCATTGTTTTTGAATTTTAATACACCAGATTCAACATCTGTTGTTATAATTATTCTTGTTTATATGTGTACTACGTGTATTCCTGAATTGTATATCATCATTGTTTCAGCAAATGATTGTGAGTGACGAAGATATTAAAAAACAAGAAATTAAAGTATTAGAAGCAAGGAAGAAATTACAAGAAGCCATGAAAGAAATGGTACAAGTTCTATGAGAAATGAAATAATGGAATATTAAGAAAGTGAACAAGATATGAAGCTCTATGTCCTTTGGCATGCTAAACATTTGAATGATACTGGATAAAGTATTGAAGTAGCGGATGCCTTGACAGAATAACTACAAAAACATTTGTAGATAAATACACTTACTGAAGAGAAAGTCACTCTTTAAACCTGCAATATTTACAGAGTATTGTGTCATATAAATAACAGTATTGTTGTAATACACTTACTCTCCCTGAATGAGATCTGATTGTGTAGTAAATTAATATATAAATGGTTTTGTTCAAGTGCTTTTATAACAAATATTCTTAGCATACATGTAATTTATTCCATGAATACTTTCATACATGTTCCCATTTATAGTTTTATTGCAATATTTTGATAAAAGCATTATTTGTAGTGATATTCATCTACTATTAAATTTGAACAATGATTTATATTTTTAATATTAGGAGGAATAATACTGTGTAGCTTTAAAGACTAATTTCCTCTTTATTACTTTGAAATATTGCATATAATATTGCAGTCATTGAAGCTTCTCTCTATAGAGTATTGATCCTTGAAAAACAATGTCTTATACAAAGTTTCATGGAAATAATTTTATTATTAAACGTCTTAATTGGCACAGACTGGGTGGAGTATTTACATTCATCATGTATACTTGTTTATGTACTGGTGTTGTGTTAACACGTATGTAAACAATTCCAGACATTGTCTTAGTTTCATTAAAACATTACTGTAAATATATATTTTGTTTCATTTATGTGGTGGCAGCACCTGCCTTGTGCAGCGCTTCATCATTTGTCCTATGCTGTCAACCCACCTGAAGCAGTGAGTGCTATTTTACCTGCCAATGCATATGGTTACAAGGGGCCCCTATTAGCACATTTGAATGACAGATGGGAAGGCAGAAGATGAAAAATCACTTTACCAAATTTGAACCAACAGCTGAAATCAAACATGGGTCCTCAGAACTTGTTTATTGGGTTACCACTGGAGCAACTTGCCCCATACTAATAGTAGCAGTTTTCTTGTATATATATATATATGTAATCCGGGGCTATTACAAGTTACCATACAAGTCATTTTGACTAAATATAGCAAAGGCATGAATAGCAATATTTAGCAGCTCACTTGATCATGTCCTTAAAGTCCAACCAGTGGCTTGCTGCTGTCTTTTGACGAGACAGTAAAACCTAAAGTCTCGTGTCGCATTAGATGTGGCAAGTAAAAGAAGATCCCACACAGCTTTAGCTTTGTCCGTCGTGTAGGTCTAAATTTATGTGCAATGCATCGGGCAGATGTAAGTGAAGTAATCTTGGCAAAAGAGAGATTCAAACTACAAAGAGCAAAACCAGAATTTGTTGTTTCAAAAGTGTTTGCTATTCTACACTGATCAAGTTTGTCTACTAAGTATTAAGAATCAGCAAATTAAGAATGTTGACTCGATTTACGTACATGGCGATGGCACTTTCATGACTAAATTGTGCCTATGTAAATATTTTAGCGCTAAACACAGAAGAAAATGACTGCTCGATTGCAATAGCTGATTTGATCATATTAATTTATGTACAAACAAGAATATCAGCATAGCTGATGGATGCTCCGTGAACTGCATCAAACCAAAGACAATTTGTCTGTAGAATTAGGAAATGTCAGTAAATTCTTGAAATTAAGGCTTTTCCCGATACATGTATTTATGGTTGTGACCTTGAGCCAGTATTGTCCAAAAGCCACTTCCCCAAGGAATATTTGTGTGAAATGTAAAATTCTGACTTGCAGTCATTGAGATATGCTGGAAAATAGGCCTTTCTAATGTTTTAGGAATATGTGCCAAGTGACATTGCAAAAATGACCTTTGTCTGAATATTTGTGTGAAATATGATATAATTCTGATGAATAGTTAAGAGATACAAGCTCTTTTCCCATTATTTTAGGGATGTGTAGAGCAACTATGATTTTACAAAAATGACCTCGAGTGACCTTTGCCTAAAACTCCTCCTAAAGAACCAGTGTGCAAGATACAATATTCATACGAGGTCTTTCCCAAAAATTTTAGGTATGTGCCAAGTGTCAGACCATTAATTTTCAGAAATGACCACAAGTGACATGTCTTCTTGGGGTGCAGGCACAAAGTCCCTGCTGGGGGTCTGAAGGCTCCCAGCCACTGAAGAAATTGTATTAGCATTCTGAAGGCCCTAAATTCCTTTAAATCTGTACGATCAATGCGTCTGGGCCAATGATACGCAGTACAATGTGGTGTATACGTCAGGGGGCTGATAAAGCACACTGGAGATCAAGATTACAGATTAAATCACTTAAACAATTTCCAACGGACAAAAAAGGAAACAAATTGTGGTGAAAATGCAATTTGCTGAAATATCAGAGACCTACTGGAATTATGGCTTCCTGGATTCAAAATAAAGGATTTCCATTAAGTATTGGAAAAAAATCACAGCTGATTTTAGGGATACGTACTGAGTGATCATGACCTGTCAGAAATGACCATGAGTAACCTTTATACAAAAATCCCTGTCCAAAGGAACATTTGTGCAAGATATACTATTCTGATAATTTAAGAGACACGGAGCGTTTCCCTATATTGTAGGGATATGTACTGAGTGATCTTGCAGAAATTATCTTGTGAGACCTTGCCCACCAAGGGAGAGTTATTCAAACGATTAATTGTCAGAAGGAAGCAAAGAGTAAGGACAGTAAGTTTTAACTTTTTCATCCATAAGAACCACAGTGCTTTAACTTTTTTGGGGTACATTGTTTACTGAAAACTTGATCCAAGCCTTTAGCCCTTCACAGAGCGATGCAATTTTTGGTTACAGTCTTTACTTCTGGTACCAATCTGGAGTTATGACACTTCATTGCACACTTAAGGACAGATATCTAATATATAACACTTGACATGTAAACAAAGCAAGCCTAAAAATATCACATGATGGATAATTTATTAAGAATGAGAGAGATGATAAATATAACAATATATAGTATTTGCACCTGTATATGGCAAACATTCAATGATTTTTCATCATACAGCCAAAGTGTAACATAAATGCATAACACAGAATATTCTTAATGAAATGGATATCAATATGAGGACTTAAACTTGATGTCTTAAGTATAGTGCTGAACAGCCTTTTGATTCACTACATTACAGTGGCACAAATGAATCATTTACACAATGTTACTCAATTTTTTGCATCATTAAAAATTTTGTCGTAGATTTAAAGGATGAAATGATAAACAAATTCCCAAACCTAAACTACACCTATACAAAATATTTCCTCTTTTACACACAAATATACATTTAGTACAAGATTTTTACATCCTATCTATCTTCCAACCTTCTATCATTGTACATTCATCCATTCACACCATCTCTAAGAAACAGTTTAGTTTGGTATTGTTTTAAAGTTCTAATGGATTATCTGGTTATAATTCAGACTTCTTCTTGCTTCCCTTCTTCTTCTTGCCATCCCTTTTATATCCTTGGAGTTCATCTGTGGCCTCAGCGGCTAAATATTTAATGAAATCATCGACCTCTCTTCCACCCTGTGAAAAAAATTCATATGTTAACCAGACAAATGTATACAGAAAGAAACCAGTTTTTAAGTTTATACCTTTTAATGTCCTTTAAAAAGTTGGTTGAAGTGTTAATTTGGAACAATTTCACTCTTCTATCATCTTGGTTTGAGCCCTGACTGAGGCAAGCGCTTGCCAAGTTCCAGCACACTACATATCCAACATTTGTATTGTTCTAGAACTCTGGCTTCATTAACCACTGATCAATGGCTGCCACCATATAAATGAAAATACTCCTGGTGTGACATTAATAAACAAATCAATGTCAGCTAACAGCTAGAATACAAAGTATTAATGCTTTCAAGAATAAAAAAGCTCAGTATCAAGCACTTGAATTAAAAGAAATAAAAGACGGGTTGAGGTTTCTGTTCGAAGATTTTGAGTTGAATATGGATAAAATGATGCACAGTTCTGGCTGACCCCAAAGGACCAAGACAAATATGTTTAATAACCTGAACAAGAGAAATGCCAATGTTGCAAAATATGTGGTCCCTTAAATTCAGGAGAACATGTTTCTACAAGGGGCAAATATTACAAACTGAAATGCATTATACAAATAGTAACACTTCTGAATATGAAACAAATAGACCTTTTGCCATAAGGAGTATGTGTTTCAAGTTTGATAGGGTTCTGTCTGAAAACTGTTAACAAATTATCAAAAATGTTAAGGGTGTGACTGTAACTTTCATCCTAAACCTTGAAATACAAAGAGCATCATTTTCTGAATTATAGAGCATAAGTACATGTACCAAGTATGATAATTCTTCTCTTTCTATCTTGTTTGGCATATAACCTTGAACTTTACAAAGTTTGTCAACAATGTTAACAATGTGACCTTGACTTCTGATTTGAAATAACAGTATTTTCAATTCATAACCAAGATGCTTTATAATTTGTTTCTATTCTATGTATGTATAATAATAATATCACAGTTGAAGTAGTAATGTTTTGTAATGTGCCCCTACAGTCTATGAAATACTTACATTATATCTTTTTGGATTATTCTTTGATCCTTTTGGAGCAAAATAAAGTGTTGGAAACCTGAAAAGAAGAAAAAAAAATTTAACAACTAGTCTACAAGATTAACCATAATTTGTATCAATGTTTATTAAGTTTTGTGTGTATGAATAAATATAAATATAATGATGCTCCATTTTTCTGGATAAACAATTTTTTCAGACTACTGAATCATTATTCACATGTATCTGCTCAGAGTCTTGCTCCACAATCATGTTTATAATGTATTCCCGGAGCTTTGCATACTCATGTATAGTAGAAGCTAGTTCCTGATTTACATATTTGATTATTATCAAGCATGTTTTCTGTCAGTAAACACTTTTGCCAACATTAAAGCAATTTTAACTTCAAAACTAGTAAATCTCATTTGATTGATCAAAATTGGTGTCCATTTGTCCGGGTTGACAGTTGCCTATGAAACATTGTGTGCCCAACTAATCCTATATTTATAAAGGCAACAAGAACCTGCTAAAGATGGTATAGCCATATTGCAAAGCAAATTCGAAACAAGGTAAAGGTCACAATGACAAATATTCATGGTATCAAATAAAAGCAATTGTTATAATGATCCTATGTGTGAAGTATCAAAGCCCTATCCCTACCGATTCAGAAGATAAAGCCAAAGTTAAAGTTTCTTAAAAGTGGGTCAATGTCCAAAGTTTATGTCACTAGGTAAAAAATCATGGCATAATTTGAAAGCTCTGGTCATGGGGTACCAATGTGTGAAACATTATGTTTATACTCCTCTTAGTTACTGAGATTTTGCTTCAACCAGAAACTTTAACCATATTGTTGATAGACAGACAGACACATGGACACTGCCAATATATAGACCGCAACTGGTTCACAATCCAGCCAATAAAACCAAGGTTTTCCAATACTTTTTACTAAAATAACAAAAATACAAGAAATATTGGAAAATCTAATCCATACAAATGATACTTAGATTTTTGTTCAGCCAGCATATTGTGACAAAGAAGTCCTGCATTTGATTCACATCAGCAACTTCAATGTCCTTATTTCCACATGAGACAGTAAAAACAGAGGTTCCGTCTTAGTTTACACTGGCATGTAGAAGGCTGCTTAATGCTTTTATTGTGGCCCTTGCGTAAATCGAAATTTTCATGTAAAGCAATGAAACATCAAGCAGATACTGTTCACAGATAAATAATTTAACCTCAGTGTGACAGAGAGAAGAAACAAACAAACAAATACACTGGATATTACTTTCAGGTTTTGAAGTGTTATTAGTGAAATTGGCAAATTACTTATATCTCTTATGTGAGCTTGTGCTTAGCTTATTTTGGAAATCTGTTCCCTAAATTTTATTCTGGATCCAGAATGCAGATTTCTGGATTACAAATGTGATATAATATTGAGCCAATCCATTCCTATACTTTTCGTTGGGACAAGTTGATTTTTCTGGATTACTGGAGCCCAGATCAATTAAGCATCACAGTATTTGTTTTGAATACTACTACCAGTTACGATATTACAGAAATATACATACAAATCAAAATATCTGGCAATATAAGGAAGAGTTACTTACCCTGAAACTTCATATGGCTTGGCTACATCATTAGCAGTGGCATCCATTTTTGCAATAGTTATTCCTGGTTCATCTGCAAGCTATAAATGGCATAAATTTGTTATATTGTTGTATTATACAAAGTATGAGGTTCTAGTATAAATGCAAACATATATTAATGGTGTAAAGTATTACAGCTGCATCTACACACAAGTAGAATCCTGATATATGAAACTATCTACTCCATTAGGATATCTACTTTGCAGTATTTTTGTATACATGACAACATAGTGATCACAGATTTCAATTCCTAGCTCCTTAATACAACATCCTATTTTAAATGAAATATATAGTCTTGCTTAAAGTTCCACATCAATGAAAGGCTAAGGGGTATGAAAAACTATCCAGATCTTAAACATTTAAAAAGAAATTACTTTACAACACAAACACTAAATGAATTTCAGGCATCCTTTACATGTGAAATACATGTACATCATAATGTGTATTGTACCATGACCTTTGTATTACAAAACCTATTACATATGATCATTCCTGGCAATACACACCCTTATCACAATTTGTTAATGTTCTGCTGGTGTACTCTCTTACCATGATTCAATATATTTACCTTTTCAGCTAATTCTTTATATTTTGGTTCCAGTGATTTACAATGTCCACACCATGGAGCATAAAATTCTATTAAAACATCTTTTTCTGGGTCATTAACAATCTCGTCAAAATTCTTGGCCACAACAACCTGCAAAATAAAAGTATCTCTATGAATCATGGTATCCTACTGTACTACTTGATTTCTGATTATCAATATCTGTTACTTCTCAGTCCTCATGTTGTTTTATCACAGTGAAGTATTTTATTCAGTCTGGTTAACTTAAGGAAGTTGCTAATTACCTTTCATTTCTTGCTGGTAAAAAATAATTCCCAATATATAAGACATTACATTATCAACATCCTAATACATCACCAGCAAGAAATTACAATAATCAACAACTTTCTAATTCAAACCTCGAGGAATGAACAGCCAAAAACACTGCATCTCAATCGCGCCGTATTGTCATCATTGATGTAACAGATTATCAGTACCAGAAATGCCTTGAGCTCTATATCATATGGACATAATGTTACAATCAAGGAATGCTTTTAAAAGGAAAAAGTACTGTAACCTTGACCTTTTAATCCCCAATACAAAAGAAATCATCCATGGATCATGGGCATCCCATGTGTGAAGTTTCTTAATGTCCAGGATGCAATGGTATCAAGTTACAGTCCAGAAATGTTTTTGGAAGAAGTTTTAGGACCTCCTTTTAGGGATCTTCCATTCGGCTCTTGAGTATACCATGCACATAAACAAGCACAGTAAAACAAACCCTCTACATGTAAGTGGTTACTAGGTACATTTATAACTTGGGACAAACCTCCCTACAGCAGCAGAAAATAATGATCATTCTTTGGTCATGGGCATCCTATGTAAGAAGTTCATGACTCTAGGATGGAAAGATATTTAAACTTTAGAAATACTCTTTGTCTACAGACAGACAAAAACTTAAAATCTATATACCCTGCGACAGCAATACAAATGACAGCTACAGTTGATTTGGGAGCATAAAGTATGCATTATAAATAAAGGAATAGTGTACCTCATCACAATTTAAAGGGCAAAGTAAAGATAAGAATTACACATACTAGTTATAATTTCTTAAATCATATATTTCACTGTACCTTAACAGCTTCATTTTGTTCAGGGACTGGCTCAGATTTCAGATATGGCTCTAATTTGTCATCTAATAAATCATTCACAAATTTTTCTAGATTGTCCATTCTGAAAAAGAAAAATTCCATGAATTGTCAAGTTTATTACTGGAAAGAAAAAATATAGTACCTTTATAGTATGGTTGCAGCTAAGAATTCCTACATGGAACAGGGGGACTTAGTTAAAACAATTAAAACACATGGAAAACTAAATCTATGGTTTTGTTTCCAATGTTCTATGAAAGTATTTAATTGGGAATATGCCTGCAAAATACCAACAATTCTGCAAGCAAACATCTATGTAAGCTGCAATCCCACAATGTCGTGCTATAGATGCAACCGTGGTGTAGCATGATAAATTTCATACATATATATATATAGTGATCTGCCACTGTATGAATTTGAATGAACTATCATTGCTTACAATGCTTTTTTTTTTCAAAACAGAAAATATCAATTTTATATTAGCTTTTGAAAAATTTGATATGATTAAATTAACTGATTCAGATTGTAAAATGTTGGGAAGCAATACTTTACAAATATGGAAGAACTTTCACAAATGCATATCTTATGATGAAACGCAATACTTACGAGAAATCTTCTGACATTACATATTTTCTGTCTCTATCATCTCGAGCAGCAATAACTGGTTTATCTCCCTTGACATCATTCAAACCATATTCTCCAAGCTCATAGCTGAAATCTTTATGGTTACTCACTGCAAAATAAACTTTTTTGCCTGCGTCTTGAATCTTCTTTCCAATCTTCATTACTCTAAAATTGAAAAAAATATACTCAGTAATGTAATTAATCTCAAACTATTTCTGACATTATTATAGAGATAAGTGTATCGACAAATGAGAGAAAATCAAAATTAAATATATAGATTTTTAATTTAAAGGAGAAATGAAACATTTCAAAGAGATCACCAGTGAATATGAAATTGTAAAAATATTTACAGGACATATGGTTTGGTAAACTAAGACAATTCATCAGACCAAAGTAATTTTACAATACTGAAAGCAAAATGTACATTATGATGACAATGAAAATAACTTTGAAACCGAAATTGTTTCTGGAAAAAACGGGACAACTGGTTCAGAATTTCAGGTTATTTACCAGACCGGCGTCAATATAACCGGACTTGTCCATCGGTCCAACGTTATCTCATTTTCATTGGATCACTTTTGTTGGATGTATGATTTTAATGACATTCTTCATGTTTCCATAAGATATATTCTGAATATTTATATTACTTGTATAAATGTAACTATATAATAATCAGACTCTTTCGACATTACCTGTTTCTCCAATAGTTTGTTCCTTTTACGTTCTTAACGTAATCTACATCATAGTAGGCCACTACAAGAGGTTTCTTGAATTTGTCAGCATTTCCTTGCGTACGATGACCACAAAGACCAACGCTGAAAAGTTATAAATTTAAATGTGTATAAGACTGCCCTTGAAATGAAGTGGGAAAATTTCATCACTGCTATTAACAATTTCTAAAATTCATTGGCAAACAAGCTGTGTTTGTGCAACACTAATGCCCCCTGGCAGCACCAAAGTCCAAAAAGTTATTTTTAGCATGAAGGTCATAGTCAAGGTGAAAAGGTCATCAACCTTGGAGTCAACTGAAAGGGCTTCATTAGTTGAGTACGCATGTCAAATATGAAGTCTCTATCCCTCATGGTTCAAAAATTATAGCCAAGGTTAAAGTTGACAAAAGACAGTAAACAAACAAACGGACAGGACAAAAACAATATGCCCCCAATATATCAATCTGGGGAATAGATAAATTGGGGAATATATATATATATAAAAAAAAAAAAGGCTGTGTTTGTAAAACACTAATTCCCCTGGCGGCACCAAAGTCCAAAAGGTTATTTTAGCGTGAAGGTTATTATTAAGGTCAAAAGGTCATCAATTTTGGTGTCATTAGAAAGGGCTTCATTAGCTGTGTATGAATGTCAAATATGAGGTCTCTATCCCTCACGGTTCAAAAGTTATAGACAACAGACAAACAAACAAACAGACAGGACAAAAACAATATGCCTCCGATCTATCGATTCGGGGCATAAAAAAAAACGACCACTAGTTGAATTGATAATAAAGAAGATGCTCAAATTAATGTAAAGGACCATAACTTTGGACAAGACAACAGAGCTTGCCAGTGGCAATAGCAAAGTGAAATAGCAAAAGTTTTTGTAAATAGATCAATCTTTAAGGTCAAAATCAAAATTTAAAAAAAGGTTGATACATTATACAGGTCCTGTTACAAGGAAAACACACATGAAATATATAAGACCTATTTCTAACTGTTCATAAGTTATGACCGAGGTAAAGGTTTTTTAAAGGTAGGTCAAACTTCAAGGTCAAAAATTTTGGTACCCAATGAAAGGTCTTGGCACGAGGAATACACATGTGAAATATTAAAGCCCTGCCTCTAAAGGTTCTAACTTTATACTTCAGCTTAAAGGGGTTTGTCTACGGATGACAATGACACTGGGAGTATGACAGTAACTCTCTGGACATTCTTCCCGTTGAGCTAAAAACTGATAGCGAAAGCAGTCAAAATTTAACTTAACCTGTAAAACATCATTTGCAAATTGGTTGCCATACAGGTAGATGTAAACATTTATTTTAACCTTTCCTTCTTAATCATCTGGAAATTATAATAATCATAATCAACAAACTGATTGATGGATAAATAGGAGGATGTCGACAGAGGGAGACACTTGAAATTACTATATGCCCTCACCTCAGTAAGGCACAGGCAATTAATAAAATTCAAAGTTTCAATTAAGCTGAAAACAAAATATTCTAATTTTTTATGTATCCAATATACAGCAACAATGTTTTTGTCTTTGTGAATCTGTATGCCTCTATAAATCAAACTAAATTTAAATGTCATCAACGTTAGTCATGTTGTTTAAGTCTCAAAACTCTTCAATATTGGACCATCTATGCTAAATATAAGAAAAATAGCTCTTACTATACCCCAGATCCAATTATCTCTCAAGCACACAGACCAAACACAAACATGCCCGCAATCCATGAACATAAAAATCTTCATTCAATGACTGCTTTTATGATTGCAAACAGGAAAAAGATACAACTGTATGTTCAGAAATGAACAATGCATGTACATTTAAGGAATTAACAATAACATATTATAATTTACGGTCACAATGTACATAAATTAACTTACAGATTATCTGCAATCCAATCCTTAATCTTGTACACTACTGCATCATCATTGTATTTCTTTTTAGCGTCTTCAAACTTGCTCTCAAAAATCTTTGGTTGAAACATGACAATATCACTGCAAATTAATGAAAAATTTAGCAAAATCAACATAAAACTGATTTTAAAATTCAGTTTTTGTTATACACATGTAATTTGTGTAAACATTAAATGTTTAATGGAATATATGTTTAAATTTAATGTTGGTATGAAAAAACAGCCCGGCAATGGTTAATTCAATGTAATAAGACTTAAAACATTGCCTCCCCTGTAATAATTTTCAAGTGACCCTGTTATATTCTCAAAAGTTATTCTAAAATCAGTTGTTTTGGAATTTATATTGCTTCACCACGATATGGTAGAAGAGTTTAGCTTGGTTTTATTTTCATCTTTTTTTATTAATTTCACCCATGAAAATTTGATCATGGCAAAAAGAAGCTTTTCTCAAGAGCTTTGATGAACTTCTTAAGTTCTTATATACCTGAAATCTCCCCCCCCCCCTCGCCCCCACCTTTTTTTTTTTACCAGCTGCACTCACAAAATACAGATAAAAATTACAATGTTAAAGCAGTCACTTACAAAGATGTTAATCAATCTACACACCTTCTTTCCTACACAATATAGGATGATCATGTTTCCAGCAAATATCAACCTTCATCTATATCATGACTGTCTTACTTGCGTTACTGCTACACCTTTATTTGGATTATTTAAGCCAAGCAACTTAATTTAATCATTTTTTTCTAACATGTATTTTGTAACTTTAACATACTTTTTGTATCCATATTTATCAAGAAGTTCTTTCTTGGAGGTGTGAGCAAATCGTGCATCGGTGCCCATGGCATCTGCTACCTTTTGGAATGTTTTAGCTAACTCACTATCTCCATCCTCAAAAAAACCTGATAAAGATAAAACAATTACACACTTTCTGACATATGCTCAACTCTTCAGTAAAATCTCACCTGTGTTTCGATGTTACTCCCTCCTCTTACTTTTGTAATTACTACCAGTATATGTGCATCTCTGAATGAATGGGAGAGTATTTGACTACTTGGTCTTATATATATCATCATTAGACCAAAGGGAGGGTGCTTGTCTATTTGGCCTTATATATGTCATTATTAGACAAATGGAGAGTACTTGACTACTTGGCGTTATATATTTCATCATTAGACAAATGGAGAGTATTTGACTACTTGACCTTATATACTGTACGTGTACATATATTAGCGCAAAATGCTCGAAAGAAGGGTCGGCAGTATTTTAGCATAGTCATGAATTAGCGCATTTGTAATGTTCGATTAGCATAATTTATCCATTAAATCGGCGCATTCAAAACAGTTTTGGGGTAAAAATAGTGTGTTTAAGTATCTTACTTACGAGGAATTGAAATATATGTAATAATTTTTTTTTCAAAAGAAAGATATAAAGAAAACAAAATGCCATTCTTACGTTTTACGGACGAAGCCATTGTTTTCATAAGTTGATATAAGATAAATTACTTGTATTGCTGACCGCTCTTTGCCTATAATTACATAATAGACGGTACTGTAGAAGCGATATGCTTAGCGGGAGGATTAATCCCTAAACTTCAAACCACGTTTTTTTTTTAATTCTTGTGTTGGTTTTGTGATAATCATATCGACAGTGTCTGGTAATGCAAACATCTTTCTTCTTCCAATACGAAGTGTAATCGATCGTTGATTGTGTCCTCTTTATGCTTTATCAAAATAAATGATGAATTTGTTCTTGATATCATTTTGAACAGCACCAATTCCGCTAAAATATGAATCCCGCTAAAATAAGTACACGTACAGTATGTCATCATTAGAGAAATGGAGAGTACTTGACTACTTGTTCTTATATATGTCATCATTAAACCAATGGAGAATACTTGACTACTTGGCCTTATATATGTCATCAACAGACCAATGGTAGAGTATTTGACTACTTGGCCTTATATCTGCCATCAATAGACCAATAAGAGAGTACATGTACTTGACTACTTGGCCTGATATATGACATCATTAGACAAATGGAGAGTACATGTTTACTTTGTCTTATATCTACCAAAGTATCATCATCAGACCAATGGGGCGGTACTTGACTTCTTGGCCTTATATGTTATCATTTAGACCAATGGGTGAGTACTTGACTACTTGACCTCATATATGTATCAATAGACCAACTGGAAGGTACTTGACTACTTAGCCTTATATCTGTCACCAATGGACTACAGCATCATTACTATTAATGACTTGAATACAATACTAATTGAAACTTCTGAATACTGATACTTTTCCATATAGAAGTAACACAGGCAATTGGGTTTTTTTTAACAACTTGGCCAGTGTTGGTCAATTGCAAACTTTAAGTCTTTAATACAGTCTCATTGTACTATGTTTTGCACAGGTAATAAGGTTGTATTAATTCAGTTCTGTTTCAGTAATTGAAAATTTGTATTTCCATTATATTAATTAAGAAGAAAAAAAGGTAACAATATGTACATGTATGGATATCCTTACTTTTTTCAACTGGAATTTTCTCGAGATTAATGACATACCTGGTCTATATGAAAGAAAATATATCGTTTCATTTTCATTTTCTATATTAAAAGGACCATTTTAATTTTCATTTTGGTAACATTTTTCCATTGGAAGGAATGTAAAATACAATATACCACATTATGCAGCCATTAAAAAATAAGAAAACTGACTCTGCTTCAAATCTTTTCAAATTTAATGCTTACAGAACGTAGTATGACCCTTACCTACGATACCATATTCTGGTTTCTTAAGGAATTTCTCAGCATCAGCAGTAGATTCTAGCTCTTTGGAGGATGGCCCTGCTCTGGCCATCATATACTTTGCAATACCATCTATAAGAAGAGCAATTTCAAAACTTTTTTGAATAAAACTACCACCATACCATGATATGCAAAAGGCATTTTCAAATTTTGTCTAACAGTAATAACAAGTAATTAAACAGAAATGTCTGAATTACTTCCAGTAACGATGATTAATTAACTGGTTTGAAATCAGAATCAAATACTGGTTTATAACTTGAAAAGCCAAAATGATCCATCATTGATTGTAAAAAGCACCTCACAAACAATGATCCGTCACCAATTATGTAATATGTTTCTAATGATGCAAAAGTTTTTGTTTTTTTTAGAAATTTTTATGGATAATCAACAGAATTTACTCATACTTTTCACATACATATTTACACACTGTTTGTCACTCTTGCTACAAAAATATTGCTTGAACAGTTTTCCTATTACCATTTTATAATTAAGGTGTTCAAACATCTAAAAATCTTCACTGTATTAAATTTTCTGTTTAATGACAATTGATCCTTCCACAGTTCATAAAAGAACATGACATTCTGAGGATTTGCTAAGGTTCCACTTAAGATGTCATGAACCAATACATCATCTGCAGGAAGTTTCTCGTACTTTAGATAACATCATCACAGTGCAAAATCATGTTTAGTGGAAGGGTGAATGACAATTAATTCTGTAATTAATTGGTCAATATTACAAGTAAGTTTACCTTTATTAACCTACATGTATCAACTTTGGACTATGACTGATCACTGCCCATTGCTACAGTACTTTATGGTTTTACATGTATGCAGTTTGAAATATTTACAAGGTTATATAAAATATAGAGATACTGCTTGGATATGAAAATGTTGGCAATACTTGGTTGAAGTGACATGGCATTTAATGTGCCAACTTTCAAAATCAACATTTAAACAAGTATTCTGGGTTGACAGTATTCTGTGTAGCTTTTGCTCAAGAACAGGTAAAATGATAAAATCTTTTGTGTGATATCTCAAATGTTGAAATATTTGTTATTATCTAATGTTATAACCTGCTTCTCTTGGTCCATTATACTCCTCAGAGAACTCTCCACCCCGGAAGATTTTAAGTGTGGGATATCCACTGACACCATATTTTTTGCATGTCTCTTCATTGGCTGTACAATCAACCTATTCAAAATGAAGGATTATAAACAAATTGCAAACACTAAACAAAAATTAAAGTGCTCAAAAGATAGAAGAATTGATCAAAGAAAATATGAAGGGTCACCTAAAAAGATAGCTAAAACAAATTAGTGAGAGACGGACAGAGGCAGAAAGACAAAGGAGGAGATATTCTATGTTGTTACGCATTGCATGTATTTGCACTGACCTTGGCTAAAGACACTGGAGGATCATTGTTTTTCAATGTGGTGGCAGCTTTCTCATATTCTGGAGCAAGTTTCTTACAATGTCCACACCTGTAAATAACACACAGATTATCACTTAACTTAAATCAACTTATATATTCATTATACATGCACAAACATATCCTGATTAAATCAATTACCTCACGTGCATTCTTGGGGATTAAATCAATTACCTCATGTGCATTCTTGGGGATTAAATCAATTACCTCATGCGCATTCTTGGCAACCCAATGTTTACTTTGTTTAATACTTAGATTTTTTTTGTTTATGTCTTTATGCTCAGGTGTTCCCTTAAGTCAGTTTTAGGAGTTGAGTGTAGTCAGTTTTAGGAGTTGAGTATACACCAAGTCAGAATGCAAACAAAGAACAGTGCTAACAAAGAATACATGTACATGTAAGCTGCAGGACTAACATTTTGAGTTGATTGATTTTATGATTGATTGATTTTTTTTAACGTCACACCACAAATATTTCACGTATATGGTGACGGCATCTGCCTGATGTGGGGCATACAAATTTGGACCTTTGCAACGGACCCACCCGAAGCAGTGAGGGGTCTTTAACGTGCCATGCATACCACGACACGGGGCCTCGGTTTTTACCGTCTCATCCGAAAGACAGGACACCGGTATGACCAGAGCGGGAATCGAACCCAGGCCTCCCTATCAGGAGTCCAGCGCGATACCACTAGGCCACGCCGGCTTATTTTGAGTTGACAAATAGTAACTTTTCACATAAAATTTTTGACATCACAACAGATCGATTGAATCTTTTCCATCATTTTGATGTGTTGAGGAATTTATTCCAGCATACATGAATTTTTTGGTGAGAAAATGAGTTGATATGAACAGTAAGGGATTTAATTAGCTTAACAGGTAAGTGATTTGTGCCTGCCAGTCCATGTACTGCATCGATGCAATGATCCAGTTTCCATCATCAAAGTTTTCCTTTCCAACGGACCCACCCGAAGCAGTGAGGGATCTTTTACGTGCCATGCTAATTTCTATTGAAACGGTCGGCTCATACCTTCACCACCGTTTCTATTTCACCATTCATATTTTGTGTGGGAAAACTTTGCTGATAGAAACTGGGTCATTGCATCCAAAAAATGGAGTAACATGCACAAATCACTTACATTTTCAGCTAATTAAATCCTTAACTATTCATATCTATCAATTTTCTTGTAAAAACAATCCATGTATACTCGAATAAATACATCACAAAATATTTGGTGTAGCTCTCTATTACTTCCAAACAGCCATTTAAAATTATGTCAATATGTGGTTTCACTGTCTGAAGAGTTCTAATTACTGGGGGCATCCAAGGGAAACATGGTTATAAAAATGAAGAAAAGGGTTGTTTTTCACTGAAATTTTCCTAGACATTTATTAAGTATTTGTATTTAAAGTGTTTTAAGATATCTGCAATTTAACTGGCAGGATTTTCTGAAAAAAAAATTAGGCTTTAATTTTTTTCCTATTTAACCTCATGGCCTCACACATGCGCACTCAATCTAGTTTGAACATGGCCGTTTGAAAGTAATGGAGAAATACACCAAATATTTTGTGATGTATTTATTCGATTATACATGGATTGTTTTACAAGAAAATGGATTAATATGAATAGTTAAGGATTTAATTAGCTGAAAAGGTAAGTGATTTGTGCCTGTCACTCCATTTTTTGAATGCAATGACCCAGTTTCTATCAGCGAAGTTTCCCCACACAAAATATGAATGGTGAAATAGAAACGGTGGTAAAGGTATGAGCCGACCGTTTCAATAGAAATTAGTGCCATGCCTACCGTGACTCAAGACCTTGCGGTTTTTACTGTCTCATCCGAAAAACCGAACACTGACGCACCAAGGGCAAGAGTTGAATCCAGGACCTCTTGATCATGAGCCAAACATTCGATCCACTACGCTAAACTGGCTTTACCTCAGATTAGAAACGGTGGAGCCCAACCGTTCCAATACTATAGAAATTATCAATGTAAATGATCATAAATATGCAAGTTAACATTATAACCCTCTAAAATGAAGCTGCAGGACATTTTGATTGTGGCTTTTTATCATTTTCATATAAATTCTGAACTGCTTCCAACAATCCAGAGGCAACAACAATAAATCTTATAGCTCGAATTTACTCTGATCTTAAATATCGTTGTACTATAATAGTAAATAAATAAGTTAACACCCACCCCAAAGAGCTGGCAATTAATAGTAAATGTAAGACATAAAAAGAAGTTATTCATACATTCATAACTCTTAACAAATATATCTTAACTTAAACACAAAGATCGGATATTTCAGCCGGTACTGTACAGTAGCCACTGTAGGTAACTTTTAACTTACCAAGGGGCAAAAAACTCGAGAAGAATGAGATCGTGTTCCTTGACTCTGCTGGAAAAGTCACTGTCAGTGAATTCCAAGACATCGCTTGCATATGCTGCAACTGTCAAAGCCAAAAGGCTCACTAAAACTCGCATGTTGTTATTCTAGATAGAGATGTGCAGTACCTATACCTCTCTCTCTCCCTGTAGATCTATCAACGTGGAGAGCACTCGTGTGTTGTCCTGATTTGATTGGTCCACGACAAACTAGAGCTGATTTCCGGAAGTTGTCGGAAATTACCGATCCTTTCACGGACACCTGTGACATTCCCGATATATATATATATATATATATATATATATATATATATATATATATATATATATATATATATATATATATATATATATGTATAAATCTAATCTATTCTATGTGGTGTGTTCATTCTCAGTCATAATAAATTTCGGACAAGACTTTTGCTTATAACGTCTTACATCACAATGTTTACAATGTGAAAAATTTTGTAAAGATATATACAACTGTCACAAACACAAGAGAAAATCCCCTCGATGTAGTACTGGTAGTATGTATTTTGACGGTTTCCCCCTTAAAGGAAGAAAGATCAGGAGTATCAAAAGTTATCAAATAATATGACAAACGTGAAGAAGAGTAGCGGTGGTTCCTTCCATGCGGAGAAATGCATTGTCATACAGGTCACCTTAAAGCGAAAGACTACCAACGCAGACTACAGGACACACAAAGATAAGGTAGAAGTAGCGTTAAGGGCATCCATGTGATTTTTGGGAGAGGGGGGGGGGGGGCAGGAAGACTTTGCAGAAAAATTTCTGTTTGGTAAGATAAGAAAAATATATATTCTAGTCCAAAGGGCCGTCAAAAAGGAGGTGTAGTATACATGTTAGCGGCCCCGAAGGCGTGCTGGATTTTGGGTATATATACCTATCAGCCGGCCATAGAGATAAATAAACAACCATGCATACAAAACAAAGCTCCCTTTTCATCATTTTTAATGGTGTAGACTATATGAAATACACAGCAAAAAGGAAAAATAAGATATACATGTATAATTATTAAGCAGAATCACTGGGATAATTTCATTATCATAACGTCAAGATGCCATTTCATATTTTAGATCACATTTATATTGGAATAGAAAAGATTTGGTATTGAAAAAAAGAAGTTTCAATCCCTAAAATGGATTTCCTTTGGTTGTTTTCATGGTTTTGGGGTTCAAAATCTTATGGCACAAGGTCGCAGAACAAACAAACAAAAACAATCAAAAAAAAAAAACAAAAACAAAAACAAAAACAAAAACAAAACAAAAACAAAAACAAAAAACATAATATCTATAATTAAAGATTGATTCTGCTGTAAAATCATGATTTTTTTTTCTCATTTCGCTTATGTAAAAATTTTATGACCTAAAGAGGGGTTGTCGTTTACATTTGAATTTTGGCAAATTTTGGGGGTGACCCCCTTCCAGCATGATTTCACGAAATCAAGGTGGATGATCTATGGTAAACTGTTAAAATTCTGATAGAGGAGGGTCTGACAAACATTTTGATACATGGATTATATATAGCTAAAGTGTTGTGTAAATCTTGCTGGAAGTTTGGTAATTTAACATGGGACCCTATGGGAAATGGAATTATTGTGCTTTGACCTCTTATCACAAGGATTCCTCGTGTGAAAAATGGAAGCTCTATCACATAGCAATCCAAAATTTATGTGTAAGGTTTAAGTTTTTGTAGACAGACAGACAGACAAATACTTCTCGCAAAACTTGTAGGGATCTCTTGGTTCCTTTTCCCGATAATTTTTGCATCTTACGTCCACTCTATAGATCCAATAATCATTAAACGAATTAAAGGAAATTAAAATTGTAATTTTTGGCACTTCTAAAATGTAATTTGATCAAAATTATGTTTTTATATCTGCATTTGCTCGACATGTAGGTGATAATGTGTCCTAATGGGGAATCAATTCATAGTTTGGTTCTCATCTAGGACCAGCTAGAGTAAAGAGATATCTTTGATTTGCAAAATAAACCACATGCCCTTATGCGGGGAAATCAGATTTTTAAAAAGTTTCAATTTCAAACTGGCAATGTGCCGTAATCCGATATGAGATTTTGTCAAATAAACATGGTAACGCATTGTGCATATTTGGTTTCATTCACTTGTTGTAATATTCGAACCAAACCGGATTTTATCTCTAAAAAAAAAGGGGGGGGGGGGAGCGTACTGATGTCAGGGGGAATAATCTAGACTGGATCGTTTTATCCCTGGGGTATAATCTATACTTGGTCGGGTTTTCCGTGGGGGAAGATTTATACTGGGTCGGTTTTTCCGGGGATGGGGTGGGGTTCTATACTGGGTTTATCCGGGGGAAAGTCTATGCAGGGGGATAATCTATGCTACAACACCGGCTCAAAATTTTGGCAAAAAAACCCCAAATAATTATAATAAATAGATAAATAAATAAAAACATTCGGCTGCGAAAATAGGAGAAAACATTCCGTCTCACAAAATAATTCCTGCCCCCACCCCACCCCCTAAAAATCGAATGGTTGCTTCCTTACCAACATGGTCACCTCTCTGGGATGGATTTATTACAGATGAGAAGAGTAAGGATCGGCCTTCTGTTGCTATTCAAGATCCAGCTCAAATTAGTGGCCATTCCAGCAGATCAATGCCTCATCCAGACAGACGCCAGGACAAGGAGACAACATACCTATCACATTCCAATAACGAAAAAAAGAAAAAAAAAAAAAAGAAAGAAAGAAAGAAAGAAAGACTGGTTCTCCTTCTTCCCACGCACAATCAATGACTGGAACATACTTCTATCATTTACAGAAATTATTCATTTATTTTATTATTTATTATGAAATATTCGTATTTATCATGTTTGTAGATTCATTGCCATTGATATTGATGAAATCCCTACATGAAACAATGCAAATAATGCTATGACTTATATGGTTTATTATTGCACTTCACATTTTTCAAGCCTGTGTGGATGAAGTGCTGGGCTCGTGACTAAGAAGTCCCGCGTTCGACTCCCGCCCTGGTCACACCAGTATTCTGTCTTTCGGATGAGACAGTAAAAACAAGGCCCCGTGTCACGGTAGGCGTGGCACGTATAAGATCCCTCACTGCTTCAGGTGGGTCCTTTGCAAAGGTAGAAATTTCTATGCAATGCATCAGGCAGATGCCGTCACCATGTATGTGAAATACCGGTAACCGTGGAGTGACGTAAAACAATAATCAATCAGTCAATCAAACAATCAATCAATCGATCACGTGTTTTCATGATAAAACTGCCATTACGATAACTGATGCTTTCAGTTTATCTTTATTTTTGCAGGAATAGGTGTGACAGAATTGCAATGGAATCATGTATCAAGTTATGCTTTTAGTATATCTGACAAGTATGAATAGTTTTTTTGTGATGTCGTTCCGTGTACATTGTGCTTTTTCATTTTTTTTGTGTGTAGGTCCTTGGTGATTTGTGTCATGCAGCTTTGTCAGATGTCTTCTGTTTTCTCTTTTACGAAATTAAAAAAAAAAGATTCGTAACTACGGACTGTGTCACATGAAAATATGTTGCTATGACAATTTGCAAGTTGCATATTGTAATCAGTGTTTCTGTTACATAGCAGCATCATTATGTATGATATTGTAATAGATGCTTTCATAATAATACTCGTGTTTACATTTTATGACGTATAATCACTTGAGTAACCTGTTGGTCACTATTCCTTATATCAAAAATAATTTATAATTTCTTATGCGTGCTCGTTGTCATCACTGCTTCTGCGGCAATATGTGCCGATTAAACACAATAATTGTGTGACGTATCTGGGGCCAGTTGTTCGAAACTTTAACCACTCGTTAAACTAACCAATGTTTAAAGTTTGAAAGACAATTAATGATTTATTTGTGAGATTGCTGCGTAAATAACTTAATTACATTACAATTCTGGTTTCATTTGCTACAAATTAGTACACTGACAATGACTTAAAGTCTACTAATTTCAAAGATATAGGGAAATGAAATTTAACCATTGGACGGTACATTTTATGTGCTTGTTCTTCTATGCCCTACATGTCAGTGGCGACTTTCGCCACACCACTATACTAGATATCTTCTTTCATTTCATTAAAATATGTTGCTAGGTAACAGGTATTACTAATAAATGCATTAAATCATCAGTGTCGGTATATTTTCAATGATTATTGATAAGTCTGAAATGACAATAGATATGATAAAACTTTTAATGCTTTTCATCATGTATATAACAGAATGCTGGATAAAAATTGAGAAAAATAGCTATTTTCTTAATATTAATATAACAATTTTATTATTATAATACTGTCCTTTTTATTTCATGAAAAATGCAAAACCACCATAAACGATGATATATCCATATGGTAATATTTTACTGGCTTTCTAATAGGTCATATTTTCTATCTTAGAGCAGAATCTTTGAAGATAAATTCTAACATTGGCTTCGATTGCCATAGCAACCAATCTGATAATGATAATGATTATATATATATATATATATATATATATATATATATATATATATATATATATATATATATATATATATATATATATATATATATGTTTGTTGTCATAGTCTCTCAAAACAGAATTTATATCATGTATATACTCGATACGCGATACTATTGCACTTTATTTATGAATATTTCATATACCGGTTATATTAGTACATAGATATCCTTTAACCATAAAAAAGGTTTGACATTTACAGATCCTTAAGGTCAGAACTTTATGTGAAGGTCACATCATAGAGTAACTTCACAGGTTTGAGGTATTTGAAAATTTATTTGGTGTGGTAAGGTATGAATTGTTAAGTCGCGTTAAATACATTTAAAATACGCGTTTTAAGAACTGAAAATGCTAATATTCGATCATACTTTGCTGTAAATTTAGTAAAGAGGCATTTTTGATAAACAAAAGTATACATACATGTAAGACGAAAAGTAATCTAAACAACATTCATTTGTTTTTTTTTCAAGGATAGCTGTAGAATATATAAATATGAGGAGATATACACATGTATTAACTTAGTGCATCACATGCGCACCTTGACCACCAATGATGCCCAAGGCTGAAAATGACTTTAAATATGGAAATCCAAAATATAAATATTCGCGGAGAAAACTAATTACTGACCTAGGAAGTAATCACCAAAGAACAATTTTAGGACAGAAGTAAGCATCAGGGAGATATTCATTAAGTTAAGAATAATATACCATGATTTGCCACAGTAAATGTATATATTTCGAGTCACTACCGAATCCCTGAAACTGGGCTTGCCATTACCATCAGAGTAGCAGCAGCAGTATCACCCAAGTAGTTATAATGAATATAAGGAGATATGTATTTTAAGATTTATCTCTCTTAGCTTTAATATCTTTAAAAAGAGCTGGCAAAAGACCCCCTCCCCCCTGTTGTAGTAGAACATTCGTGACACCCACGTAGTTCCCCCTTTTTCTATGCATACCTTACCGATCGGAATGAAAATACAAATGCATAACTTTTCGTTTTGATTTAAATAGTTTGTAGTGAAATCCACGGTTTTCTAAAATCCATTCTTCGCACCTTTTTTGCAAAAATTGTATATACCTTTCCTAACCCTTGCGAAACGAAATGCCACTTACACAAAAAGTCTATCATAAATAAAAATTTGGATATTGTGAGGCAAAATCAAACAAATTCTCAAGGTAGATTTCAATCATATTTACAGAATCAGATACACTCATATTTAATGATTGAAATTAATCATCAGGAACACCATTAGTGCAGAAACAGAATCATTAGAAGTTTTAATATATGAACACTTTTTGAATAGTTGGACGTAAAGATTGTATAAGTCGTCTTTCTTTCTTTGTTCGAAGTCTGCGCATAGGTCGAGATCGATTCAAGTTTGGCTGTGAATTAAGTCTTGCTTTCTCTACCGCTGATCTGTAAGCATTTTCAGGAAGGTGGTTCCAGAGATGAGGTAATTTAGCTATCAAATCTTGACTCCTTAATTCGTTACAGCTCCTCCTAAGAAAGGGAAGGAAACAGAACATTAACCGCAGACCTTAAAATAATGTTATGACTTTGATAGAGATTTCAATAATGTTGCTTAATTGCACTCTGATTAATATGAATTGTCTTAAACATTTCAGAGAAGATAGTGTTCTGAACCCTGTCTCCTTTGACTGTAAGGTTAGAATCCGACAATTAATGAACCTTAGCTCGCTTTCAAATGGACAGATTACGGTTAGCTCGTATATATTGAAGACACTTAATATTTTTTTATATTTGTTCCTTATAACATTGTGTTCACATTTCTATAACCTACCAAATTTAGTAACCTGTTGCTCCTTGTTCTCCATATGAAGGATTATTCATTATATATTTAATTACTCCCTTTGAAGTCAATATGGCAAATCGATGACCTGAGACCTTGCACTCAAATTGGTCTGACCTGACGGAGGCCGAAAGGCCGAGATCAGGTTGGACCACCGAGAGTGCAAGGTCGAGAGTCATCAATTTGTCATATTGACCACATAGGGTATAATCAATTGTTTTCTTATACCGAATTATTATATATTACGCTTGGTATTGTTGACGTGCATGTAAACAAAGAAGTTATCACAGCAGCTATAGTCCATTTCAAAGTTACAGGTGATTTGTATTTTATAGTCCCTATCCGGGGCGTGCGATCGCCGCCATATTGGATTTATACCTCTGTCATATTTGGCGGTCATTAATATAAATGATACGGTCATAATTTCATTTTTCAGTCAATTTTTATTACGTGGTGTATTTTTGAGTCATAAGTAATTTTTAATGGTTCATTATCAACCAATCAGAATTTGGGGACCAGGTAGCGCAGTTGGTAGCGCGCTCGCTTCTCATCAATGCGACCCGGGTTCGATTCCCGGTGTGGTACGTGAGATGGTGGGGCTGTCACCAACCTGGCTTCGTGGGTTTTCTCCGGGTACTCCGGTTTCCTCCCACACAAACGACACCCTTACGCCAAGATCCGTGCCAACGAGCAATATTTATATAAGTTAACTTGTTTCTTAATCGTTGTAAAATAAATAAAGTTTAAATTTAATCAGAATCCTAGAATCTTAATAGAGGTAAAATAAAAGTTTAAAATGTGTGTTCTTTGATAATTCTGCTAATGTGGTGAGTAGGGAGGTGTGTCGGTTCAACAACTTCATTACAATCAAATATTTTTGTAATGACTTTTTATAATTATATGTTTATTTTTGTATGTCCTGTATATCTGTGACATCCTCTCTCACAAACCGTAGTCAGACATCTTATTTCCTTTATTTTTATAAAACAAAATACTGTAACTAAAGAATTCCTTTTCAAATTGTAAAGCCTCACTTGGGATATTCTCCTATTATATTTGCGTGCAGATTTTGTGTGTAGAAATGAAGTACTAAATTCAGTTTTCAAAATTTGACATACTATTCACTAAATATTTATCTTGTGAGATAATTTTGTAAAAACTGAATGCACTTTGTTTTAAATTATATCACAATATGACTTGAGCCTACATCTTTCACCTGGCACATTCAGGAGAAATACATATTTGAAATTTTATATAGTCAATGTTAGATTTATTGGAAAGAAGGTCAAACATTAAGGTCAATGTAAATAAGTTAACAGCATATAAATGTAAAACTCGTCACCCTTACAAAAAGTACTAGGTCAAATTTTAAGGTCAATATCAGTGAGACAAAAGTCATGGACCCAGTACAACCCCTGATAAAAAGAAATCTATATTTGAATTATAAACGTTCTATTCCTCAATGTTTAAAATCATATAATACATGTTCATGCTTTTTTTCAAAAGTGAATAAAAGTTTAAGGTAAAGGTCACTAAGTCAAAAATCATAATATCAATTGATAGCTCGGGTCATGATGAATCTATATGTGGAGTATCAAAAAGTAAATTGTAGGTTATCAAAAATAAAAATTTTTTCAATTTACAACTAATAATTTTTGTTTTTGATTTACTAGAGGCCTGTGTTTCTTAGTGGATTAGGTGTTTATCTAGTGATCGAAAGTCCCCGGGTTCGACTGCCAACGATGGGACACTGGTGTTCTGTCTTAAAATGAGACAGAAAAGACTCTGTGTCGCAGTAGGCGTGGCACGTAAAAGATCCCTCACTGCTTCGGGTCGGAGGAGAAAATGAAAATATGAAATGTTTACGAACGAGGCACGACGTATGAAGGACGACAACAAACGCCACTTGATGGAAACAGCAGACATGGCTGTTCGGGACTGGCGAGCTTATAACAAGATGAAAGTTACCTTATGTTACCAAAACTTGGTACGTCCATTATTTGTTCTTGAACGTTTTCAAGGCCTTTCATTGTACTGCATATGACCTTTGCCAGCGTCGTCTGTTTAATGGCAGCTAATTGACCTGTTAAACACAAACAGATTTAACTATTATTTGAAACATGTTAAGCTGATTGTATTGATGATTTGGAAGGTGTGCCCGTAGACAGATAAACCACACTGGTTAAAATCTGTACATTACTTATCATAAGCTATGATCAGCAGAATAAATTTTGCACTACACACGTCTTTCGTATATTAAACCGTCATCAGCATCTTAGATGTTTTATAACCGTGACATTGAGTATTCATCTTTACATTCATGTAAAACAAACAAATAGAATTAATTGGAAGACAGTCTATGGTATCTGACCTGGTGTGAATGCTAACACTGGATCTGGACGTTCATACCAGAAACGGTCTCCTCTTTTATAGTTTCTAAATTGAGCAGCTATAATACAAGCAAATGTTGGCCCGACAAGTGCTCCTGGAAGTCGTGTTTCAGTCATGGCCCCAGTGAACAAATCGATGTCATCAACATGTCTGTGTTAAAGAAACTGCATTAATGTTTTTAGGACATTAATTTAATTGAAATAATATTTGTAAACGATGATACGTTCGCAAATTTATGTGTACTTAATATTAATATTAAAGCAATGAAAATGTTTTCTTTGATCTTGTAAATAAACATACCTGTACGTATTTTTTAATAGATTAGCTTCGAATGGACTATGATCGCTGAGACCAAGATAATTTGGAGTGAAAATGAAAGTGCGTTTTCCTGTACACTCATATCTCCATCTGGTGTAAGACGGAAGACCATGATCCCTTCCACGCTGGATGTTTAATGCAGCGAGGTCAAATGCTGCCGTTGCTTGGCCACCCACTAGACAACGAGGTCCAAATGGTCCAGGGCCATTGGGGTCCGGGGACTCATTACATCTGAAAAGATTATTGCGTAGACCATCCACAAAAGTTCTGTCCCCTCTTGACTTCGGATCTGTTGCCATCCAGCGAGCATACCCTTCAGTAGCCCCTCCTGGAAAAGGTCTGAGCAATGACATCGGAACATCAAAATGATCCTGAAGATTAAGAGGTCTGATAGGATTTCCAAAAGGACCAATTTGATTGTGAATATTACGCACTAGCGAATGTCCAAATCTATACGCAGCCACTGAGAAGCCACTAGTGGTTCTGGGATCTACAACTGGACTATAGGGATCTGCAAAAAAGCCTGGAGGGGCGGAAAATAGTTGATACGCTAGCATGGTGTCCCGGCCAAGCACTCTGGGTAAAAATTCATTATACAAAATATGTTGGAGTTCAGCTATGACTATTTTCTTAGCCTCCTGGAACAACAACTCGGACGACCAAGAAGGATTGATGCTTTGTAATGCAGAAACAATAAGATTGTGACGCCGAAGGAAGGCTATGTGCATGACTGTAAGCGTCACGGTTTCCATGCTTCTGTGATCACCTATTTGTAAAGAAAAAATAATATTATATCGGAAAACATTTGTTGATAATCTATCATGAATTATGTAAAATATTTATTGGAAATACGAAACAATTGGTAAAACACGCGTACAATGCATAAGTGTTACCTGCATCGAAACATTTGGGTTCCGAAAAAGGAAAACAGAAAACACCATTAACACCATTATCTTCTAATTTCAGTTGATCATCATTGTCCGATATCAAGAATCCTACAAAAATAGAAGGATTAAATGACAGTCACTGACAAATCTTGAATTGCATATTGACAATCTAAAAGATGGAGGATCTTCCTGACATAACATCAAAGTTATAACAGTAACTGCGTTGTTTTTACGATGAATCTTTACTTAGTACTAAGGAAGCTAAATGTAATTTATATGTTTTTTCCAAAAAAAAAAAAAAAAAAAAAATTAAATAGTTAATTAATAAAGATGTTAGAATTGTATATGATATTTAAGGTAATCTTTTGTGTATAATAGAATTACAGAACGGTAAAAGATAAATCGTGAAATGTATATGGTCGAATTGATTTGATAAAAAGATATTTATAAAAACCTGTGTTTGGTAATCGCAGTGCATTCTCCTTTTCTGTATCAAATCCGTAAATCATAGAGCCATCCACGAAGGAAGACCTTTGATTCTGCTGTTGTCGTGGGGCACCTGGAATTGTATCATATTTTCAACATAACTTCACATAAATTTCACGGGATAATTTAAAACTACAAAACCAATGATTTGATGTAAAAATTGTTGAAACAATACGGAATATAAAGTATCTGGTGGTATGTCGCTGTTGAACACACACAAATGTACCGGTGTAGGCATTCATTGATCTCTAGAGAGGCGAAGCCAGGTGCAACAGCCATCTTTACTTTAATCAGTCGCACCCATTATGTACGTAAAAACTGACATAAAGCATTATATTGATTTTTCTAATAACACCATAAGGCTGTTTTCATTATTTTAAACTCACTTTCATTATTTGAGTATCTAAGACAGACAGGTTTGCTATGTACTAAGTGGTTTAAGCATTGCGGGTTGTAATATCCGTCAGGCAAAACATTAATAAAAAATAAATCACAGATCTTAATGTACTTGATCAGATAATACTATAAATTACCGGGAGTGCAAAAGAAATCTGGACTAATGTCAGCACGTGCAAAAGGAATACAGGTACCTCCAAGTACATCATCAAAGTGGAAATTGATGTTGAAACACTCTTGTCTATAATTAAAAACAATAGAAAAGTATTTTTCCCAACATTTTGGTGAAGTGAAAATCTTATAAACGTCAAATACCTATTGCATTATTATCTTATTTTTCCCGCACCCGTGCGTATAACATTTAAAACTCGAACTCGAACTCTTTCTCACAACACGTGCAACAATTAAAATAAAAAAAGCTTTATCACATTTGCATATATCCTTTAGTTATAAAGTATAATTATTATGATAATATTTAAGCAATGATTATCAAATTATCTATGAAAAACATTGAAGTAATTCTTGTCCGAGGTTGAAGATAGACAGCAGCTGCGAAAATACTTAATACTATAATTCAGTTCTATTTTTCATCGAAAGAATTGTAGTAATTTTATTATCAGCACAATTTAAGTTTGCAGTATTATTGAATATTTTAAGGTTAAGATTGCAGTTTTTCGCTGACTTTATCTACATTCCTGACTTACGGTAAATATAGTGAAAATAAACATTTTCTATTCCAAAGAGAGAAAAACATGCACAGACTTCATATTGATATATTAAAATACTTACATGTATACTGGTTAATTGTTAATTCACAAGAAAACTTACACATTCGGCTCCAAACAGCAATGACTATTCATCATATTAAAATCTGTAAAACATGTAAATATTGTAGGTGGATTGATGAATAAATACGTGGTTACATATATCGTGTTCTTGACGAATACATTTGGATCGAATCCTCCGAAACAGTTTGAGCTCTTTACGATGTCCAAGTCTTCATAATATGATATCCTGATTTCAATGTCTAATATGAAGAAAATGAAATCCAGGAAACTCCGACAGAATAAGAACCCAAGACTTCCTGATCTCCAAACAAACATTACAATAACATAGAAAACAGCGGATCTTAAAATGTTTTGTGGCATATTTTACATACAGACAATAAACAACGTATTAAACAGGTAGCCGAGGTTAGTAAATTATGTGTATAACCTCATTAGCGTTAAATACCTGGCTCAGCACTGGGTGTAGCAACAATATCATGGTCAATGATTTGACCAAAATGTGTCAGAAATGGAGTGTGTCGATCTGATGTAAAGGCATTTCCTGAGTGAATGTTATTACTGATCAGCCGAGCATTGGGTAGAAACAGTCCTCCGATGACACTGCGGATCCGAGGACGGGAGATACCTAGAATTCACAGGAAACCAAGATTACATAACGCGTGGAGCATTATGCAACAAAACATTGCAGTTTGTAAAATTTTTTTGCAATTTTATACTTTTGCAGAATAATGTACAAAATATATTATTATAATAATTTTGGGGGTTATAATAAAACACTGAATTAGCGGTTGAAAGAAGTTATGAATAGCTATTGTGTCATCCTGTTGTACTTTTAAAAAGACGGACAAGTGGTCCCTGTCTAGGTCATCACAACTATTGGGACCAGTCAGCAGAGGATAATTATTCCTTTTTGAAAATTTATCACACTGATTGTTCTCTAGATTCGTAATTGTCCGCTTTTGTCATTTTCGTAGCAATCGGCAAGAGAGTGAACTATTTTAAATCTGGTAATTCAGTATATGTTTATTCCGATTGGGAAATTTTCAAAAAATAAAATGCATCACGTTTACCATCGTCATAAGCTGGTGGCAGAAATCGTCCTTGAGCAGTAAATGCGGCCCCTAATTTAAATCCCAACGACGGTTGTGATTGAAATAGTAGGTTGTTGCACTGTCCACTGGTTACCCGATATCTTTGCTGAGGATCACAGAACTCGTTGGGCAAATTGTCACATAAACCATTAGATTCTGACATAAAGATGGCAGAACTTTGTTGAGAGAATCCTGACCTGTAAATGAAATATTAAGAGCCTTCTTAATTGAAAACAACAAAAATCTTATGAGAACATGTTTATTTCGTGCAGTTTTAATTGCAGCGGCACTTGCGTGGTCCTGGTTTTTTTTTTACCATTAAAGGGTCTGAACATAAACAGAAATACGAAGTGACATACTGGAAAGGTTTATAAGAATGTATCTGCGGAGCTTTGTTTTTTGCTTTTTGGGGTTTGTTTTTTTGCTTATCAACAAAGTCTCATAAGAACTCACAAGCTAAGAGTTGTGGGAAGTTCACAACGGCGACATTATGAACAAACACCATTTAGCTCCCAATAAAATACCTGTTATACTTTGGATTTCTATAGTTTCGGTCTTGAACATCACTGAAGAAAGAAAAGCTGTCGGAATGCACATGTGCTGCACTTAATTAATACTTATATATATATATATATATATATATATATATATATATATATATATATATATATATATATATATATATATATATATATATATATATATATATATATATATATATATATATATAATGAAATGTTCGACATTGTAACGCGCATTTATTCCTGCACGAAAACACAAAATAAGACATTTATTCTATATATGTCTCCTCTAGACAGATTTACTTTACCTATGCATTAATCTACAGAAGAAAGTTATATCATAATTTCTTAATCTGTTGAAAAATATTGAAACAATAGTTTATGATTGAATATAGAAACATTTATACATGTACTAGTATTCAGTTTTGGCCCCATATGCACATCCGGACAATTTAGATCTACTCAGTGATGCTCAAGGTCTAATATATGGGAATCCAAAATATGTATAGCAGATGAGCGGACCAGTTACGAAACTGACTTAAAAGTAAATACCAAAAGAAAGTATTTAATATTTAATGCTTTTAATAATATGAAATATATTCTAAATACCTCGCAAATCCTGCTGAACCTCCACTGAAAAAGAAAGAGAAAAAGCGATAAAGATATTTATTTGACAATGAATTCTCAGATGATTGTTATACAATTTGATGCATGAGCTTATATATTGCTTTGCTTCTTTCTTTCTTGTTTTACTTCACGCCAAGTTCATTTCACTTGACATTTGTCCGAAGCAGTGCAAAACAATTCCGACGTACACAATAAGACAGACAAAGTGACTGAACTTTTACTTTCTAACTTAAACTGTGACAAAATACGTTGTTTTCACTGTCGTAGTAGAAAAACGGGACACTAACAGGGCCGTGGAATAGACTTTGTATTCTGACTTACAGTTTTTGGATTGCGCCAGTTTATTTAAGAGGTTGGTTTCCGTTTCTTCCAAGTTGTGATATATTTTGTTATTATTTTACGTCACTCTCCAAAACCTGCCTGACGCCTTGCCTTACATTGTCCTATGGCTATGCTACAAACACACCGAAATCTGTGAAGGATCTTTTTCAACGTATACCTAGACACGGGGTATCATTCGTATAGATAAGGAGGCAGACGATAAATCGAACCCTGACCCTCAAATATGAACTATCGTGATATACCAATTACCAACTTGTCCGTCCTGATATGACTGAAAAATGGTTGAAGGCGAGATAAACAACTCTCCTTAAACCTGAGATCGAATGATCCCATGTTATCAGAACTGAAAAATTCTATCCGGAACCCATTTCACACCTCCGCGTGTCGTCTGTTTGTTTACAAAAACAACATGGTGGATTACGATTTTTGAGTCGTAGAGGTAGTAAAGAGGTAATAACGAGAAAGGAAAAAGAACTGATGTTAATAATTGGAATTTTATAGGATTGCGACGGACTACTCTTTTACTCAATCGGCGATGCGACCATACAATAAGTTAGGGGTGTGTCAAAAGAAGTAAACAAGTAGCCAACATTAAAAAAAATCAGGCACCAATTTGAGTTCCGGATAGAAAAAGATCAGTCTCGGTGGGATCATTCAATAAATCTCAACCTCTAAGTTAGTATTTATTTAATCATGCCACCCTCGACAGATCTTTTTCTGTCCGTAACTCAAACTGGTGCTAGATTCTATTATTCCAAACGAGTTGCCAGTGGGGTTCTAATCCGAAATCTTTCGGGCTCTATACAAGTACACTACCCGATGATCTACATAAACTTTAGTTCACAGTTCATAATTAATTACCGTATTACCCTGTAGTGCCACATTTCTCGTGGATTGAAAGGGATAAGTTATTTTCATTATATTAGTGGCTACAACTTCTTCAACAGTTGTACGGTTGATTCATAAAATAGTGTACCCGTCACGAAGAATTTGGAAGGCGGCTTCGAGAGTAGCAGCTCCGTTAGAAAGTTCTTGATTTCGTTGTTCATCATTCCGTCGTGTAAATAACCTGTGACCAGTAATAATTCCACCAGTTCCACCTCCGCTTCTGCCTCCGCCTCCAACTCCTAAAGACATATTTGTACCATGTAATATACGGAAGTAACTTGTTCTGTGCTATAGTGAAACGTACAATAAAGTTCAACTAAGGGTACTCACGAGCCTCTGAAAACCATAGGTGGAATAAGGTGTACCGGAGGTAGTACACATCTCCAGCCCGACACTAAAAATTGTAACACTGAACATGTCCTGTGAATATGGATTATTACTGTATTGGTAGTGTTACAACCTCACAACATACTATATGCACATGTAATTATTATTTTAGAAATAAAAATAGCCCACAACTACAACAATGAAATCTCCAAGTGGTAAAATTGTACTGAGATTTCTTGAAAGATAGACTGCACAATTGTAAACGAGACATAGAATATAACATGAATTAGCGGAAATTATTCAAAATGCATTTACTAGTAAAAAAGGAAGCCGCAAATACAAATATATAGTTATAGGCCACGATAAAACTTACTTTGTTAGGGAAAATTCTGATTCCAAAAATAAATACACTGAAACAGCTGTCATTCAGATGTTGAACCTTCTTATCGTTAACATTTTTGTGGTGTTTGGAGGAAAGGTTTTTCAACAAATTGTCGGCATTCCAATGGCCACTAACTGTGCTCCGCTTCTGGCTGACATATTCCTTTACTCATACGAAGCTGAATTCATTCAGTCTTTGCTTTCGCAGGGAAAAGCAATTGGCTTTTGGCTTCAATTTCACTTACAGATATATAGATGACTTGCTTTCAATTAATAAATTGATAATGCTTCATTCGCCGATTACCTTAGCATCATCTATCCAAGTGAATTGGAGGTCAAAGAAACCACAGAAAGTAGTAATTCTACTTAGTATTTAGATATTATGTTGTCTTTCGACATTAATGGTCAATTGAACACCTCACTCTATGACAAACGTGACGATTTCAATTTTGCTATCACAAACGTGCCTTTCATAAGTAGCAACATTCCATCCTCGCCCGCATACGGCGTATTCATATCTCAGTTAATACGTTATTCCAGAGCATGTTCACATTTCAATGACTTTGTTCTGAGGGCTAGGCGACTTTAAGTTAAGCTGCTCAACCAGGGTTATATATGTGCTAGACTAGCAACGTCACTGAGGAAGTTCTACGGTCGTTACGAGACTCTTATTACTCCATATGATATCTCGTTATCAAGACTTTTAAATGATATTCCGGACTGAGACCGATTCCGATCATTTTACACAGATTTGACACCTTCTATACTAGAAGGTTACCTACTTTGACTTCTCCATATATAAATACATATGGAATTTACACGATTTGACTCTTTCTACTGGGAATATGTGACGGGTGTTGCTAGCAAGCAGGAGATGCTCACTCTCCCCGGGCACCTGATCTCACTCCATCATTGGGTTCACATATGCTCTTCAAGTAGAAATATTTTGTTATTTTTCACTTGTGTTTCATTTTCACTGATTTTGTATGTCCTCTGGTTTCATGATTCTTAGACTTATGGTTTGGATTTATCCATCATCTTTACATGGATCATAAATGGAGGTTTTGGTTAATTAACTTTTAACAGTGATCTTACACCCACAGAAAGAGAAACCAGTAGACATCTGACCAAGCTTTATGACACAACTCAACAAGGACATGCACATCAAACATAATAATATTCAAATAAACACAGAGAACGATATTACAAAAATTTCGATTGTACTGCAGTTACGATACCGACCCAGGCCGGTCAATTAAATGACAAACGTCACTCAGTTGGCGTGGTTAATGGGTTTACTTGCGCCCATTTTCACCCACTCATCGCAAAAGCAGCCCTAACGAGACTTATGATCATGTCTTCTCTGAAAAAGTTTGGACAAGGCCCGTCATAGTGTCACCACCGCCTTTTTAGTCAGCATGCAAACGTATGTATAATGCTGTAGAGAGGCCCAACACAAAACCTATGGTATTTGTGACGACTCTCGGGATCATATAGTGGGAAGTCCTAACAAATCAATAAATGGAAACTATGTAAAACAATCACAGGAAGTCCTAGCAAGTTGATAAACAGAAAGTATGGAAAAATAATGGATGTGACATAACAACCAGAGGAGCCCTTAAAATAAATATAAAACATATATACCTTCTAATTTTGTGCACCAGATGCGCATTTCGACAACTTATGTCTCTTCAGTGATGCTCGTGGCCGAATGGTTGGAAATCTCATATTATATAAATATTTGAAGAGCAGTATAAAAACCAAAATGACCGATAAAGTTAACCAAAGTATCAATCTAAGGGCAGAGCTAAGCATAGTAATACGTAGAAAGTATGGATAAACAATGGATGTGGTATGAGATTCCTACTATTTGTTATTGATTTAAAAAAAGAATTTTCTTAAACCGGTGCATCAGTCCAAGCTGAGTGTGTCACTTTGTTTCATGAATTATCCAAGAACGGGTCACTGAATAAACGAATACAAAAAATAAAACAGCAAAATGTTGCAATCGTATACCAATAGAAACATTTCTATAAAATATGTCGCATATATGTTTAAAATTAATATATCATACGGTTCCGAAACTGCAATAACTAGAATGGGTACTCTTTAATAACAAAATCAGTATAATATTTGTTACATAATTTAATTTTTGAGGTGCAGTACCGGTGTTATATAGTGTTTTCCTCCCTAGACATCCCCCTTCCCCCGGAAAAATGGCTATATAGTAGTTTTTCCCCGGGGAAAATTTGGCTATATAGCCATTTTCCCCCTCTTATAGTCATTTTCCCCCGGGAAAAAGCTACTATATGGTGAATTTTCCCCCAATGTGAAATTCTGGTTATTCTTTTCACACATAAGTAAATCCAGCTTGTTACCTTGTTTACAATAGAGATATTTCTATCTAAAATAGAGATATCTCCACTTTTGATAGGGAGATATATCCATTGAATTTAGAGATATCTCATTTTCTTCAATAGAAATGTCTTCAATTTTAATCTCTTTTCCAAATACAGATGTATATATTTAGAGTAGAGATATATCTACTAGAATTTCATTCGAGATATCTTTATTTAATCCGGGAAATCTCTATATATACAAGCAGAGAAAAGAAAACAAATTCATTTTATACCCCGGAATGAAAATCGGGGGCATCTAGTTTTTGAACTGTCTGTGACTCTTACTCTGTGGCAAAACATTGACTACATCGTTTGTACCAATAGGTGCAAAGCTTTGAAACATATAGATTCCTTGTGATGAGACCTTTCATATGGGACTATGATTTTTGAACTAGTAACCTTGAACATGGAGCCCCATCTAGTTTTCAAAAACTTAAACTTTGGCTTTATCGTTTGTAACGAAAGGGGTAAAGGTTTGGAACTTCACATATAGATTCCTTGTGATAAGATATTTCCTTTGGGACTATGACTTTTGACCGAAATGACCTTAACCTTGGAGTGTGACCTACTTTTCAAAACCTTTAACCTTGACTATACCTTCTACACAAAAGAATGTAGAGCTTTGAATTTTCACATAAAGATTCTTTGTGATGAAACCTTTCATATTTTGCGTAACGGACAAGGAAATCACATTCTTGTGTTCATGATTTACAACATCTGCGACTAGGCAAGCCTCGTGGTATATTGCAAATCGTAGACAACTGGTTGAGATGCCCTACTATTATTCTCATGTTCATCATGTACTCTGTAAATGAAGAGTGATATTGTAATATATATAATGTATAGGTCTTAATCTAGTCCAGAATTGAACGTGCAAGGCACGTGCAATTTTTATATTTATCACTGGAAAATTTGGGTTTATAAATTCCAAATTTACTTATGATGTGTTACGAAAAATTGCCTGGGATCAAATCTAGAGCCATAACGTGGCGTCATGAATGACATCTATACGTAAATAAACGATGATTTTTACTACGAATAATAGGAGAAAACACCATACTATGGTAAACATATAAAAGATAGAGTTGTACACATTTAAGAGGAAAGAAAGAAAAAAAACCCCTTAACAGTATATAGAAACCCCATTAACAACCATAACACCATTGGTTTGATCCACAATCTATAACTATAGTACAGGTGTTTTTCAAATGTTATCTGATTGATACAAGAACGAACATGTATAATTTCCAAACCGTCACGTAAGATGGGAAAACTACTATGGGAGAAAGACTACTATATAGCAGTTTTTCCGCCATGAGGGAAAACATATATATAGCAATTTTTCCGGGGAAAAACTATTATATAACACCGGCACCTCAGTTAATCATTAAATGATAATCTAGAGTTCCGAATGCATATTATATACAAAAGAAAACCTCAAATGGTTAATTACCTTTCAATGCATTAAAAACAATTAAGTCTCTTTAATTATTCTAATTTTACCAACAATTACACAATGCACATCAGCAAACGGATTAATTAAGGCTCTTGTCAAAAGATAATAATCGTATGAAGTCAATTAATAGATTTCAGTAATTGTTAATATTTTATTAAGGTAAATATGAGTTGTGCATTTGAAACTATAATAACTTGATTGACACAGTGTCATCGTCTATATGCTTTGATATTTATTACTTTCGCTGAAGGTAGACTTTAAGTTCCCTAGGGTATCTACAAACTAGTTTTAAGTCCTGACCCGAAATATATACTTTAAATTTACTGTCACAGAATTTTGTAATAATTTTTTAGATAAAGAATATCTGCCTCAGACATAGATCTGACCTTATAATGGCTTTTTAGCTGTATCATTTAGGTCAATATGGATACTAGTTTGCTTTCTAAATATTTATACATTTGATTTCCTCTGTGTAGGCTTTGGGCATAATTGAAGATAAACAAGGTGTCGAAATGTTGTCGAAATATGGTGTACCAAAATGTATACACGTATATATGCTATGATACTTAGCAAAGTTGTTAGTCGAAGAATAAAATATACAAATATTATATGAAATGCATATATAATAATAACATTTTATGATTTCATTTGTTATTAATGACTAGAAATATCTTGAATTCGATCAAAAAGAGGATGATTTAAATTCAAGTTAAAAGAGAAAACAGAAGACGTCTGACAAAGCTTTATGACACACATCACCTAGCTAGGACATGCACCCAAAACATGACAATAGTAAAATATACACAGAATAACGACATTACAAAAATATATGATTGTGCTGCGGTTACGATACCGACTTTGGACGGTCAGTTGAAGTAACAAACGTTACTCAGTTGGCGTGGTTAGTCGGCCACCTCTCTATTGACCACAAAACCAGCACAATTAAAGTCTGAAAGTTTATAAATAATGAACAAGGATCAAGTTTCTCAAGAATAGAGGTCATAGAAGTTTTTACACACGAAACGTTCATAGAATAATATGTTGCTACCGAAAATATTTAAGGCGACATCAACATAAGTAAACTGTGTTCTGCCTGTCTGTAAGCGAGCTCAGATCCTTGATCAATAGGAGTCCCTAATCACAGTCAGAGGGGACGAAGATCAGGACATTGTCTTCTCTGAAAGGTGTTGGACAAGGCCCCTCATAGAACCCCCACTGCCTTGATAATCAGTGTGCAACGCTCAAGTAAAAGTCTGTATTGCGTTGTAGAGGGATCTAATACAAGACCTATGGTCTTAGCGATTATCTCGAGGTCATACAGTCGATGTCCAAGGCATTTAATACTTTTAGAACCCACCTATATGAAATTATCTGAACATTTGAA